>JAQHUG010000424.1:1072107-1185040 GCA_028555095.1 Dicrostonyx torquatus | reverse complement strand
CCTATGACATGCTCCCATACTTTTGTTTGTGAGCAGTTTCTTACTTTTTGGCATTTAAATGTGTTTCTTGCCTCAGCCCTAAAATCCAGTATTTTTCCAAAGGATCCTGATTTCGTTTATTGAGAAGTCTTATTTTGTTTTTGTTTGGTTGGTTGTTTTTGTTTGATTGATTGTTTAGTTTTGTTTTTGTTTTTTGAAACAGGTTTCTCTATGTAACAGCCTTGCATGTCCTGGAACTAGCTCTGTAGACCAGGCTTGCCTCAAACTCACAGAAATCCACCTGCCTCTGCTTCTGCCTCCTTAGTGCTGGGATTAAAGATGTGCACTACCACAGCCAGCTAAGAAGGCCCTCTTTTTAAATACTGGCCTGCCACCCATCCATCAGATTTGGTGACTACCATATTCTACCCCGATGCTACATCAGACCAGAAGCTGGACATACAGTGGGAAAGAAAGCAGATAAAATCCCAGCATTGGGAAGCTAACGTGGAGGCTGTGAGTTAGACAAGGCACAACTCTCACCAGTGAATACATAATCATCGCTTTGATATACTCTCTGAAGGGGAGGGACAACTGGCAGAGATTTGAAACAACTCCTGTCTGTGGTCTAGTTTAGATCAGGTGGTTGGAGAAAGTCTCTGTGAGTGGCTGACACTTAGGAAGCAGCTGAAAGGTGAGAAAACAACTCATTTGAAGAGCAGAGGGAAGGGCACTTGCTCCCACACCTGAACTTGATCCCTAAGACCTACATGTTAGAAAGAGAGAACAAGTCCCCATAAGTTGCCCTCTGACCTCCATACACACCTACATACACATTCGTATATGCCTAGATACAATACAGTTCATTTTTAATCAGTTAATCATTTTTAATCATTTAATTATAATGAGCTCACAAATGGAAACATCATACAGGTAAATTAAGATAACCAATCAAACACTTGCCCACTTCCAAAGTGTGTCTCAATTCCTATACTGCTAGAATGTCCATTCTGAAGTCATGGAGTTTCATTGGAATTTTACACTTCCACTATAAATTTTATTTTTAGGGACTTAAACCACAAAGAAAAATCTGTAACAGAGTTGAAACTAGCAAAACAATTAACCTTATAACCTGCTTTCGCAGCTCATGTGTCCTGTTGCCTGCGTTCCAGCCTTCCTGGTCACCTAGCATTGCCCTTTGCTTGGTCTCCTTTCTAAATTTTCTACTGTAACCACACAGCTCTTTACATAAGAACATGTGTACATTTTAGCCCGGATCACACATGAAAAAGGATGTGCTGTTTTTCTTTGTCTAGGTGACCAGTGTTATACATTCTCAGTTCATCCATTTTCCTGAAAGGTTCATTTTTGCTTTACAGACAAACTGTATTCCATTTTGTATTTGTACTACTATTTAAAATTTAAGTAAATTTTCAAAAGGAATAAAAATAGCCAAAGTATTACCTTATTTAAAGTCTATTCTCTCAGATGAGCAAGGAAGTCAGGACCGTGAGGGACTGGCCCACCAACAGAGACAGTGTGCTTGATCTATTGGGAGCTCATCGAATCCAGCTGGACCAAGACTGAATGAGCATATGACCTAACTGGACCCTATGAATGTGACTGCCAGTGGGGACTGACTGAGAAACCAATGATAATGGCACCAGGACCTAGCTCTTCTGCATGTATTGGCTTTTTGGGAACTTATTCTATATGGATGCACATCTTCCTAGACCGAGATGGAGGGGGGAGGGCCTTGGGCTTCCCATAGGCCAGGGTATCCTGTCCCATCTTAAGGAAGCAGGGGGAGGGCGGTGGGGTAGTGGGGGAGCGGGAGGGCCTGGAACAAGGGGAGTAAATGTAAATTTTTCTTTTAACAATAATAAAAAAAATAAAGTCTATTCTCTCTATGTACAGATATGTTATAGTTTAAGATGATAAAGTTCATTGTTGCTTTGGTTTTTTAATGGAGATTATGGTCAAAATGAAGTTTGAAAGCTACTGTTTACGCAGCAGTAAGAGTAAATAGAATGTTCTGAAAAGAGAAAACGCTTTAACAGCTTGAGGATCTGAAAATGCCGGTATGCTCCTAAGAAACATGAATAGGGAGAAGTCACAGATGGAGGGAGGCAGTGGCCACAGAGACCTAGTAGGTCACAACAGTATTTAAGCTGAGAAATAAAGGAAAGCACTGGACTATCTCTGTTGTTGTTTTGGTTTTTTGTTTGTTGTTATTACTCTGTCAAGACAGTGTGTTTCAGTTTTGTAGTCAGCCCTGGCTGTCCTGAAACTCACCAAGTAGATTTAGCTGTCGTTGAACTCACAGAGATCTACCAGTTTCTGTTTCCTGGGTGCTGGGATTAAAGGCATGTACCATCGCATCCAGCCATTTTTAAAGGAAGGTTTACTTCTTTTCAAATTACATTTAAGTGTGTGTGTGTGCATATATGTGTGTGTGCTCGCATGTGTGCGCGCGCGTGTTTGTGTGTGTAAGAGAGAAACAGAGACAGAGAAGGCTTGCCAATTGATTCACCATGTGGAGCCAAGGAACTAAATTTTTCACTGGTCTTGCTGGCTGAAGTCTTCACCCACTGAGCCATCTCACCAGCCCCAGTTAGACAGTTTTGAATAGGGAAGTGAAGATGTCTTAGATCTTTTCAGGTATTGTGTGAAAGGGGAAGGAGAGAGCAAAGGGCAGAGTAAGTGTCTTCTGGTCATGTGCGGAGTCCCAGGGCATATCCATGTTCTCTGAGGTGCTGGAACATGCCTGGAGCATGGCCAGCCTGTATGCTGCTACACAGGCTCTGATCGCTGAGCTAAATGTCTAACCCTGATACTTGTGTGAATAGGTTACACAGCTCTGGGTAAGAGGGAGAGAAATCAAGTCATACTTGGAAAGCAGCACATCTTGCTGGTAGGCTGTGTGGAGGGACTGAGGGAAAAAGCACTCCCTTTGCACACGTAACTCGCCACACTCATTCGTGCTTTCCCGCTGTGGAGCTGAGGGTGAGTTCCTTTAACCGTGCTACTCAGTCATATTGCCCAGAAGTGGAAATAACAGAATTTCCAAGAGAAACTGAGAGAGAGTAAAAATCTCAAAAACCAGTTCTCTTCACAGATTTTCAAACCTATATGACTTATAAATCATGATGTCAAATGTCTGAACTTCCAGAAGAGTTCTCCACCCACAGAAAAGAGTCCTAAACTCCGTGGGGCTCAAGGTTCTGTCCGGGATCTAGTAAGAAAATCATCTTCGTTCCACAGAACCTTCTGCCTGACTCTACGTTAATGAAGAAAGGACTGTGACAGGATCCTTTCTTGACACTCATCTTGTCACTGTGGAACCGAAAACACCTGCAGCTGGCTATCCACCCCTGCTAGTTTCCTTTGCAGAGGACAGTTACTTGTCACTGAGGTAGGACTCTGAAAAGCATTACCTTCGTCTGAGCTCGGCTGAGATGGGACAGAAAACTGAAGAAGCCAGATCTCAGGACTGGAAAGATGGGGATCTCTGGGAATCTGAAGTGGGATAGGGGTGCATGTGCCCCCAAACTAATGATAGGTTTTGAAGGGATGTTTTCAGGCTGACTGAGAAGCAAAAGCAGAAACCAGAGGTTACTGGGTTCAGGCAGTGTTTTCGTTGCTTGTCAGTTTTTGGGTGATAGAAACTCAAACTGAGCAAACTACAGGCTTGCTTTTACTTGTATTCTGAAATCTTGACATTGCTCTAATGCTTGCATGCCTAGATGTCCTGGACACCACATTTGTCTCAGTCATGAGCACTGCCTCTTCTCTGTGCTAGCTTGGTTCACAGGCTGGCATTTTTGGCACAGATAGTTTAGGGAATGTGGACTTTGAAGTTTCTGCTAGGCCATCAAGAAAAGAGATATATTCTCTCTCTCTCTCTCTCTCTCTCTCTCTCTCTCTCTCTCTCTCTCTCTCTCTGAGAACCCAGGATGCTTTTTCTCAAAAGGGCCAGCAAATGTTTTCTCAAACCTCATTGGCCAGGACTAAGCCAAGTACCTGTCCTGATGTATATTCTGAGGGGCATCATCGGCCCAGGTCAGGTCCCCAAGAAAGGAAGTAGAGGGGAAGTTCCTTGGCAGCTGAGGGAGAAGTGGATGTTGAGGAGGCAACCTAGGAATGCTGGTTGTACCACCTTCATTACCGTGGTACAGGCCAAGTTAGATGAGAAGCAATACAGACATTGATGAGACATCTTGCCTTTTTTGGAGGGAAGAGGGCAGGCAAGGTCTCCCCCTGTGTAGACCACACTTAGGATCTTCCTCTCTCTTCCACTTACTGTTGGCAGCCACTCCTGGTGGTAGATAAAAATCTGCTCAAAACCCCAGCTCTGGCTGCTTCTAGCTAAGTCACCTCTTCAACCTCCAATTTCTTCATCTAAAAAAAAAAAAAATGTGGCTTATGCCTATAATTCTAACACTTGGAAGGTTGAGGCAAGAGGATTACCATGAGTTCCGGGCCAGCCTGCACTACAGAGTGAGTACTTTTGTGAAGAACAAAACAAGAGCAAAATGTAAATGGCAACCCCTCAGTGAAGATCAAATTCATATATCAAAATATATGTTTGGCCCAGCACTTGTGTGGCAGAAGCAGGCAGATCTCTTGATCTTCAAGGTCACCCTGGTCTACATAGGTAGTTCCCGGTCAGCCAGAGTTATATTGTGTGATCCTATCTACAAACAAATAAACAGAAAGACATAAGGAGGGTGAAAGTATATGTTTATATATTTGAAAAAATAATCAGAAGTAATTTTTTAAGGGTGTCGCATACAGTTGTTGAAGGCAGCAAAAAGACTCATTTCCACCCAACAGTAAAGTGATCATAAGAAACTGGCCTGGTAGTGTCGGGCAAGTCAGGGCCATCTGGTGTCTTCGTTGCAAGAAAGAGGGCTCACTGGTTCAGAACCAACCTTAGGCAGCAGGTGTTCAGGGCTGTGGTGGTAGAGTTTCAGCTTTGATTTTTCTATGAAGTCGTCCAGGTTATTAAAATGGTGACCCTGTTCTCTTGTTTAAGAACCGGTTTCATTTCTAATGACACAGCACCATCATGCCATTCCTTGATTTAGTCACTAGAACCAAAACTGAAGTGTGGCTGGTTTCATGTTGTTTTTATAGCAGTTAGTACAGAGAACAACAGGCTTATGCGAAAACAGATGTATTTGCTATCTGTTTCTTCATCTGCTGCCTCCCGGACTCACAGCCCATCTCTGCCATAGCTTGGGTTCTTGTAGGAGAGGCTCCCTTGAGAACAAGAACGTGCCTGCTCTTTCCAGGGAGGGCTGGGGACACCTTTTTTGATGTTGTTGGTTTTTCACAGCTTGGAAGGAAGAAGTATCAGAGAGAGATGTGTGTTGCCCATTATGAGCAGCGAGAAGGGTTTTTTGTTTATTGGGCCTCAGAGTACTGAACTAGAACAAGAGAACCTGGTTAGTTCTCTGGGGAAAGCCTCATCTTAATAACAATGCGAAAGTTCTCACAATAAATCATAGTCTCCTCACAGAATCCTGCCACTGGCTGTGTTTCTATAATCTGGGTTAAAAGTGAATGTTTACAAATAAAGAAACAGAAATGGCCTAAGACTGTAGCTAAATTAGCAAAGTGCTTGCCCAGCACCGCATAAGACAGGCATGGTGACACAAGTCATCTTATCGTTTGGTTTGGAAGGTTCAGAAGTAAAGAAGTTCAAGGTCTTCAAGGTCATTCTTGTCTACAGACTGAGTATGAAGCCAGTCTCTGCTACATAAGATCCTCTTTAAACACACACACACACACACACACACACACACTTCCATGAACATCAGTTCTTACATGTCTTCAGATTTGAGAATAACAGAACGTAGAACCCTGAGCTAACTCCCATGTAATTGCTCAGGTTTCCTTGTGTATAAAATGCAACTAATAGGAAATGCCTAGTAGGGTGAGAGGACCGCTTACACGAACAAATGCATACAACATACTGGAGAAAGCACCTGGCACAGAGTTTGCACTCCTGAAAGGTCAGTTGTCCTTGGCTGGGCATGTAACTCGGTGGTGCTCGTCTGGCATTCACAAAGCCCTAGGCTCCATTCCCCAGCACCACATAACACAAGGGGCTGTGCCTCATACCTGTAATCCCGTGTGGGGAGGTGGAAGGATGAGAAGTTCAGAGTCATCCTTGGCTACATAGGATGAGGCCAATCTTGCATGAGTGAGACCCTGTCTTGAAAAACAAATTAATAAATATTAGTTGTCATTGTCCTCACTTCATGGTTTTGTCAACTGCTAGTTGTATGTCCTCATCTTCCCCACACAGTCACACCGCCAGTCTCCCTCAGTACCTGCCTACCCTCCATCAACTTCATCATTCCTGTGGCCTTGACTTTTTGATCTCAAGGGACAGATGAGGGTAAATCTTGTTTCCATGGTAACAGACTGGTCTCTTCCAGAACTGTCTGCTAACCAGAGTTTGCTGGTTTTTAATGATAAACATAACTCAAATATGATATCGTATTGATATTCTGATCCAGCTCACCAGGAGATTGGGTTTGGTGACTGCGCGTCTTGTTTTGACTTTGCTATGGTGCTGTCAAGCCTTCGTACTGAACCTTCTTGTACAGTTGTCAGGGTTTCCATATTTGACTAAATTTTATACCTTAATCCCCTCATTTAAGAAAATTCTTTGACATTGTTAAGAAAGCCATTCTCCATTTAATTTTTTTTCCTCTTGTTTCATCTTCCATCAATATTTTCTTAATGTTTTCAGCCTGAGAAGATCAAATAACAGCATGGCTGTTCACTGCTCTCTCAGTATGGACCTTTAGCCTCTCCCGGATTGCGAATTTCTTGAGACCAAAAGCCAGAGCTTAGCAGCACTCCTGAAGTTCTGGGCAGAGCAGTCTGTTAAGGGACTCCCAAGAGGGCTCTCCCGAGCATGTGGCTCTCTCTACTCTTTCCCCTGTTATCTCCAGAAAGTCTCACAGGCCCTTTCTTTCTGAATTTAGTCAGGCCTTCAGTAAGCAGGGACAGACCTTAAGGTGAGGGACTTTGGACCCTGGATCCAGAGTCTGAAGGTGATGTGTTCAGGAGTGAACCTGGCCTCCACCCTCTGCTGAGAAAAGTAGGACATTTTCTCAAGCAGAAGGTCTCCTCTCTCTACATCTACCTCACCATGTCCTTTGGACCTGGTTTCTTCCTCCTACCCAGTCTCTTTTGCCTGCTTTCCCATTTCCCTGATTCACTTCCAGGCCACCCTCCCCCGGCCTGTCTTCATGCCTTCCCTCTTACTCTTGCTTGATCCTCTCTGTGTGTATCACGTAGGTTTCTGTTCCCTCTCATTCTTTTTCTTTCACTTTCCCCCGCCCACCAGTCATTTTTAACAGTGTCATCATGACTTACAGTGTGGGAACATGGAACTCGCCGTCTCCCACATTACACAGCCATCTCTGGATTCCATGTGACCAGCATTCCTTCCCTGAGCTACTGGGGCAGAATGGATGTTCCACCACTACCAGCTGCCAAGGCCAGGCTCTCTCTGAGTCCCTTCTTCCTACCCACTGCAGAGATCAAGACTAGAGCAGAAGATGGAGGCCAGAGAATCAGCCACAGTGCCTGGCAGGAATGTTGGGCAGGAATGTGATGTAGGTCTGACCCCAGACACCCCTCAGGTCAACTTCCTCTAAAAACCCAGGGGTTGGGGCAAGGAATCTGAAAGGAATGACATGAACTCTGGGAAAGATGTGGGGGGGGGCTTGTACAACTGAGAGCAGAGGTGCTGACATATATGCCTATCTTTATAATCTACAAAATTCAGTTGAAATCCAAGTCAAAATGAATACCAGGGTCCCGCGGACTTGCAAAGCACACTCTTCCCTCTTCCTCCCTCAACCCACGAGTTCAGGCTTGCGCAATCTGTTCTTCCATAAAGGTTTGCCAAACAGTCCAACCTGAAGTAAGATCCGGGATCTCTCGGGTGCATTCCACCTCCCTTTCAAAGGTCAGCTGTCACCCATAGCAGCTAGAGCTACCTGGATATTAGAGTGGGGGAGGGGCGGCGTGCCGATGTTGCCGGGAATGGGTCCTTCTTAGACTCGGGTTCACAGTAAAGGGAACGTTTTGTCTATCTTACAGGCAAGCCAGAGTTGGTTACTGAAGTGGCCAGTGTCCCTTTGCAGCCAGGGCCAAGGATGAAAATAAAGCCTCTCCCTGTCTTAGAGGATGGGTTTCTGCCAAGCACTGTTTCCTGCTGGTTTGCTTCCTTGGCCTTTGGCAGCACCCAACCACCACAGTGAAAGTGATCATTGCACTGGCTGCCTACAAGCCTCTGCAGGCATCTTCTGCCCTGACCTGCTTGCAAGGGCTGTCAGAGCCGGCCTTAAGGCTGGCTGAGGGAAAAAAAGTGAGCCAGGTCTCTTGGCATCTTTCCGAATCCCAGAAGGAACTGCAGTCTCTTGCCAAAGCCCACTGCCGTGGTTCCACTGTGTTGGGAAGGCTTCATTCTCTACACAGTGCCGGGGGTGGGGCCTGATTAAAGCCCTGACTGGGCTGTGAGGGCATAGTGGATTCTCAGAAAAGGGAGTGTTCAGTCACCTTTACGCTCTTTGTTCTGCTATAGGATGTTGGGCACAAAGTCCCTCCGCAGCTGCTGCCCACTCAGTCTCCGGAGAACCATGAGCCCCGGTAAGAATATTCTTTATTAAGTGCCTGGTCTGGCTTTGTTGACTCCTCATAGGAAGCCTTACCTTCTCTGAGGAGTGGATAGGGGGTGGGGTGAGGAGAAGGTGGGAGAAGCAGAAGTGGGGAAGGGAGGAGGAACTGGGATTGGTATGTTGGTATGTAAAATAAAAGACTTAAATAATAAAAAAAATTAATAAAATGATATTGTAAAAAGTACCTAGCCTGGCATTTTGTGACAGCGTAACAAAATAAAGGCACCTGCCATGGGTGTACCCTCCCATGACACCTGCAGGAAAGCAGCCACAAACTAGGAGGCGGCAGGTCTGCAAATATCTTGCAGTTACCCATGAGGCCCAGGCCTGGTGCCGAGAAAGTAATTAATGTTTTTGGACTCCATGCATATGTATACAATAAAAAGGAAAAAATCAATGGAAATCTTGCTCTGTAGGAATACATTTTTTAAACACAATTCTTAAAGAATTATTTCCATAACACCACAGCTTTCATTGATATCCACCAAAGTACACCAGTGTACACTTCAAACTGTCTGATATCAGAACTAAGTGTGCAATGTTGCCGAGCTTCCTGAGGTTTTTGTCCTGGACCTATGGATGCACATTGAAACGCAAGAAAAAAAGATACTTTAACCTCCATTTATATCTATATTTTTATCTGAAACAGAAGAAATTGAGCTTTAGTAGTAGTAGTAGTAGTAGGAATAGCAACAGATATGACTAATATTTAGTGCGCACAGCCACAAGTGCACACACGTGCAGCTTATGAATATGTAGAGATGTGCTGCAAATGCAGGCTCGGTGTTTTGAACTAGATGGTATGACCAAAGTGCTCGGTGGGACTTCTTCTCCTGACCAGTGCGGGGTAATAGGCCAAATATGTCTTCCTTCCTGCAGCAGCCTCCACGAGAAAAGCAGACAGAGCACACAAATGCTTGTTTTCACAACACTAGACCGCGGGCAGTAAAGAGCAGTGCTGCCTGGGAGCCAGGAAACAGACAAGGGGCCCCGAGCTTGCTTTCACTCCCTACACAGTGCTCGCATCGCTTACTAAGTGGTGTACGTGTTTTGTTTTTAAAGCTTGGAATCTTTTTTTCTCTAACTAGACTGTCAAGTCTTTGAGAACAGAGGCTGCCTCCCCTGGACAGCACACCTCTACTCTATAGTGCAGTCGCTATGTGGTTGCTTGCCGAATAGACATTTGGCAAGATCAGAACTGATGGGATGTGGGAGCTACGTGCACCGTAGATTGTGTAGTCTGTCGCCTCATTAGACTGATGAAGGGACACGGCCAAGCAGTGCGGTGACTTGCCAAAGCCACATGACCCCTCATTGGTAAGAATTAGTGGAAATTTTCTTCTCTCTAAACCAGTATTCAAGAAGTCAGCAAGGCAGAGAGCCTCAGGCTGCACAGCGCCTTTGCTTAGGAGGCTGATTGCACTATTTACAGAGGAGGGGTATGATGGAGCACAAGAGGTTAAAGGTAGTGTGTTCAGGAGCAAAGACAAATGCTGAGAATTACTGTGGATTAGGCCAGTGTTAAGAGTTTAGACCTGGGGTGCTGAAGGATTGGTCCCAGGTTGTGGTATTGGGTAGTAGTATCTGGAGTAGGCATCCAAGAAGCGGAACCTTGTGGGAGGTCTTTCGATCATTGGGAACATGTCTTTGAAGGGGATGGTATTACGCAATTCCGCTTTCTCACTCGCCTGCCCTGAGTGAATGGCTTTGTTGTACCGCCCGCCTGTACTACGTGACAGTACGGTACCACTCCTGTATTGTGGCGCCTGCACTACAGGACCATTCGCGAGCCGGGCAAGGGCCTGGAGACTGAAACACACAAAGACACACAGACAGAGACACAGGTCATCCTCGAAACAGGAATGCCCCCTTTATTGTGTCCAGGGGCAGCTTATATAGGGATCCTTAACTGATAGCTACGTCCCAGCCAAACCCACCAGAAACCACTGCCCTGCCATCAGGAACTCCTGAGGGTCTCGTGCTCAGAGCAGCTGCAAGCATAACACGTTTACAAGAAAATCAGGATCTGGGGGTTCACAGCTCCCAACAGTTCGTCATGCATCCCCTGCCACAAATGCAGCAGGGCCAGTGGGTTGTAGGCTGAAACTTGAAAACTGTGAGCTAAAATAGACCTTTCTCTTTATAAATCACTCGCCTGAGGCATATATTACTGCGTGGAAAGTTGGCTATCCCAGCCACTTAGGGTGGAAGGGACTCTAGATCAAGGCAAGACTTTCCCAGAAACTTTAGAAGAACCAAGGCCACACAAAATGATCATAGATTTTTTTTCCTTTTTTTTTATTGTTAAAAGAAAAATTTACATTTACTCCCCTTGTCCCAGGCCTTCCCGCACCCCAATACCCCACCCACCGTCCCCTTGCTTCCTTAAGATGGGGCAGGATACCCTGCCCTGTGGGAAGCCCAAGGCCCTCCCCGCTCCATCCCGGTCGAAGAAGGTGTGCATCCATATAGAATAGGTTTCCAAAAAGCCAATACATGCAGAAGAGATAGGTCCCAGTACCATTATCATTGACTTCTCGGTCAATCCCCATTGGCAGCCACATTCAGAGAGTCCAGTTTGGTCATATGCTCATTCAGTCCTGGTCCAGCTGGATTTCATGAGCTCCCAATAGATCAAGCACACCGTCTCAGTTGGTGGGCCAGTCCCTCAGGGTCCTGACCTTCCTGCTCATCCTCTCCCTCCCTTTGCCCCTCCACTGGACCCTGGTAGCTCAGACTCTTGCTCTGATGCAAATGTGGGTCTCTGGCTCCATCCCCATCTGTCATGTGAAATCTCTATGGTGACCATCAAGACATTCAACAATGTAACCATGGGACAAGGTCGGTTCAGGCACCCACTCCTCTGCAGCCCAAGTACCTAGCTGGGGACATCCCTGTGAACACCTGGGATCCCCTCTAGAGACAAGTCTCTTGCCAATCTTAAAATGACTCCCTTAATGTAGATATCTTATTCCCTTCTCCAATATCCACCCTTCCTCCATCTCCACCCTCCCCCACCCCGAGGCTCTCCCCAGTTCTTCCCTTCTCCCTTCTACTCCCCTCATTTTTGCCTACCCCCACCCCAACCCCTACCTCCACCCCCATCCCCACACCCATGCTTCCAAGTGATCATAGATTTTAAAGCCTGTCTCTGGCCACTTATTGCTCACAGCGCAGCCCTATGGATTATATGGTCATTCTGAAAGCTGGGAAGGGTGGGAACATACGAAGAAGTCCATGTGGCAGCTCTACCTACTGTCTCAACACTTGTCTGGACTATCTCTGGAAGTCCACATAGAGAAGATGTAGTGCCCCAGGGCTGCTTGCTGGTCAGACATGGAACACCTCAGACCGTAAGATGTGCTGTGACACAGAAAAACTGCCACCTCAGAAGGGAAAGAACCCTGACACTGTATTCCCATGAAGTTAAAGCAAAATCGGTGGATCCCTTTGGACTGACCTCTAAGACCTGGTCGACATTCAAGCAGCCCCAGCGCTGTCACTTCTCGAAAGGGTTTATGCCAGTGTCTGCTGGGAAGTGGAAGCTGCCATCACATCTTTCCCTTTAGGTTTTTTGCTAGATTCAAACCATTGCCAGTTCCTCAAAATCCTTGAAAGGCGGCAGCCTGGTTCTCTCTATGCTCTTTGTCAAGGACGCAGTCAGAACTTCTAAGACTTGTCAGTGTGTCTTGATAGATGCTATCCTGACCCAGCACAGGGGCAGATTGATGTCATGGTAAGCACTAGCAGAGATTTGTGGGACTTTGGGATGACGTTTCCTGTTTAATGTTGTCTCACAGTTTGTAATTTTTACACTGCTCATTTGGGCTTTGCCTCACAAAACAATCAACAAAGTCTGAAAGTATATGGTGATTTAAATGTGACGGTGGCAGCCCCTTGGTCCCGAAACCACACCAAATTCCTCTAGGAAGGAATCAAGCAAGAGGTCCTACAGCTTAGAGGGAGTCCTCTGAGCTCTTTGAATCCTACCCGATGTTGTTGAATCTCCTCAGGTTCAGAGCCCAGCTTGGGAAGACGTCTTTGGACAAACATGACACCCAGGATCAGTCTCAACAAGCTGTGCTCAGTTGCACCCCCACACCATCAGTCACCCACGAGCAGAAGCCACAATGCAGAGGGAGGAAGGCAAGTTACAGGCAGCAAAGTGGGTCTTCTGTGCTCTGTCTAGACTGAGCCGTCCAGGGCTGCTGTGGGTATCTGATTAAAAAACGAGGAAAGGGTGACTTAGAGTCACTGTGTTGTTTGCTTGTTTTGTTGTTTTGTTTTCTTTTATCATAATTTGAAGTAATCAGAACTGAACACTGGATTTGATCCAAAGTACTGAAAAACAAATAAAATAATTATTAATAATTAAGGAAAATAGCCTATGCATTTTATTCTCTCGGGGGCTGGCAGTCACATACAGCCAGTCATAAGTGCTCTGAACTCAAAATGCTAACTTGATGTCCCCTAAGTCAGCATTGAGCTTTGTGTTGGACTCTGTGCTCTGGGAGCAAATAACCCTGTTTTATCATGGCATATCTTTGTATGCTGCTCTTCCTGTGGGTCTTAACCTAACCCCATCTGCTCAACAGCCGAAACTCTAACCTGTTTCAGTCTCCCTGCACAGAAGTCTCCACCTTCCTGGGGGCTGTCCGGCCTGTATATTCCTCCCAGCAGACTCTGCGTTCACCCCAGCATGTCCACATAGAGTTGGTTCGCTCTACCTTTTGGAATTGGCCGTGCCACATTTTCCCCATGCATGGTGGGTTAGGAGCACAGCACAGCCAAGGATTACAGATACCTTTCCTCCCTGGTGAGTCTGCTGTCCACACTCACCTTTGGTTCCTTTAGATTGCCCAGCTACTTCACCCACTCCCCAAATCCTCTTCTTCATCTTCCTACCTCCCTTCCTGAAAAATTCCTCCTTTAGGAATTCTAGGCCCCTCCCAAACTTACATGAATCTCTAAGTTCTCCCTAGTCACAGGACAGTCTTTGTCTATGCTGGAGAAATGCAGTAGCCTTTTCACTATCCCATGCAGGACTGACTTGTCCACTACTCTCCCACAATGCCTGCATTGATACAAAGGTGATACGGCTGGTAAAATTCAATGATGAACCCATATCTCGCCTGTGTGCTTACCTGCACGTGTGATGGTGTGGTTTTCAGGACAGCTGACCAACCCTTACTATAAGAAAGAGATACAGTTCTGATAGGACTGATTTATAATACTGGGGACCTCAAACCTAGAAAGGCAGGGAATTGGATCCTACCGACAAGAACTAAAAATGCCTTTCCTTCCCAATGACTCCAGCAAATACTCTGGCCAGTTTATCCAAGAGAGGAGGGGCCAAGACATACTGTTTCACACTCTGTACATCATAGGACTGAAAGCTAATAAAGAGTGTTGTTTTAAGCCACTGGGTTATTGGTAATGTCAGTGCATGTTTAATCATTGTGGAGTTACGGATTATTTTCTTTTAGACAGTCTTACTGTATAGCCCAAGCCGACTTCCATCTTAGAATTCCTCGCCTCAGTCTTCTGAGGACTAAGACTGCAGACATGTGTCACCATAGCCACCTGATTTTTAAAATATTTGTCATGGTCCTACCAAGGCTGTAGGCTGCAGATTTCTAGCAAGTTGGAGGAAAGTTGGCCGCCTGGCTCACTGCGGGTGTCACTCAGCAGCACATGGAGATTGGACTGAAGCAGAGGTAAACTTGCCCTTTCTGGACCGGCTGCTTTCTCCTCAGAGTCTCCTCACCTGCAGTTAAAAGGGCCTCCCTATAGGCTCCAAGTGTGAGGAGGAGACAGCATTGAACAGAACTTTGGTAAAGATCAACAGAAAGGAACTCACACCTTCTGATGGAGTCCGATCCTTCAGGGGTGTGATTGTGCTCCTCCAGGGCTGGCTAAGGCTGGCTTCAGGGAAGAAACTAGAAAATGGAGAGATGATGTAGAGGGGCTGTGCTTCTGAGTTATTCAGGCTGCTGGCCATTTGACAGAATCAGAGGTAGCATGAGTTAGCATATAGAAATATAGTCTGGGTCTGTGGCGTGAAGGCTCTTGAATGAGAGACAGCCTGAAGTTTGGAGTGATTTCGTAAGGAATGGGGGCCATGACCAACCCCGGAGCTGAGAGGATAGAGTCAGAGTGAACCGAGCATACACGGTGAGGGAATAAAGGCAGCAGGCCTTCTGAGGACAGCATAAGCCAGCCCATGGATTCACACCCACAGAGGCAAACAGATCTCTGTGAGTTTAAGGCCAGCCTGGTCTACAGAGCAAGTTTCAGGCCAGTCAGGGCAGCACAGAGAAACAAAAAACAAAACAAAACACCTCCACAGTTTCTGGTAGAGAGAAATGTCAGCTGGCTGAAGCCATGGGGCCTACAGGGAAGAGTAGCATGGAGTCGCTGTGTTATATATCTTTAACGTTTTTGCTTTAATTTGAAGTGCTTGGGATTGAACTCTGGGTTTGATCCAGAGTGGTGAAGAATAAATAAATAGGAAATTATTATTGTAATAAATGAGAGTCTAAGTATTTTATTTATTCTCTCATTTATCAGTGAGACCTTGCCTCATCCTGTGCATGCACGAACACACACTCAGCCACAGCCTGTCATCTCCAGTTCAGACAGCTTTTCCAGCTGTGGGCAGAAAAGCTGCTATGCAGACTATATTCCTTAGCTGAGTGGTTCTTGTAGCCACCTTGGTGGCCTTTGGGCTCTTCTTTAGGCACTAGCTCCTGTTGCCCCCGCTCCCTGACCGACTCTATGGTTGGTACTTCCTAAGCAGGACTTTATAGGGTAAAAGGCACACAATGTCGCCTTTTTTCACCGCCAGACCAGTCAAGGCCAGACCAGGCCAGCAAGCTGCTCTTTCCTCCCGACTCGGCTCTGGCTAAGCACACGTCTTCCACCCGTACTTTAAAGGCAGATGATTCGTTTTTATCATTTGCCAACACAGCTGAGGATGATTATTAATTAATCAAAAACACTGACTTTTAACTTCCCACGCTCTCTCCAGAGATGCTCAGTGGCAGTTTGCATCTGGACTTCAGAGCTGCGCAGATAGAAGTGGGCACCACGCAGCAAAGACTTGTTTTTTTCTGGTTTATTCTTCTTAAAACACAGCTCTAGCTTAATCCCATTTAGGCAGGAAACTCGATTTTAAGGTGGTCCCATGTTGTGGGGTTTCTCTTGGTCCCTTTTATGCAGCTTCCTTTGAAGCCAGAATGCTGTGTCAGCCTTTCATCGAAAGAAACACGAGTTCAGAGCACATTTTCTGTTCATCAGAAGCCCGAGCCGAAGCACACACACCAGCAGTATGCTCCGTGAATAAGGAAACACCGTTGGCTTCTCTGCTTGCCGAGCTCAAAGTCTCAGCCATGACGTTCTACGGGTTTCCTGGAGCGCATGCGCACCTGCGACTGGATCGTGACAAGGATGGTCTGAGGCGGTGCTGAGGTTTGAGCCGGAGAGCTCATGCCTGTGCTGCACCATCGTTGTGACCATACTGTGGTTTTCAGTGAGAAAAAGGAAAGAGAAGGCAGAACGCAGTTCACCTCAAACTACACCTCAAAGCAGAATGGCTACTCTCTTTTTAAAAAGAGTATGTGTTGTTGGTTTCAGCAGAGGCCAGACAAAAAAAAAAATCCCACGCCTTTGGGAGCAACACAGATTGACAAAGGACTTTAAACATGGCCGTGCTTCCTCTGGCGAAGGCTCCCTCCCTGTGCTGTGGACACTAGCTCTGAGCTCACTGTGGAAGCCGCCGGAGTGGCAGCTTACTGCAGTGTCCATCCCTATCTCCAATGTCACTGCTACTCTTGGAATTCTTCCCCTGGTGCTCTTCACCCTGCCCCTTTAAAAAAATTTTTTTTCTTTTTTAGCTTATCATTCATTTGCATTTTTCTTGGAGGTGTGTAGAGGAAACCAAAGGAGATTAAAATACAACAAAAACCACCTGCACTTGTCACAGGCCCTTCACTACTTGTCACAGCTCTCTCTGGTAAAAGACCAAAGAGGAAACTATTGGCCAAGATAAGAACTCAGACAAGATCTGAAGATCACCTATAAGATTCATTCATTCCCTGCTGCCCTCCCAGTCACCTGAGAATACTGGAGCTGAGTGCACTGTTGTGTTTTATTTTTCAAGACAAGTAAGAACTTTATGTCATCGTTAAGAACTGGCCAGAATAACTCCAGAGGTAAAACTGATAAAGCTACATCATGTCTTGATGACATTAAAGGAGTGCCACAGTTCAAACTAGCGAAGCTCCGCCCACTGGTTAAGGCCTAGAGCTGGCTGCCAGCACAACTGGTGAATCAGCCTATTTCTGGTTGGTCAGGTGAACAAAAAGAACTCTTTCTCCGTCTAGTCAGCGTCCCTGGGCATTTCTGCAGTTCTTCGGAATGGGTGGGAAGAAGAAACTGCAATTGATGAGTTCAGATCTGTGATTATGAGCAATAGAACGTGACTGGAAGCAGCAAGCACCCCAGATCAGCTTGCAGGTGGGAGCAGTCTGAAGGCCTGAATGGTTGGAAATCTTACTCTCCTTCTGCTCCATGCATACACCAGCCCTCTTGCCTGACCCACCTTGTCCCTCAAGACATAGGGCAGAGGAGATACCAGACTCGGGATCCCAGACTCCCATGATGGCAAGGTTCTCCTAGTTAGGATTTCTATTGTTGCGATAAACACCACGATCAAAACTTAGGGAAAAGGAGGTTCCCTTTCACCATGAAAGGAAGTCAGCGCAGCACCTCGAGGCAGGAACTGACGCAGAGGCCATGGAGCAGTGCTGCTCACTGGCTTGCTCTCTATAGCTTGCTGAACCTGCTTTCTTACAGCACCCAGGACCACATTAGTGCCACAGTGAGCTGGACCCTTCCATATCAGTCATCAACCAAAGCCATGCACTACGGGCATGCTCACTGGTGGGACACATTCCCAACTGATGTTCCCTGTCTGAAAATGCCCCTACCTCGTGTCAAGTTGACATAAAATTACAAGCACATCAAAGAAAAGGAGTCTGCTCTTTAGGTAGGTCTTTTAAATTTCAGAAAAAGTATCTGATTGGCCTAGATTAGATAGGTTGCAACTCCACCAGCTCTGACAAGAGAGTAGAATTGTCGCTGGAGTTATTGGGGTGACAGACTGGGCTCTGGCAGCCACAAGCCAGGTTCTTAGCCACCTGTCCTCAGTTTTGCCTATGATAGGGACAAACCAGGGAAAAGCAGGAGCATGGAAAGAAAGGCAAAATAAAGGGGTCCAGTGACCTTCAAGTCTACCTCTGGGTTACTGACACAAGTCAGATATAGTCAACCTTTGAAATTGAGACACAACATTGACAATTACCAAAAAAAAAAAAGGCAAAACATACAAAAAACCAACTCATTAATGTTTTAAATAAGCTTACAAATTAGGCTGCTTTCATAGATACCTATGGATGTACCTGTCTGTGAGGTTGCCCACACTTGGGAGGGCGAGAGGTACGCATGAAGCAGTGTTGGTTAAGGTGGGGTCCCACCTATCAATGCTCCATCATTGTCCTGGCTCACAGGTCTGCAGCAAGATGATCTGACAAGTTAGAGCTGTGTGAAATCTCCTCCTGGAAGGCGAGTTCCTCCTCTGACCGGCGCCTGCCTTCAGCCTTGCCTCCCTCACCGTGGCATTCCTGTGGACATTTTAATCCTTTGAGATCTATTGTTTGACAGTCTTTAATAAGAGTATCTTGGCTCCTGCCAGTGTGGTAAAGGATCAGAAGTCTAGACTTGGCGGTGAAGCATGGAGTGAGTGGTCAGAGGAGTGCTTATTACCTCAACAGAACAGGACACCTGCCCTCCTCCTGCTTGCAACCTGAAAGCTACATCTCTTGTGCTGGAAAAAATGACCATTAAAATAGTTTAGGGCTAGTTGCTATCAAGGCGTGGGGACAGACACCCACCTAGAATGAACTCTTAGGAAATAACCAGAGTGTCCCAGTTAAAAGAATAGGAAGCATATTTAAGGTGTATAAAATAGCAAACCACAGTGAAAATGAACTATGCTTACTCAGTTTGGAATGAATGCTAGAAAATCACAATGGTGTGTGAACAAAATCATCATGGGAAATGCACATTCCAGACAATGTTACTTATATAAGCTCAAAACATGCAAAAGTAGAAAATATGCTTAGGAACACATGTCTATTGTAACACAACTATGAAAAGAAAATGATAGGTCAAATTCAGGAGAATAGTCACACATATGGTGACATGATCAAAAACTGAGTTTCAGAGGGCTAACGTACTGCCATGGCTCTGTTAGCGGAGCAATGACTTTGGCATTCATTTTATCATTATTTAATCTATATGCACTTGTTTATGTATTTTATGTCAAACACACACATGAAGGCTGTTAGGCAGGCCTTCTGCTTCATGAGAGCAATTCCTTGGGCCAGGCAGCAGCTGCCTGTGATGTGTTCATGAGCTGGGTTGCTTCAGAGAGCAGTGAGCAGGTATGTTATTCGTCAGGTGGTTTTCTTTTTTCTGACCGTGTGATAACCACCCAACAAGGAAAGTGTTTGGGACAACCTGCCAGAAGGTGAGGAGAGAGCGCCTGGGGCACAGCGTTTTCTATATCCTTTGGCCTAATATCAAGGACTTCTTTGTCTCTGCTCCCAGCTCAACCATCCCAACCATAGAGAGACAACTGATCAGCATTTCCATCAAAGTATGATTACAAACTGTTTCTTCAAACGCTAGACATGTAGGCACCATATGACCCAGGAGCTCTACTCCTAGGTATGTATCCAGGAAAACTGAAGACGGGGATTTAAACAAAGAGACCTTCTCTGTATTCCATGGCTTATGGCAATAACCAAAGGATAGAAGCGGTTCACATGGCTACCAGCGGATGAGCAGATGAACAATATGTAAGAGTACCCCTAACCCGGGGACTGTTACTCACCAAAATGAGAGAAATGAAATTCTAATACTTACAGCAGCATGGACAGACACCTTCTTGGAAATATTATGCTATGTAAAATGAGTCATATACCAAAACAAATATAGTCTGATTCCATGTACATCAGGTATGTAGAGTAGGCAAATTAATGTAGATAAGAAGACAGTGTAGCTGGGAGGAAGGAAAGTTATTTAAGGGGTAGGGACTCTGCCATAGAGTTGAGGTTTTACAATAAAGTGAGTATATTTGATACCAGTCAATTATAGACTTAGAAATCATTAAAATGATAAATGTAATGTAGTCTTTGCCACAATTAGGAAGAAACACAATCACAGAGCACCATGAAGGCTACACATCTGGGTGATAGAAATGGTCCTGCAAAGGCAGATCACAGCACAGCATCCTTTCCTTTCTTGGTTCTCCTTGCTCATTTCCCAAAGGTCAGCAGCAGCTCATGCCCCAAAGCCGTCTCCACATCAGTTTATTCCCAGTGCAGGCCGGTATACTTGACATGCCATTTGTATGTTTTCAACACAACAGAATAAATCATCTCGCGCTCATGGGGTGTGGTATTGTGACTCCTGACTGTAGTGACGGAAGTCCGTGGGCCAGGGCTAAGCACCACTGACATGGACTTCTGAGTGGGGTGACTCCTGCACGGGAACTGACTGTGGTCACATTTCAGAGGTGTGGCAGCTACTGCAGTCATACACAGAGAGAGAGGACACATTTGCTCAAATTTATCTTCTGATATTTTTGTTGCTGTTTGCTGATACCAACTGGTTGCTCTAACAGGAAGAATATCATTGTATGTATGTATGTATTATTTTTTGTGGTTCTGGAAGTTAAACACCAAGCCTTGTACATGTTGTGCAAGTGTTTTGCCCCTGAGTTGTACCCCTACCCTTGCCCCTGAGTTGTACCCCTACCCCTCTTTTCATTACTTATTCTGAGACAGGGCCCCAGTATGTTGCTGAGGTTGGCCTTGATTCACTCCATAGCCCATGCAGGCTTTGCACTAGGAGCCTCCTTCCTCAGCTGGGATCTCAGGCCTTCCTCTACTGGAATAGGCAGTGTCCGCCGAATGGGTGGGAGGAAAATGGGCCAGGAGGGTGCTGTAGAGTGCTGTACACAGCTGGGGCTTGACTAAGCCAGAAAGGACTCTTTGTGGCTGCCAAAGACAAGAAGGCAGATGGGGTCACAACCACATCAAGGGCCTTGAAGTATATCGTCTCTTTGAAACACCCCTTACACACACATGTAGTAGTATCAATAGAAAGGTTAGATTAGTATGCTTTTAAAAAAAATTTTACTCTTTAACAAATTTAATTGACTTTTATAGACCTTAATTTTTTTTCCTAGAATTTAAAAACCATTCATTGACCCCTCTGAGTAGCCTGGGTACAAATACTGTGTCTGTATGAGCTATGAGGGTACATTATTCCCAGGCCCTTGTAGGGTTCTCTGCTTTCCCTGCAAGACACTTGGATGTCATTTCTTTCTTCCTGGCTCCCCATTGTGACTCATTCTCTTGTGGTAGGAAAGAGCTTGGTTTTGGCATGGCTTTATGCCACCTTCGACTTCTTGTGCCAGTAGGTTTCTCACCAAGACATCTTAAACATCTCGTGGGATATAAACAGCTCCTGTCATTTGTAGTCACTTTAGTTGTAAAAACTAGTTTGTTTTGTTTTGCTTTGTTTAAGATAGGATTTTTCTGTGTAGCCCTGGCTGTTCTGGAACTCACTCTTTGTACCAGGTTGACCTTGAACTCACAGAGATCCACCTGCCTCTGCCCCCCAAGGGCTGGGATTAAAGGCATGAATCACCACTGCTCACTCATACAAGCCAGTTCTTAATATGGGAGACATGAACCATGTCTACATATTTGTAAATGCCAGCAAAGGCTGCTTGCTAGATTGGAACAACATAGAACATGTTAGAAGACTTTGGAATTTTTGAAGACCTCTACTATAGATGCTTGGTTTTATATTAAACACCTCGAGATCTTGTGATGGTATTTGCACCCTTCAACCAGTCAGTGTTTCCCTGGATGTGTTCTGTTGGGACCACTCTTCATTATTGTTGTTGCTGCTGCTGCTGTTTTATATTTTTACAGCTAGGTCTCATGTAATCCAGGCTGGCTTTTAATTTGCTGTAGCTGAACAAGCGCTTGACCTCCTGATCATCCTGCCTCCAGGTCGCAAGTACTGGACTATACAGGTGTGTACCACTACCCACCCTGGCCACAGTTCTTATCTCTGGTCCAGCAGAGTGCCACTTGTTAGCTGGCAGATCACATAGTTCTCAACACTAGCTGGGCAGTTAAACCTGCGAGCTCTTCTTTCCAAACCAGACTGAAGCTAAGCCAATCTCTCTCCAGGATCAAGCAGCTGCTGGTTTTAACTCTCTTTTATTTTATTTCTTGCATAGACACAATGTGTTCTCTCTGAGCTGATTTGTCGAGATCGTGTTGAAGTCTTTATTCTGTCTTCTAGAACAGAGGTGTTCCTGCCACTGCTTGGCCACCTTTCAGTTTGACAGGCATGCTTGATTGTTTTCATCAGGGCAAAATTTCTGTTTTCAAGATTGCCAGGATGTTTTTTTTTTCTATTATAAAAGTTGAATCTGGATCCTGATGTGATTGTGTTCGTCTTTGGATTTCTGAATGCTTGTGAAGAAAGAAATTAGCCATGGTAGTTAATTTATCCTTTTGTTCTAAAACCCCTTTGATTTAGATTTATTTTCCTTCCTCCTTCCATCCCTCCTCCCCTCCCTACCCTCTACCTCCATCCCTCCCTCCTTCCCTTCTTTTCTTTCTTCTTCCTTTTCTGCCTCCTTCTTGTCATCATGCATAAGGCCAGATTTCTGAGACAACCATTCAGGGACGATGGTCTATCCTGGCTACATGGTGGTCAACTGGAGCTCTGCCCAGGAGAGGAGGATCAAGAAGACCAGCAGCCTGTGAGGACGCTGACATCTGCTTGACCTTTCTCTTTCTGCTTCTCAGCCCTCTTATGCTGTGCTGAAGCCTTTTGGAGATGCTTGCAAACCTCTGCCTGTATCTACTGTGCTTTAAGGGGCCTCAGGGACAGCAACGTGGAGACTGCTCACAGGATGATAACTGGGAGGGGCTGGAGTGAGGACAGTAGGAACAAGCAGCATGGTTTTGGGAAGCAAAGACTTCCTCCTAGGCAGTCCCTGGAAATAAAGAAGGAAAAGGGAGAGGTAGATGTTATCTTGTGGTTACTGGGAACGGGTTGGCCTTTGAGGATTAGAGAAAAAAACGCCCATTGCTTTCACCTGCCTTGCATCCTTTCCCTCGTCTTCTGCAAATAGCACCCTGATTTGGGAGACTTCCATGGTTTTTCAGGACCGCACCCATGCCTTGCCTGCATGAGCATGTGTGCCCATGCCTCAGCAGCACGTGCCTAGAGAAGGGTGACAAGTTTCCCTGTTGAAGTGATCTCAGAGGGTAGTGGGGTCCAGGGCCAAGTGCAGTCATTGTGGGACTTCGAACTACACCTCTACGCAGAAAAGACTTCATACCTGCATGGAGGTAGGGGAGGGTTGTCCACAAGAGGAAGTCTGGGTGAACCTAAGTGGCCGCCATCCTCTCCCTTCCCAGGAGCCCTGATGGTAACCAGGCCATGAGATGGAGAGATTCAGGTGGCAAAGACATGCTGATATGTCTGTTTGCAGGAACTTGGTGATGTCTGAGGCTGCCTTGGCATTTCCATCCAAACTATTTTGAACAGTTTTCTCACTGACAACCAAGAGATGTTTGAATGAGACTAACCTTCCTTATTTTTATTTTTATTTTCATTTTTTTTATACAGAGCCTCACTGTGTGTAGCCTTGGCTGGCTTGGAACTCAATGTGTAGACCAGACTAGCCTCATATTCCGAGATCAGCCTGCCTCTGCCTCCCGAGTGCTGGGGTTATGTTTTTGATTTCATCAGTACCAAGGATTGTCTTCTTGAGGGGCAGGGATTGACTTGGTAGTCATATTTTGTCTATCCTGTGCTGGAATGTATTAACTATCTCTGAGAGCAAAGGTGGGGCCATTCAAGAGAAGCAGTATTTGGAGTTTCAAGCGGAGGAACTTTGACAGCTCTCAGGTGAGGCGAGCAGGAGCCAGGCAGAAGCCATGCACTGACTAAGATGGGGGACGAGAGCTTCATCTTAGCACAGAGCAAACTCAGGCAGTTAACCCAGCGACCCCTTCACCAGGTTACATGAATTAAGGTGGCAAAGAGAGGCCAATTAGCCTCGCATTGGGATTGCAGCTATTCTGCTTACCACTGTCCTCCCCTAGACAGAAAGCAGCGCCAAGGAGTGGTGGTGCGCACCTTTAATCCCAGCACTTGGGAGGCAGAGGCGGGTGGAGCTCTGTGAGTTGCAGGTCAGCCTGGTCTCCAAAGCAAGTTTCAGGACAGTCAGAGCTATATAGTGATACCTTGTCTTTAAAAAAATAGAAAAAAAAAACTAAACCATGAAAAAGAAAAATGAAAGTAGAGAACACACTGCGAGCCTATGACTTGGGCCTGGGCTAGAGGCTGCACAGTGGCAGTAAATGACGGACTGGGTCCTGATTGGAAGATCAGTTTCACACTTCAGCTGTCATCTTTTATCTTTCTTGATGTGTATGCATGCGACTTGGTTGTATTTAGGTCTTTGATATCAGATAAGTTTGACCGAAGCCTCCGATGAGGAGACAAGGAAACCTTACCTACGTTTAACTTCGGGTGTGACAGCGAGTCCTTGTGTGGCCTTAAAAAAGCCTCTTCACCTCTTGGCCTCAGTTTCCCTGTCTGCAAAATAAGGCTCCTAATCCAAACTCGGGTGCCTCATTGGTCTGCTGCTGTGCATTAATTATTGTTTATGGTGCAAGTGGAAGTTGGGCTGTGTTAATTATTATTATCATTCCTGACTCTTCCAGGCAAACTCCAGCCAACCTTCACCTTGCTTTTAGTTCCTGAGATCTGACAAGAGACAGCCCAGGGCCACGAGGAGGTGACAAATCAAAGGCTCAGAGGATGCCTGCCTCTCCTGACTGAACGGCTCAGCCAGCCAAAGCTTTTGGCTCTGAGGTTCTGGAACAGAAGCTTATCTTAGAACCTCTTTGCTTCAGAGCAAGATTTCTGAAGCTGCTGCCACACTTCTGTCCTTTCTTTGTGTACCTGTCATCTAATTTACTAAGCAGTCTGGAGATCAATAGGAGGAGCTCGCCCTGTCATTACACAAGCCCTAAATTGCAAGTTAGAGCAGAGGAGCTCTCAGACAGGTTGTGCTCGCTCGTGAAGAAAGATAATGCGTGCTTTCTTCTGGTCACTCTTTGGGCTTATGACTTTGCTTTCTACTCTCTAAGTATGACAGTTACGAGACTGCACGCTACCCAGGCAGTGACAGGATGTCCAGTTTCATCTAATGATTGTGAGTGTCTTCCTTCCCTGGGGATTGAACCGAGAGCTTTGTGCACAGCAGGCAAACATTCCACTGCTGAGTTAGCCCTCTGACTCCCTAGGGAAGATCTGATGCACTCAGTTCGAGGCAAATCCTCGGTTCCCCATGAGGCATCACTTCCACTTGTTCACTAGATGGAAGCCCATTGTCCTCCAAGGGCAGATCATGTCCCTGCTTCTGTGTTTGTGTCCTCTCTGCACCTACACCCACCCCTGTGGGCATTACCCTGTCACTGTCATGGATAATGCAGTTCATGCTGTCCCTGATACAGTCCCCAGCCCTTAACTTTCTCTAGTTTTGCAAGTCCTGCCTGCCTCTTTTGTCCGCTCAGCACTGTAGACAGAGTTGAGGTGGTGGTGAGTGCTAGGTAAGTAATTAATGATTGTAAAAACACTCTGAAAACATAAAGAACTAGATAAATGCTAAGTATTATTGTTATTAATGAGGAGGAGGCTGTTTAGTCATCCTCTGCCCTGAACTCAGCTCATTGCCCCCACTGTGGCCACAGGCTCATTTGTGAACTAGGATGAGAACTCTCCTCCTTCTTGCAGGCGCTGTTTCACACTGAGTCAGTGACCAAGGTGAAGGGCAGGGGCCAGGAAACCTCCCCTCCTCATCTCCCACCTGCTCTCACAGCATCGCCGGCTTTGTGGCTGTCAGGCCAACATTTACCGAAAGCGGGCTCTGAAACTGCCTCTGTTTCCCATTCACCTGGTTAGTAAGCTCGCTGGTATTTACGTGAGCTCTTGATTTTGGTGATTCTGCTGCTGGCCCATCTGAGGACAGGATGGAGCTTGAGGTGAAGCCCCACTTTCCATTCAGTTGGCCTTTCTTATACTAGTGACATTGATCTTTCACGTGCTGTGGTGTTTGGTTTTCTTCTAGATTCTTCCATGGATATTTGTCCCTTTGACACAGTAACTTGGATAAGGACAGCAGATGCCCTTTTCCCTAATTTACAGGTTGGAAATCTGAGACTCAGGGACATTATGAGCCTGTGTGAGGCTCCCAAGGCCTTTACAAACTGGTGATTGGGCCAGGGGTCATCTTCTGAACCCAAGCTAAGTAACATCCTCTGACACCTCTGAAGGCTGCAGCCAGCCCCAAAGGATATGTGAGGACATGCTAAACATCCTGAATGGGTGGGAACAAAGCAGACATTTTGCAGAGCACCATACCCACAGCCGGGGATACTGCAGGACATGCAGAAGTGTGCTTGGTCAGTTTGGGGCTTGGGATTCCAGAATCTGACACCCCATAGTACATTAGAGACAGAGAAACTCTAGAATTTATTCTTGGGACTCATCCCACCACAAACAGTAAGTCCAAGTCCAGAGAGACCACACTGCTTACCAGCGTGACAGACACAGCAAATGTCGGGAGGGCTCCCCAGCCCTCCTCGTGGCATCTTTCTCACAATGACCCACAATCCACCCAGTATCTTTTGGGTGCTTTTACATCCTTTGTGTTTTTTTACTTTTCCAAAAGTGGAATCCTTTTCAAAATAAAACTTAAGAGCACTCAGAATCATCAGCTGCTATGGCTACATGTTACTACATACAAACTCACTGACGTGTTGTGACCTTTTGCTACATGTTACTACATACAAACTCACTGACGTGTTGTGACCTTTTGTTACATGTTACTACATACAAACTCACTGACGTGTATGTGACCTTTTGCTACATGTTACTACATACAAACTCACTGACGAGTATGTGATATTTTGATTGTCGTGGCTTTGCTGCTGGCCCATCGAAGGACAGAATGGAGCTCCACTTTCCTTCAGTGGATGTATCGGATTCATGGGTGACAATTGATTTCACACATATAGTGCCTTATTTTTTTTTGTACATGCAAGCAACCATAGAGTATTACACTCCTTTGTCTTTTTAATTAAATTTTTTTCATTTTCCATACCAGCCCCAGTTCTCTCTCATTTAATCTTTTTTCTAAATTAAGTTTTTGAGGTTAGCATACAAAGTAATGGGATTCACTGTGACATTTCCATCCACATGGGTCATGACACTTGGCCTTTAAGTACTGCATTTCTCTCCCTGAAACATCTAACACTCTTCTTCAAAGGTGCAGAGGCTCTCCACTTAATTTAGGTCCCAAAAGAGGTGGGTGGCAAGCCTGGGCGTGATTGACTTAAACATACACTGAAGGATGGAGGGAGGGGGAGACTCCTCCTCAGAGCCATCCCAAGGTCTTCTCCATGACCATGAGAACTAGTGGTGCTCCTGCCTTTAGCACATGCTGTGTGCTCCCTTGACCCAAACTGGTGACCTACTGCCATGAGATGCTGTGAGATTTATTTCAAGCAATAAGTAGATGATGTGGCCATATGTTTAAAAATTACAACTTTATAATACACTTTATAAAACGTTGGAGCTCAATGTTTGTCCCTAACGCTGCCTAGCTTGGAGTGGAACTCTGAGGCAGATGGACTCAGGCACGGCCTTGAGTTCTGCCTCTGACCCTCCCATCCCTGTTCCCTTCTCAGTTCACTGCAGCCCCACTGCTGCGGCTCACTCAGTGGGGACACTGCCCTGATCCCACCTGGGAGATGTGACTCTGTTTCAAAAGGAGATACTTCAGCCTGAAGGATTCTGAAGTGTCTGCAGAAAGCTGTGGAAAGAATACATTCAGAAAAGAGCGGGCTGACAGAGCTGGAGGCATCAGAGCCACTGGTCAAGTAGACAGACACCCTGACTCTGACTCTGGAGCCATCAGCTTTCTTGTGTGAGGGTTTCTGACATGAATTCTCCAGATCACACGGCTCAGCGATGGTGCAGAAAGCTCGCTTCTCAGAACTAGAATTCACTGTTGCCATCGTTCTCAGCACAGCCAGTGTGGGCCGAGAATTACACGTACCGGGCACTATTACAATAGAGACTGTAGTATCACGTTTAATAATGCCAACATGGCAGCTCAGTTTATAGCAGAGCCATTCCCTACCCAAGAGAATAAGAGGCTTGTCTGAGGACAGACACAAGATTCAGATGGTGTCTTCTTGGCTCCAAAGCTCATGTTCCCATCTCCCCCTAATTTCTTTAGCCCTCTCAGTCTGAAAGCCAAGCTAAAGAGAAATGTCTTGGGGTCTCTGCTAAGCCTACTAGGAAAGTACAGGGGTTGGGGTGCTTGCTTCCCTGCTCCATATTATGTCACCTGGCTGGAATATCTTCCTGGAGATTGTCCTGGATGCAGAGAAGAAAACCCAGTGGGTCACCAGAAGCTTGGGACCAGAGCAGTGCCTACAAACAGCCCTCATGTATGGCAGAAGGGTCAAAAGAGTCCAGAGAGTCAGGTGGTGGTGGCACACACCTTTATTCCCAGCACTCGGAAGGCAGAGACAGGCAGATCACTGTGAGTTCGAAGCCCACCTGGTCTATGGAGGGAGTTCCAGGACAGGCTCCAAAGCTAGAGAGAAACCCTGTCTCAAAAAGCAAAAAACAAACAAACAAGCAAAATAGTCCAGAGGGGTCATTTTGAATTGCTTTCGTCATGGGCTACTTGAACACCACGCCCTTTTCTCTGCTGTCCAAGTCCACTGACACACTCTGCTCTAAGCAGTCCAGCTTTATGGGCACAAAGACATAGGAGAAGAGGGCTTCCCCCACACTCATGAGTCTGGTGTAGGCTGATGTGAACTTATATACCCTCGCCTGGCTTTGCCTCTACCTACTGACTCCTCAGAGTCACGTGAAACTGGCAAGTTCTCTGGGCTAAAAATGCAGTGCTGGGTAAACCGCATTAGGCACTGGGGACTCAGCCCTGGAAGCTGGCCCTGCTTGGCATCGGTCCCATCAGTGTGAGTACCTTTCTGTCCCTGAAGAATGACTTGGTGGAAGGTGGCAAGCAGGGAGGCTGGGAGCAGAGGAGATGCCACTTGCGCTCAGCCCTTCTCTAGAGAAAGCCTTTTATCTGGCTGGCTCAAAGCACCTAGGAATGAAAATTTACTCCTTGGGATACCTCCTAGGGAGGTAAGTGTGTTGACTTGTTTTTTATGGATTAAGAGCAAGGAGACACGGAGTTATTAAATGATCCTTTCAGCCAGCATATCCCTCTAAGAACTAGAAGCGGTCTGCTTCTGAAGTGGGAAGAGAGAGCAGAGGCCAGGGCAGTGGACACAAGTCCGGCGCTGTCAGTTGGCTGTCTTTGCCAACCCTTCACACACCTTCTTCAGGAAGTAGAAAGCTTGCCACTAGATGGGGTGTCTCAAGGAGACTCCCACAAAGTCAAGAAGTCAAAAGAGGGAGAGAAAAGGAGTACAAAGCAATAAATAGCCCAGAAGGAGGTTAGGGGCTCTCTCGAGCTTCCTGTATGTGTAATTCTAACTTCTAACGAGCCACATGCGAGGGAAACCAAATGTCATGTGAAATAGTGAAATTGTCGCCCACAGGAGGTGGGGCCCCAAGGCAAAAGGTTAGAATAAACCCTTTCTAGCAGAGCTGAGGTCCCTTACACTATTTTTAGCAACTCCTAGAATTTGACAAACTTTTAGAAACTCCTCGAATCTGTCACCTCACCCAGATATGAGAAGAGCCAAAGAATTTGTCACTCAGCTAGGTAATGTCAAGCTTTAGCTGATGAACCTCTGAGCACTGTCCACAGAACTGATGTTAATGGGGAATCACACTGAGGCTCGGGGGGAGAAAATAGCAGCCAGTCATTCCACCACCTGGGATGCCTAGTGGTTAGCAGTGTGGACCTTGAAGTCTTGCAGATTTGAGCCCCGCCGCCCCCCATCTTCCTCATCTACTAACCGGACCCTGCCTTGCCCTACCTTATTCCACGGTTGGAAGAGTAAGTGTGTACTCACTCCTAGTAAGCATTCATGACCAGCAGCTGTTATTATGTTCTTAGCATTTACATTTTTTAAAATTCAAGATGGCCATGAGGACCATCAGGCTATCAGACTTAGGGCTCTGAGTCATCCCTCTCGTCTGGGCTGGTGGAGAATGCCCTCTGAATCCAAGCCCTGCATTAGACTCGGAGGTTTTGCTTGTTTCGTTCCTGGGAACAGTGGAGATGAAAAGGCCATTGGTGAGGTGCCCTTTGCTGACACAGTCCATCTCAGAGCCCACTCTCACCAATGTTAGTCAATCAAAGACTAACTTGGTTTCCTTACAACGGAGGGTCTGAAGCAGTGACGTAAACATTTTCAATAACCCATGAGACTATGATAAACCTTGGAGGCCTCCCCTTTAGAATAACGGACATGGGCACTGGATTTATAGCAATGCTTCACATTATCTACAGCAAATAGTTCTATCCTGTAAGGGCTCAGCAGCCACAGATTAGCATCCACTGAGCTGTGGCTACCAGGGAAACGGGTTTCTGTGAGCCTGAGGTCATAACATTTTTGTCAGCTGGTCAACACATCACCATGTTCCTATATGCTTTTGTGTGGAGATTCCTTCTTTATACACATTCTTTGCTTTATTAACAAAGAACTAATGACTGGGCCTTCAGTGGGTGGCTCGGTAGGTAAGAGTACTTGCTGCACAAACAGAATGACCTGAATCCCCAGAACCAATGTAAGGAGGCTGAACATTACTGTAACCTTAGTGTTGAGGGATGGAGACAGGCTGATCTTGGCCAGTCAAATTAGCCAAAATGGCAAGATGGCAAGCTTCAGGTTCAGTGAAAGACTCTTTCTCAAGGGAATAATAACATATTCTTCTGCCCTTCACGTGTTTGAACAGGCACACAAACCCCCAACACACACACACACAGACACACACACACAGACACACACACACACACACACACACACACACACACAGAGTCTTATAACTCATACCGGAATGAACTTTTTCTCTCTAGGGCACATCCCAGCCTTACTGCTCTGAGGAGCTTTTGTGAAACTCTAGCAATGTCCTTGGAGTCACTGTAAACAGTCTTGTGGGGAGGTTAGAAAGATCGCTAATGAAAGGTACAAAGAGGCAAAACCCACCACACGGGAAAGGTCACAGTGTGAGAGCTGAGCCAGCAGGGCAGCCACTCTCTCCTTTGTGTCAGTGGGGATGGGGCCCTTGATGTATTTACTGCTCATAAACAACTGCAAACACATAGGTATTGATGATAAGTCAACTTAAGGAGGAGGTCAATTTTCACGTGAAAATCCTTACATAATGACAATAACTTTATGTATCTTGAGATTACGAGCCCATGGAAGTTCATTCTGGGGAAACTGGGATAGAATGAAGAGTTCAGATGTTGTGATCCATGAGAATAAACCTAAAGTAGGAATGAGCAAAACATCTTTCTGTAAAGTAATGACCATAATATTTTTATTTATTCATTTTAAGGCATGCTGTCACATCCCAGGCTGGCCTTGAACTCACTATCTAGCTGAAGATGGTCTTGAACTTTGGATACCCCTGCCTTCACCTCTCAAGTGCTAGGATACAGGATGTACCAATATGTCCTCCAATGGGCATCTTTTATCAAGAACTTCCTTTTTTTTTTTTTGCGTTGACAGTTTATACCTCTGGATTTTGCTTAAGATCTAGTTATTATAGAGGCATTGAAAGAAATGAACATATTATAAAATGAATATTTATCTTGTGCCTTATATTTATTATTTATTTGCTTGTTTATTTTTGGTTTTCCAAGACGGGATTTCTTTGTGTAGCCCTGACTGTCCTGGAACTAGCTCTGTAGACAAGCTGACCTCAAACTCACAGAGATCTGCCTACCTCTGCTTCGTGAGTGCTGGGATGAAAGGCATGTAGCTCTACTGTGCAGATATGTTTCTTATTTTTATCTTCAGCAGCAAACTTTCTAGAACAATAATGATTATTGAAAAAATATTTGGGTGCAGGCCGGTGCAGAAGCCAGAGAATGAAAGGCCTGCCACTACGGTGAGGAGGTGTGTGGTGAGGAGATGGGAGAGGAAGAGGGAGCACTTTGTGCACTTGGAAGAGAGATGGAACTGGAGAGGCGACGGTAGTGAAGAACAGCCTGATACGAGAGGCCTGCACTGCCACCTGAGACCATGGCGATGTCTGGACCCGTGCTACTGCTGAAGGCCCTGTCTGGGTCCGTAGTCCTTCTGCAGCTGGGGTCTGTGACAATATCTATAACCTGTGTCACCACCAAAGACCATATCCTTAATCTGGGCTGCTGTCTGAGGCCATGTTGATGTCTGAGTAAGGCGCTGAGCTGGACCAACCCCTCACTGGGCAGCACCCCGTGGTGCTGGGGTGGCTTGAATGCAGGAGAGATGGCCCTGGCTCTTTCTGGCTGCAGCACTGAAGAGTGTTGGCTCGGTCCTCACCTGGGCATAGTGAGATAGCTAGTCCTGGGGGCATGGGTACAGACAGGCTGGTGGTCTGACCAACTCAGCTACCACCCAGGCCCAGATCCACCACAACACCTACCCCATCTATGAGCTGCTGAAATACGTGAAGGGGCCGGTCGTGCAGAATGATAGCCGCAGGATCTCCATGACTCAGGGCAACAACAGGGTATCTGAGAGGAGTTCCAGTGAGGATTCAGTACCAATGTTGTAGCAGAAGCCAGGGGCCTCGAAAAAGACCGATGACTCATTGCAGTGAACGTTTGCAAGTAGAGCTGGCTGAGCAAAAGAAGAGACTGTGTGACACACTGCAGCTTTCACAGCAAGAGCTTTTGTACGATTTTTATTTTCTATTTTGTTTTGTGGAGAGGTTACAAGGGTGGAGGGGGTATACCGAAGGACTGTGAAATGGGCGGGATTGGGGCGCATGATGTGAAATTTACAAAGAATCAATAATAATTATGGGAAAAAGTATTCGTACATAGAAAACTTGGAAAGAAATATGATTGAATGAAAACATTTGTTGAGGTGGCAGAATATATGGGGAATATATTTTTTATGGTATGATTTCTAATATAGATGTTATATGATCTCAGATATAAGTAAACTTAAGCAAAGATATCACGGCTGGGAATATATGTCACTGAGCGATTACCTAACACATATGAAGCCCTAAGTTCAATACATCACACCACAATAACAAAATCAAAAATCCAACAGCAAACCCCTTCAATTAGAGCAAATGTTTGGGAAGGGAAAATGGCCAGAGAAAATACATTAAGACACAAGAGGTGATAATCTTTCATCTTTCTCCCTTGGAAATTCATTCATGTTGGAGAAAGCGATGGAGTTTTTTCCCTCTGTTGCTTCTGTCTGCAGAGTTCTGGGGACCATGTTGCTTTACCTCAGGCTCCTTGCAGATTTCCTTTGTTCGATGCTGAGCCCCAAAGTCAAAAGCTGTGATCCCCAATATGTCATTGCTGTAGATAACGATGCAATGCGTCATGGGGGTGGTTCTAGGAACCTGTGGTTTTATGAAAATGACGGTGGGTCCTGTCCATAGGGAAACTGCCAGCAGGGAGGGCGGGTGGCCTCTAATAAACCTGGTCAGGTACAAGTGCGGCCTGCAGCCTTTGAGCACTGAATGTAGGGTGTTGCCCAGGTCCAGATACTACAGCGAAGGCCTCAGTAATTAGACAATACAGATTTTATTGAGCATGATTTACATGTCAGACAGGGTCATGCACGGTAAGTACTAAGACAGATCAGACCCAATCCCTAGCTGTCAATTAATGCCTACTTAAACATTTTGTTTGGTTGGTTGGTTGGTTTTCAAAACCCGTGTGTAGCCTTGGCTGTCCTAGAACTTATCTGTAGTTCAGGCTGGCCTCAAACTCACAGAGATCTTCCTGCCTCTGACTCCCCAGTGCTGGGATTAAAAGCGTGCAAATTCAGTTAGTATCAAGCTTTAGCATAGAGGTAAATTTAGTACATTTGATTTGAGATCTGCAGAAGCAGGCACTGGTGGGAGGGCCATGCGGCCACGGCTCACTGGGTTTTACTTCCAGTCAGAACTCATCATAGTTACCAGTACTGACCCTTCATTTGGAGATATAGTCCATCTAGGCCATGCTGTCTATCATGAATCAGTCCCTATGAACCATGACCATAAAGCTTAGAGCAACAAGGGCCCATGCTAACAACCAGCCTGGCATGTAGGACCAGAGCGGGACCTGGAGCTGACTGGGCTTGCACTGTTTTCACCATGTTGCTGTTTGCTCACAGTGCCCCAAGCTGGTCCTGGAAAGTTAACTGGAAAGCACAGAAAACATTACCTTTGGTATCGTAGGCCCCCTTCCCAAGTCCTTATATGTGTTCATGACCTCTTGGTGACCCACATGGACATCACCTCACAGTGTTTACTTCAGAGCAAAGACTAATAAAAAGGGCAATTTGAAAACTAGCAGTTCCTATAATCACAACCATTACAAAAGCAATAATAACAATGGCATGTCCAGGGAAAACAATAGTTCTCTGAAAATTTGAGAGTAGATCCTGGGGGGTAGGGATGCCCCATAATCATCTTACTCAAGCTGTTTTTTTAATAGAAGACAATAACCAAAGTGAAACCATCGCCATCAACTACACTATGTCATAGAAGGTAATTGCCAGCTCAGCCAGGTTCTCTGGAGCAAGTCCTCCTTGGCTTGTGTCTTCTTTACCAGCTACACACATCCTCTTTCTCACTGTGGCTGAGGAGTGCCTGGCTTGCAGATCTGAGCTGGGAGTGCAGTAAGCGGATACGTGTTGTCCCAGCTTCTGGCTTCCGGCTTCTGAGCTGCGGGGAAGCTTTGAACTTCAGGAATGGACCATTTCCTTTGTGGGAGAGAAGTGCGTAGGGAGACCCAGGAGAAACACATGTCCCTCCTCTTTGTTTACCATATGTGTGGCTTCCGAGCAATCTGGCCCTGGATGAGAAGTCACTAACACTGCCTGGGTGGGCCTGTAAACAGGACCCCCTGCACTGCAGGAGTTCAGAGCTTCTAGATGGCTCTCCAGCAGCCAGTCACCAGGGCTTACACTACTCCAAAGCCCAGGGATGTGTGGCTTCCTGGGAATCCAGCCTGAAAACAACTACCTGAATGTAGTAACCCTCTGAAGGTGCTAATAACCCCACTGGCATTGGGGAAACCGAACAAGGCACACCCTACAGGCCCTGACCATGTGTCATCTTGGCAGTTTATGGCGTGACATTTGACCCACCGAATCTATGTCCCTTTGGTCACTACCATAGAACACTGGGATTCCACTTTCATTTTAAGAGTCATAATTCTAAAGCATCATTTGGCTCTTGTGGCCTCGAACAGGGAAATTCCTCCTGAGCAATGGCAAACAAATCTTGTGGTCACCAGGTGTGAAATGGCACTTTTACCTACTGTGTCACGCTACAGGGCTGATTGGTGAAATTTGGGAAGGATCCCAAGTTCTCTTGGGGAAACTGTAGCCCAAGTGTGTGGGCCCCGCCCTGCTTTACTCAGAGTCTCCAAGGTGATTCACCTCAGTGATACAGGGAACTAGGAAACCGGGAGCCACCCCTTTACGCATCTCGTTGTCACATTTAATCACTTGGAATCACATTTGGAATGTCTTAGAAGGTGCTATTCCAAATTTCATTTATGAAAGCTGGAGGGCAGCCTAGGACCTCCCTGAGGCGTCGCTGCTGGGGACACCTTGCCCAGCCATGGGAAGCTTTGCCCTGTGCCTTTGTTTGCTTTGTTTTGTGGCTTTGTGGTTCTGAAGCCCCCACTCTGCCCTGCCCCTTGGGTGATTTGGTGGCATTCCTTTTCTCCTCAGGGGGCTGGAGGAATTGCTGGCTCTTCCTTGGCAAACCCTGTGAGGCAAAGGTAGACAGGATCTTCTGTGAGGAAGCTCAGCAGCCAGTAATCCTTCTGTCAGATCTGGGCCAGCAAATCCCCTTGCACCTTCTTCCTCTCTGGGCTCTGCCTGGGCCTGTTGCTTCCCTCTTTGACTATCCACAGTCCCGACAGTATGATGTAAGTTCGCAGAACCTCCAGATAAAGGCCTTCCATCCTCTTCTTGCTCCTCTACACCCAACACTTCATTCTTTGTAAGAGAAGCATGTAGAACTCACAGGGTAAACTTATTTCCCAGGCAAGCCTAATCTGAACTAGATTCCTGGAACCCATGGAAAGGGGGAAAGAGAGAACCGATTCCATCAAGTGTTCCTCTTGCTGCCACTAAGATGCCTTGCATGTGCGCTCACATACATGCATCACACACGCACCTGTTCATATGTGTACACACACACACACATAATTTAAAAGTCGTAACTTTTAAAGAGTAACATCAGCTGTGAGTGGTGGTACATGCTCTAATCTCAGCATCCAGGAGGCAGAGAGTAGCCCATCTCCCAGTCTGCGGCCAGACCGGTTTACATAGCAAGGTCAGGTCAGTCAGGGCTACATAATAAAAGCTTGTTTCAAGATAAAACAAAACCAAAAAAATCTATTTTGCTGAATTGGATTAAAGGGACCCAGGAAAGGCGGTGACAAAATAGGCCCCTTACTTTGCTTTTGAGTACTAGGTGAGTTTGGTAATTGCTGGAAAGAGGCCTCTAGAGGTAGCTGGTTCACATTTGGCCCCAGAGTATCTACTGTGTAAACCTCCCCACCCACTATGGAAGCCTCTCTCCATGGTAGCAATATATAGGGCTGTTTCAAAGTAAAAACATAAAATATCCACCATATTAAACTTAGAACAAGAAAAATCACAAGATGTTTATATTGATTACAAGATGTTACTTTAGATACTTTGAATAAAATAGATTTTTACTTATTTATTTATTCATTTTTTTTTGGTTTTTCAAGACAGGGTTTCTCTGTGTAACTCTGGCAGTCCTGAAACTTACTCTGTAGATCAGGCTGGCCTTGAACTCAGTGACCTTTGCCTATCTCTGCCTCCTGAGCGCTGGGGATTAAAGGCATGTGCCACCACCACCCAGTTAAAAAAGATTTTTGTTGTTGTTGAGATAGGGTTTCTCTGTATAGTCCTGGCTGTCCTGGAACTAGCCTTGTAGACCTGGTTGGCCTCGAACTCACAGAGATCTACCTGCTTCAGCATCCTGAGTGCTAAGATTAAAGGTGAGCAATACCACAGCCCAGCCTGTTTTTTTCTCTTTCCATTTTTTTTCTTTTCTTTTGTTTTTGAAACAGGATACCCCAGATTGCCTTGAACTTTTGGCCTTCCCACCTCAGCTTCCCAAGTACTAGGATTATAGGTGGGGTTTTGTTTATTTAATATCTGCTAGAAACTTTGAAGTTGTATCTATGGCATTGATGGGGCAAGCTGTAGGGTGAGACACAAGCCTTTTCTTTATAAGCCCCTGAGATCACAGTGTCACCCTCTAAGGTTTCTGATGCAGCTCCACTTAACACTGAGTCCTTGTGTAGTGCTCCCCACAAGCACAATGAAAATGCCATTAATTGAAGAATTTTTTTTTAATTTTTTTTTCTAACTTCCTGATTTAGCTTCCATACCAGGTCATGGGAAACTCTGCTCACTTAAGTAGAAGTTGCATCAGTGCGGCAGCCCCAGGACCCTGTCTGTGACAGTTGCTTTCATCAGAACCAGTTTTAGATATAACTATAATAATGAGGCTGCGAGCCAGGGTGTGTCCCCTCCGTGAGACCACTAAAGAATGATATGGAAAATGGGCTCTTACAGGAACTAAAGGACACCACGATTGCTGACAGGGCTAAGGGAAAGGAAGTATGACCAGGAAATGCTGTCATCAACTCCCATTGGATATTCACATGTATACACAGATGTGCATAGAACTTGTTCTTGGGTGAGGCGTGGTGGGGCTCACTTGGGAGGCAGAGGCAGGAGGATCTCTGTGTAATTCAAGGCTGGTCTAAATAATGAGTTTTGGGTCAACCAGGGCTACATAGTAGTTTCTGCGCCAGCCAGGGCTACACAGTGGGGGCCCCATCTTAAAAAAAAAACAAAAAACCAAAGCCTGCCCCAGGAGTGCACATATACACAACCATGGAAAGCTCAACAGATTGGCCTGCTCAGATATGCTCAGTGTATGTCTGTTGTTGGAAAGAGAAATCCCAAATTCCCTAGAACTTGAGGCGAGCATTAGTTTGGGCTCTCATTCCTTCTCTTAGTTTACTTTTACCATTCCAGAGATGTCAAGCCAGATGACAGTCATCTGTTCATTCCGCACATGGATTAACAGACAAAGATATATCCTCCATTATACATGGATCCAGATAGGCCATCAGGGACTATTCCCACCTTCTGCAGCATCATGCATTTGTTCTCATGGTAACTGGTGAAGGCAGGGGACTAGAGAAGTATTACAGAAACTGTAGTTCACCTGGAGCCTTGAGCTCCGCTTTAGGTGATGCATATTGGTCATGGAATCTGTTACCTCCCTAGAAGAACCATCAAGTGGCTTAGCCTCAGTGAGCTGTTCAAGGAATTCTGGGCAAAGACAACTGATAACAAAATGTCAACAGTGGACTGGAGCATGTGACCAGTGCTTTCTCAACGTCATGCTCACTAATTCAGAATGCAAAAGTGATCAACATGAGAGGGCAAAGGACAGTGCCAGAGTAGGGCCCTCCACTACCCCTGACAAGGCTCTGCAAGGCATTTCAGTGTGGAACCCATTATATGAGTGCTGCCCAATGCTGTGGAGAACCCAAGGATGACCATGGTCCTAGTCAGAGTTACCACTGCTGTGAGAAAACACCATGACAACTTGGGAAGGAAAGGATTTATTTGGCCTATACTTCCATGTCACTGTTCATCATCGAACGAAGTCAGGACAAGCACCCAAACAAGGCAGGAACCTGGAGGCAGGAGCTGATCAAGAGGCCACAGAGGAGTGCTACTCCCTGACTTGCTCCACACGCCTTGCTCAGCCTGCTTTCTTATAGAACGCAGGACCACAAGCCCAGGGGTAAGCCCCTACCACAGTAGGTTGGGTCCTCCCCCATCAATAACTAATCAAGAAGATGCCCCCTAACCAGATCTTATGAAGGCATTTTCTCGATCAAGGCACACCTTCTCACCTTTACACACTCTAGTGTGTGGATCCTTCGTCCTTCCTCCTGTACCTCCCAAGTGCCAGGATTACAGGTATGAGCCACCATAGACCCAAATTTTTACAAATTATTTTTAAAATAAAAATTGACATAACCCAGTAGGGTTCTTCATAGAGAACTACAATGTTCTGATCTTTTGAAATATTTAGGCCCCTTGGAGACTCTCCTCTGAATGGGGGAATACATTCTCTCCTGTGACTCTAATGCCACCAGGCAGGTGTTCACACAGTAGTATGTAACCAGGGTAAGTATGGCACATGGACCTTCAAAGTCATGATGTCCCGCCCTGGGATTGTCAGCCAAGGAGCAAGTGAAGCAGGATCCTCGGTGGCAGCCTCCACCCATGGAGCGCCAGCGTTACCTCATATCCGTGGGGAGTTTCTGTGGAACCAGAATGGTTGAGTTTCTTGCAGCTTCTGTGTGGTGTTTTTCAAGCCAAATTGAGCACAGACCCTAGGAAACTCTACCTGACATTTTCTTCTGTAAGCCAGATCAGACTCACTGGGATGTTTTGGAAGAGATGCCTTCAGACAAACCACTTGGAATTCCTGAGCTTCATCCAAAATCTTCCGAAACAGCTTTTCTGAGAGCAAGACCCAGAACAAAATTTGTATTCAGCCTAATCTCAAGAACAAACTCACCCATACCTGAGAACTATTATTGTGTGTGAGCAGCTGACGTGTCCCTAAGGCTGATTCTTTCCTCCCTTGCAGTCAAACCAACCTCCTGAGCTGTCACTGCCATCCCAAAGGACACTTCCTGCCATCGAAAATAACTACCATGCCATCACCTCAGGTTTCCAAAAGTGTTGGTTGGGAGCTTGAGACAAAGCAGCAGCCTAGGCCAGGGTAATGGCATAACAGCATAATGTCAAGCTAAACCACCAAACTCCTTTGTCCTTGTATTTCCTGATTAACAATCTATATAGATGGGGGGGGGATGGCTTTATTGGTAAAGTGCCTGCCTGCTAAGCATGACGACCCAGAACCCACATTTAAAAAGATGGTTGTGATAGTGTAGGCTTGTAGCCCCTATGCCCATGATAGAGTAGCTTTGTAATCCCTGTGTTTGGGAGGCAAACATGAACAGATTGCTGGGCTTCATGGTCAACCAACCTGCTACCCTTTCCTGCACATTTAAGTACACACACACACACACACACACACACACACACACAACTGCCATGTCTCCTCAGTCTCTCACTGGCCTAAATTATGAGATCTGAAGCCAGCCACAGGTTCCCATCTAGGATAATTCTCCCCAGTGAGGCCAGCCACAGTCTGGGTGACCAGTTCAGATGAACCTTGTTCATGGGGAGTGCTCATGGTTTGAATTGGGCATAGAAGAGAGTCCTGGCGTGCCTGGTCATTAGCTGTTTTAAGTTGTCTCACATCCCTTCATCAGAGATATCCTTACACTGAGCTTCAGTGACCTAGAGGCCGGAGCTTAGTTCATCTGGCAGTTCTGATACTGTGTTTATTGTTCCCTGTTACAGGGATTTCCTAAGACCCAGGCAGAACGATCCCCTCTGTTGGCCAAATATAGTGGCAGGGGCAAGAGGAGAAGAAGAAAAAGGCACGCTGTGCTTTGGCTTTTGCTAGTTTTTCTTTGTGAGTTAGGATCTCTTTGTGTAGCCCTGACTGGCTTGGAATTCACTCCAGGCTGACTTTAACTCAGAGATACCTCTCTGCCTGTCACCTGAGTGCTGGGATCAAGATGTGGCATATCTGGTTTGCTATACGGCTTTTATTAAAGGACAGAAGTGAAAAGTTCCACTCAGATAATTCTTCCTAAAGTGACAAGCCAGTTGCCATGGGTGCTCAAAATTGATGCCAACTTTTCCCAAATGGAAGTGTAAAACAAAACTCTTCCCTCCCATCCATCTGCTTTCTGTAGTTAAAAATCTAATCCTAGCATATTTTCTTATGCTAAAACAGACATGAACTTAGGCTGTTTCTCCCAGTGCTTTCTACCTTATTCTTTATACCATTCCCAAATCCTAATTACCAGCAATAAAACCATTCACAATATGTGTTATTTGTGGGACTGCCTCTTAAAGTCAAATATTACCAGAAGATATATATATATATATATATATATATAGAGAGAGAGAGAGAGAGAGACAGACAGACAGACAGAGACAGAGAGACAGAGAGCGAGACAGTAATAGAGAAACAGACATAGAAAGAAAGAAGGGGAGAGAGAGATAGAAAGGAAGAAAGAGACACAGAGAGAGACAAAGGCAGAAAGACAGAGAGAGAATTTGGCCTTGCTGCTGGAACTCATTTCCTGTGTAGGAGAGCGCTTTACACCTTCCAGTCACATCTGACGGTGGAGTAGTACCTGTTTGCTCTGCTCTGCTGGAGGGCAGCCCCAGTTCCTTCCAGCCTCTGAGCACACTAAGGCACATTCTGGAAGACAGAATCTAAAATCCAGTCAGCTCAAAATCAACCGGGCTTTTTGATTTTGTTTGTTTTTGAAACAGAATCTCTCTCTATGTAGCCCTGGTGTCCTGGAACTCAGGATGTAGACCAGGCTAACTTTAAGCTCATAGAGATTCTCCTGCTTCTGACTTCTCACCATGCCTGGTCTAGTGAAGACAAGGAACAACTCTAAATCATCATGCCAAGAATCCAGTTCCTTTCCCTTTAGTAAAAACATTTTTATAATCCAGGAAGTAAAAGGCTTTTATACAGACAGGGAGGGACCTTTGTACACAACAAAGAGACTATGAGACTTTTGGTGTATCACAGTCTCTGGCTGCATCAGCTCTTGTCAGAGTCAGTGAGAAGCCTCCTAGCAGGAGAAATGCAGGGTCCTGAGATGTGCAAGCTTTGCAACCCTTGAAGACAGTGTTTACCAGTATTTCATAACCTGAGAGCCTGTCACTTGGTGACGTAAAGGCATGGTCATAGAGCCTTGTTTAATAGATGTCCATGTGTCTTATCTCTTGGGTAACTTGAATGCAAATATAAAACCTGGCCATCCAGAAATCTCTGGGACTGAGTCATTTTCACTCCCATTGTTACTAGTATCTTTCAGAAATAAAACTAACCATTGCATATAGAAATTTCTTAAGAAAGCTATGAACCTCTTTGCCGTGTTGTGGTTGTTCACCGTCTGTCTTTGTTTTGGTGACTGTTCGGGAACTGTGGCCGGGGTTGTTGTCTCCCACACTCGGTTGTATCATCCCTGCTCCTGACTCAGGACAGGCAGTGGCTGTCCACATCTTTCTTCCTGGCTCTGCTCTTTGATCTGAGTCCAGTCTTTTGTGGACTGAGCAGATCTCTCATTCCTTTAGAATTATGTAAAGCATTGCACAGAGTCTGAGAGACGCTAAGTGAGGGTTCAACCCACATGTGCCAGGCTTTTAGAACTGGGTCTCGGGAACCCTTCCTGGTGTCTCCGAGTCATTGATCTGGAAGAATTTCTTATCAATGACAGGAGTCTCAGAAGATGACCTTTGTGTTACGTCTCATCTCCATGGTGGCCTGTCACTTATTAATACTCTAGCATTGCTGGCCTCAGACTTCACCACAGGGAACAATGGCCAAACTCCAAGACAGCAAAGCATGGGAAGAAGTTTCCATCCGCAGAGCCAAAGCTCACAGTGCAAGAGGTTGTGTGTGTGTTTCAACTGGACAGAGGTAGCCTAAGAGGGCAGGACTGCATGGGAAGGCAGCATGCAGAGCCAGGGGCCTCCTTGGAAATGGGGGTAAGAATATGGTTGTTGGGGACTGCATGAGTTAGCATTCCCAAAGCCCTTGGGAAGCATGAACTTCTATTTGAAGACAGAGAAGAGTAAGCCAGGGGTGAAGGTTGGCTTTGTTCCAGGATAAAAGTGTTATTTAAAAAAAAAAAAAAGACTGAATTTCCTTTTGCCTTTCTTTTACTTTGGAGAAAAGAAAAAATATAGTTAATACAAAATTTTGCTATATAATACATTTCAATTTATATATTTTATTTGTATTTGTGTATGCTTGAACATATGTCTGTGCACGTGTGCCATGGGACTGGAGTTACAGGGTGATGTGAGCTACTGTGTTGATGCTGGGAACTGAACCTAGGTCCTCTGCAAGAGCACCAAGTGCTTTCTCCAGCACCTATCTGATAAGTTTTACTTACCACAACAAATCTAGCTGGGTGGTGGTGGCACATTCCTTTAATCCCAGCACTCACAAGGCAGAGGCAGATGGATGTCTGTGAGTTTGAGGCCAGCCTGGTCTGTCTGTGAATTTGAGGCCAGCCTGGTCTGCAGAGGGAGTCTCAGCATGGCTCCAAAGCTATACAGAGAAACCCTGTGAAGAAGAAGAAGAAAGAAGAAGAAGAAGAAGAAGAAGAAGAAGAAGAAGAAGAAGAAGAAGAAGAAGAAGAAGAAGAAGAAGAAGAAGAAGAAGAAGAAGAAGAAGAAGAAGAGGAGGAGGAGGAGGAGGAGGAGGAGGAAGAGGAGGAAGAGGAGGAGAAAGAAAGACACAAGCCATAGTGTCTTTTATAAAACAACCATTGCCAACATCTGACAAATAAAAGTACAAAGAAAGGAAGTGGATAGTGAAGGCAGTCATGGGAACTGAGCCAGCCAAGGAGTACTTCCAGCTTGACCTGCAGGAGAGAAAGGCCCCATCCTTCTGAGATAACCCCCACCTGCTCACCCATGTATGTGTGACATGTGTGTGTATGTGCTTGTGTGTATGGTGCATGTGTATGTGTATATATATATATGTATATGTGTGTGTGTGTGTGTGTGCGCGCGCGCACATATGTGTATTGTATGGTGCATGTGTATGCATGGCATGTGTATGTGTGTGTATATGTGTACATATGTGAATGTGTATGTATGTATATGTGCGTGTGTATATGTGTGCTTATGTGTAGATGTACATGTGTATGTGTGTGTACTTGTGTGTGAATGCACATATGTAGGTACATGTGCATGTGTGTGGACATGCATGGGGGCAGAGGTCAATTGTGGGTGTCTTTCTTAAAATTACTTTCTGTAAGGAGCCAGTGAATCTGTGATGTTGATATGGGCAGAACCATGTCAAGAGACCCCATTTTCTCAGTCCTGTGATGGTGGCAAGGCTTTCCCTGGTGAGACTCAGAGGGATGGCAATCCTTCTGTTCTGAGTGTGGATGTTGACAGTGCAGAAAATACCCATCAGAGCTTTCCCCTCCCGGATGTTTGCAACCGGCAGACTGCACCTTCAGAGATTAGCTAAACCTGCCTCCTTGTTCAATTGTGTGCAATAACCCCGCCTACCTAGTCAACTGTGTGTAATAAACACACTGAGCTTCTTGGGAGATATGTTTCCATCTGAGGGCCCAGGCCACCCAATCCCAGCTTTTCTGTGTGTTTGTGTGTTCTTTATATTTGTTCTTTCTTCACTCCCCAGTTAGGTCAGGCCCTGGAGCAGGGCAAGGATGTGCCAATGCGACACTTTTTTACTGAGACAGGATTTCCTTTCACCACACCTCAGGAATTAAGCTACCCTGGCTGGCTGGCCAGCAAGCCCCAGGGATATGCCCCCCTTCCCTGCCTCTGCCTCCCCAGAACCAAGGCTCCAGGAGCACACTGCCACACACTCAGCCTTTACACCAGAGCTAGGGATCTGAACTCCAGTCCACAAGCACTTTACCAAATGAGCCACCTCCTCAGCCCACAAGACATTTTCTTAACATGTTCAAGAAGTCCTTCAGGGAAGCAGAAAGAAATGAGGGTAGGCAGGGGCAGGCTAGAGCAAGGGACTCCTCATGGGAGCAGTGAGCCCACAGACCTTTTCTTCAGTTTTACAATCTCATGAAATGCAGGTCCACGCTCCACAAAGTGTGGTCTTGAGTTGTTAAACTCCAGGTTTGGTGAAGGAAAGGACAAGACTGGCAGGTGTGTCGTTATTAACTTAGAGGCGCAGTTTCTCTCCCCAACTGTTTGTTGACTCATTTCCAAAGACACGCGGCAGAACCCTTGAGCTGTGGCTAGAGACAACGAATGGGAATGAACTTTCTCAGGTGCCCACACCTTAGCATTCACCAAGACCTGGGCCACTGGACATAGGCTAGGACTTTCAAAGCAGTCAGTACAAGGCAAACAGAGGCAAGAGAAAAGAAGGTCCTTTGCTTCTACCAGGATGGAGAGTCCCTCTGCCTCCTGCCAAGCTTCCGGGCTGTCAAAACACGAGACAAGAAGATGGTTGGTGGTTTTCATTGTAAACACCGGGCTCCAAGCAATCAGCTCAATTGGTTAAGCAGTTGGATGACCCATTTTGACTCATGCTACCCTGGTTATGGAAATTCCACTGCAAACAGCAGGAGGAATTAGATGAGACTGTAGAGTCAGGTGTCTGTGGACGTGGTGAGGGGATGATTCAGAGCAGGACTAAGATAAGTCTTGTCCTGCTGAACTCCAAGGAGTCCAGAGTCCATCTTCTAAAGTCATTATGAAAAAGGAAATTCATTTGGGTAAATAGAAAGTAAACCTCCGCAGAGCCACACAGGTGACATGTCCTGCAAGAAACTGAAGGTCAGGGCCCAGGAGGGACGAATCAGTGGGCCACAAGTCTACATCCTTCGTCATATAGAGCAGGTTCACAGGAAAAGTAAAATGAGGAGGACGCTGGACTTCACTACATTAGAAAAAACAGTAGTTCAAAGCTGGGCCTGGTGGTGCACTGTCTATACTCTCAGCACTTGGAAAGGAGAGACAGGAGTATCAGGAGTTCAAGGCTAGCTTCACTAAAATAGAAAGTTCAAAGCTAGCTTGGATTAAATGAAATTCTGTATCGCAAAACAAAAACAAACAAACAGCCCCAAAAATTTAATTTGAAAAGAAAAAAAACAAAGTAAAAACTAAATATTATTTCAATTACTAGGGTTTTTTCTGTAGTAAAAAGAGACAGATATTGTCAGTTGTCCTTAATGAGTTTTTTTTTAAAGATACATATAGTTTTTACTTGTGAGACTGTGGGAACACACACACATACACCTATTATGGAAAAGATGAATACAAGGTGTGTTCTGGGGTAGAAGTATTTGATGCTGAAGTTTCTATGTTGAACTTGACCTATTGGGGGAGGGTTGTGTAGCTTGAAGTGTTCCAATCAATCTGCAGATTGGGAGGTTTACATCATCACTTATCTCTTTCTAGGTAGGAGAAAAGACTCCCTGAAAACCTGTTTCAGCCACCTATCTTTCTAAGGAGTCCTAAGCGGACTGGTCGGACTGTTCTCATGGGGTTCAGTCAGTTCTGGTCATTTAACCCATGTGAGTATTTTGCCAACAGTCCCAGGGAACTGTGAAGAAGTGGGTATTCTATAAACAGGCTCAGGGTTAGGTGCCCAGGGTGGAGTCCAGCTTTACCCCTGAATCTGATATGTGTGTAATGTTCCAGTTGCCAGGGCTGGACAACTAGGGAAGGAGGTGGGAAAATCCCCAAGGCCTCTTCAACCTCAGAGATTCTCCAAGTCCAGAAGTTCTATCATCAGTGGGAGCAAGAGTCTGCTCAATGTTCGGGTAGAGAATGTCTGTAGTATGTGCAGAAACTGAAGAATCATTGACAGGTTCAGGCCAAACTAGTCTACATAAGTGAGCTGCAGGCCAGCCAGGACTGCACAGTGAGACCCTGTCTCAAAAATAAACAGAACCATCCATCCAGCCAGCCAGCCATCCATCAAGCCAGTCAGCCAGCCAGCCAGTCAACCAACCAACCTATCAACCAGACAGACAGATAACCAACTAATCAATGAACCAACCAGCCAGCCAGCCAGCCAACCAGAAGCAATAAAATCCTTCCAACGTAAACAGTCTGACAAGCTGCCTGACCCTCCAGGAATATGCCAGCAGGAAGACAAGTCATGGAGCAGGTTCTCAGGCAGGAGCAGGAGCCAGGGTTGTCCCGTGCTTGCTGGGCCACCAGTGTAAAGCACAGTGGGCAGCCCAGTTCACCATGAAGCAAGACTTTGTTACTCATTTTCCAGTGCCCCCAGATCTTCTCTCTTTGCTCAGTGGATTTAGAGCTGTAACCTATCCTCTATGCCATGCAGCAGAATATTACAACTCCCCTGTCCTGATTTTCACTCCAAAAGCATCAGATTAGAGCTGACTCTAAGGAGACAGGGCAGGAAGTACTTCTCCTTCCTTCTCCACCCTCCTCTCCACAGCTATTTCTAGGTTTCTTGAAGAGAATTCATTCCATTCCTTAGACCTCTATGAAAAACATTTGTCTTTCACCAGCTCCAAGTGTTGAGAGCTGGCCAGAGATTGGGGTGCATTTTAGATAGTATTTAATTTTTTAAACTTATGTAGCTGGGTCAAAATTTAAAAAATTCAAAATCATTCTCAAGGTAAAGTAAGTGTCCCACTGTTCAACTCCCCTCTTTTCTAGAGGCTCCAATGTTCTCTGGATTCTTGCATATCTGTTCAAAGGTCAACCCAGAAGTGCAGGGTAGATCTCTTAGGTAGAGCCATTGCTTAGTCCATGCAAGATCCTGGTTTTGATCTCTGGGACATATTTAATGCATATATAACACTTTGCAAATAAATAGACGGTCATCTTTTCCTTCCACAAATAGAAGCAGGACACATGTCAATATATACTTGCTGCTTTTTAACCTATAGTCATGTTTGGAAATCTTCCATTTTAATACATGTAGACCATGTAGACCAGACTGCCAAGGCAAACAAACAAACAAGCAAACCAAATTTTAACATGTAATATTCTGCTATATAACTGATCATTGTTTATTAGGCAGTCTTCTATTTAGTAGACATTTGAATAGTTTCCAGAATTAAATAGTGCTGAAACAAATGTCCTTCATACCTATAATAGTGAATGAACTAAAAACCCTCCAGTCATGCTGTACTCTGCTTTAGACGGAAGCAGAGAGCATTTGAAAGGTTAAACGGTCTCCCGGATTTCACAGAGAAGACCCAGCCAATTAAAGCAAACACCAGTAAATTCAAAAAGTGGACAAAAATAAAGATGATATTTAGAATTTGTTCCTAAAAAGAGAATGTTTACCCAGCACTGCCTTGTGCACCAGAAGTGACCATTTCATTGACTAGCCCAGCAAGAAAAGTAAACACCTGCTCTGGAAGAATCTGTCATCTCGGGAGGTAAGCAGATGTCCCCAGCTTTTGGAATAGCTCTTGGTGTTGCTTCCAGTTCTCCCAACCACCGGTGTCCCAGTGACCTGGAAACCCTCAGGTTCAGCATCAGCCCGAGCCTGACTGACAAGTAGATCATTCCTCTCTTTATTAGTAAGGAACCTAATAAAGCCCAGAGGAGGACAAAAAAAGAGGCAAGGGTGAAGGAACGGGAACCAGGAGAAGCGCCCTGTGAGCACGTGCCAGCTCGGGAATTAATCAGGAAAAGAGGGAAGGAGTGGGTGACTCCAGCGCTGCTGCCACCTCAGCTGCTGTGGGTGATCCACGGGCGGAGTGAGCCTTTGTTAGCAGACAAGGAGGGTGTTGTTATCACACACCTAATGAGCACTCATTATAGCCGGGTAGGGCAAATGTGTGGTCTGATTGGTGGCCCTCAAAACAATTATGTCGACATCTCATAGCTTAAAGATAGGGCTCTATGGTTTAGCAACCCCGCACCCCTAAAAAACAGAAAGAGATTTTCATACCCACCACTGTTGCACGAATCTCTATGACTCCTTTCATGGATTTCCAAGATCCCCACCTAGAGTGACTCCACACTGACACACCCTTCCCTTTTTGTTTTGAGGTAGTAAGTTTCCTTTGGCCTCAAGGGAAAGGGAAGGGGAAGAGGACTGCATAGCTGCTGCTGTTTCTTTTCTTCTCTTTTCCTCTTTCATTCCCCTCTCTTTGGTGACGTGGATGAGCAGGCCCAGTTGGATTTGGAAAAGTCTCCCAAACCACTCAGCTTGTTGTGGGGCGGAAAACAACACGTCGACAACACGCCAGGGAAGAGGAAGTGTGGATGCCGCGCAGACCTGAGGTGCAAGAATCAGTGGGGGAGTGTAATTAGCCAAGGCTGCACTCTGATGCGGGATGGAGGTGGACACTCCTCAGCTTGAGTACGGTGCCCTGGAATCTGAGTGGCTATGGCTCACCTCAAAGAGCTGGCCGCAACCCCATACCAAGGCCCACCTGGGTACCCATGGCCTTGACCCACAGGGCAGAAAGCCACAAGCTGAGTCATCAGTCCCTCCTAAGCTGAGCCAAGAGCTACAGGGCAAGGCCATCCTGTTTTTCTTTGTTACCTTGACCAAAACACCACAGAGAGCAGAGTGGTTGGACCAGAGTGCCACAGGCCGATTCTTCAATGACACTTTTTAACTTTAATGCATCTTTATTAAGATGAGCAATAAGCTTTTAACTTGCTGTTGGTAGTAATGGACTCAGAGGTCACCCGGTTTACTTGAGGCGTTTTGCAGATGTGGAGAGGTGACATGTTTTGCTAAAGTCATCCAGCTGGCCAAACCAGTAGCAAACCAAGTATCTTGGTCACTTGCCCTCTAACATGCCCTGGTACAGTGCCTGCCCATCTCCTGACACCAATACTCCCCAGGACACCAGCTTTTCCTCACTCTTTCTTCACAGGTCATTTTTTAAAAACAAAATAATGTCTAGTGACAATGTCTGTAGGCACCCTGGGCTGGTTTGAAATGAAAACCTCACATCGTCTCAGCAAGAGATGTTCCATCTAATACTGGAAAACAGAAGCAAGTCGGTGTTCTGTTTGTGGGTGAACATCTGTAGAAAGCCCTGTCTACAAAGAGCCGTACAAAGAAAGACAGCACCAAGGAGCCACACACCGAGACACATCTTCATTGAAGACACAGGCATATTTACCAGTGCTTGACGCTACTCTAGCCTGACCATCGGGTCAGTACACTAAATAGAATATGGAGTTTTTCTACTAGACATCTGAACCTAAATACTGCCACATTGTACACTGTTCAATTCACAAACCCTGTTGAGCCCTAGGAGAACATATGTGATAATACTTTTTAAAATTTGTAAAATTAAAAGCTATATAATTAAAACTGCATATTAGTCTTTCAAAATAAATTTGGCTTCCCTTAGCAGATATTAATATAACTACTTTATTTAAAAACTATCAGTGACAGGAATCAAATTATACACTGCACTTTCCCCCCTGAAGCAGGTAATTCTTTGAGGTCAAGGTCCTGACCTTGCTTGTATTTGACCCTCGACCTGGCCGACCCAATTCCTGAAGTGTAACAGGCAGGTAATAAAAGTCCTTGGAAGAGGGGATGAGCGAACAGACAGTTTAGAAGCCGATATTGCCTTTAGTTATTAGGATAACTAATAACTAAACCGAGACAAAATAAAACTGTAACATGAGACAAAATAAAATAAAAGAATCTGAAGGGTCACATTCTCACATATCTAAGGAGAGGACTGAGAATTACGGAAAGGAGGGCAGTAGGAAGGATTGCTTAGGCAGTTTCTCTTGGGGACAATGATCCCAAACACACCACACTGGGTCCGTTCTATATTGTGGATCCATCCTAAACCCTCTGATTTGGAAATACACAATAACATAAAGGTTTCAGTAAAGTTTATCTCATTTCAAAGACCCAGGCTTTTTTGTTTATTTGTTTGTTTTTATACTAAGGTTGAGCTTTTTAGATAGAGAAAATGTTGGCCACAGTAAATATGACGTTAAGTTACTCAAGAATATTTTTAGAATGGCTGGGAAGACGGCTCAGTGATTAAGAACATTTGCTGTTCTTGCAAAAGAACCCATGCTGGGTTCCCAGTACCCACTAGGAAGTTCATAACCATCTGTAATTCCAGTTCCAGGGAATCTGACACTTTCTTCTGACATCCATGGACACTAGGCACACATGTGGTACACATACATACATGCAAGCAAAACACAGAAAGTTAAAATACATACATCTTTTTTTAAAATGTATTTTTACACTAGGCAGTGGTAGCGCACATCTTTAATGCCAGCACTCAGGAGGCAGAGGCAGGTAGATCTCTGTGAATTTAAGGCCAGCCTGATCTACAGAGAGCTAGTTCTAGGACAGTCAGAACTACATAAAGAAACTCTGTCTTAAAAAAAACCAAAATAAGGGGCTGGAGAGATGGCTCAGAGGTTAAGAGCTTTGCTTGCTCTTCCAAAGGTCCTGAGTTCAATTCCCAGCAACCACATGGTGGCTCACAACCATCTGTAATGGATTCTGGTGCCCTCTTCTGCTCTGCAGGCATACACAAAGACAGAATATTGTATACATAATAAATAAATATTTAAAAAATTAAATTTTTTTTAAAAAACCCAAAATAATAATAATAATGTAGTAATAATAAAATAAAAATATTTTTAGAGCCAGGTCTGGTGACACACCCAGCTACTGAGGCAGAAATTGAAGGCTTTCTTAGGCCAGTTAGCAAAACCCTGTCTCAAAAAAAAAAAAAAACCTGAAAAATTGAAAAGAAATCTGGGGATTTTTGACTAAGTGTTATAACACTTATCATAACACATATAACATATAACATATGTGTTACTTGTTGTAACACATGTATGAGCCTCTAGGTTCAATCCTCAGTCATATAAAGGAAAAATTCCTATACACACCGCTGTTTCCTTACATTATCTGATGTCCACCCTTCCTGGGCTCCTTTCTATGTACTAGTGAAAAGGACCTAATAAGTCAACCTTAAGGGGCGTTTGTGAGGACAGATAGTGATGGGGACCAACTTAGTGACTTCTACAGAGAAGACACTACGTTGAGAACTCCTGCTGAGCACAGAGGCTGCATTTAGGGTTCATTTTTACTTTCTGTTTCTTCTACTGGAACCATGCCATTCTAAATGAATACTACGGAGGAAAAACAGACATGACTCATGAATCAGATGTTCTTTGGAACCCTAATCTCTTGCTTTCTTCATTTATCTCACGAAGGAAACAAGCCAAAGAAGGAAAGACAAGGCGAGAGTGGACAGAAAATCACTCTAAGGAGTATGAGGCTAATTTCTCGAAAGTTCATCAGCAGGCAGTGTGGGCAACTAGTTCAGGGCACTTTACAGGTCTGCGAGATGACTGGAGTGTGATTTGTAACCTGTTCTTGTAGCTTATTTCCCTAGCATTTCTACTTGAGCGTCTCAGAGTAAGAAGCACGTTGTAAAAGCCTCCAAGCTTTGTTCTGTTCTGGGCGGGACTATGATCTACTGAAAAACAAGCTAACTTCGTTCGGAGCCTCGAAGCTTGACAGTGTCATTTACAGCGTGACATAGTCACGCTCACGCTGTAAATAACCAGAAACATTCCAGAGTTCATGACTGTTGTGTAACAACAACACTTCAAGGGTGGCTGCAGGCACGAGGCACAGCACGCCCAGTGCGCAGCGAATGCGGAGTAACCACTCCCCTGGAATGTGGTCTTGCTCAAAGGGAGTCAGGCCTTCTTCTCTCCTTCCCCGCCAGCCAAGCGTGCTGGGGGTGGACAAGCCAGACTGGAGGCACAACTCTATTTTCAGGGCATGACAAACTGATGGTGCTGATTGGGTGAGAGTACTTACCTGCCCCCTGCTCTGGTTCCTGGGACAACGTGCAGGGAGAATTTGCTTAGTAGCAACTTAGAGGAGGAAATGCCACCACACAGCCTGCTACCAAAGAGGGGAGGAGACATCAACCAAGAGTTGACTAGAAAATTCTCCTCTCCACAGCCTACAGCCACCAGGCTGAAGAAGAGGACATTCCATTCCACTGAGAAGGAGAAGGAGACAAGATGGCAACTCTAAATTACATGTGCAATAGCCCAAGAGGCTTATAAACATTTAAGGAGTTGATGGTTATTTTCATTCCTGGCTGGTGCGCTGGTGCAAATAACAACTCCAGAAACTGTTGCAGCCCAAGCAGGGTGCTGAGCGCATGGATTTGTGACTGTGGTCTTCAGTGAATGATGGCTCTCCACAGTGAGTGAATCTGAACTGCTCCTCTGACATGGCAGTTGGTGTGTGAATTCAAAACAGGCCTTGGTATGGAAATCAAGCTTGTAGACATGACTGAAGAAAAGCACTCGCGATCAGTGGCGTGATCGAGACATGTCAGTACCCAGTAGTTGAGGGGGAGAGGAATGAGGACCAAAGTTTCAGGTTTGCAAGATAAAAAAGATCTATTGCACAACAAAGTGCGTACAGTTGACACCACTGTGCTGAACGCTTAAGATGGTACATTTTCTATGTTTTTGTAACAATGGAGAGAGGCCATCGATGTAGCTCAGCTGGTAGAAGGCTAGTCTAACATGCCCTAACATGCCCATAGATATAGCTCAGCCTGTAGAAAGCTTGTCTAACATTCCCTAAGTCCTGGCTTTGATTCTCAGCACCACGTAAACTGGGTGTAGTCATAGACACCTGGAATCCCAGCACGTGGGGGTAGCAGCAAGAGCCCAAGATCACTCTTGGCTGCTTGATGGCAGGTTTGAGGACAGGCCAAGATACATGAGACTCTGTCTCAGAAGAAGAAAAGAGAGATGAGAGAGAAGTCAGACAGACAGACTTACAGACATGGCAGTACAAAGTTTATCCCCAACAGCCAAAACCAATAGGTACCTGTGCTCCTACCTGTCTTTACCCTGCTGGGCCCCCATCAGTACCTGTGCTAAAGAGTCAAGCATAAACTATTCTTAGGCTACCCAGAAGTCATTGTGGCCACTCTATGGGCTTCTCAGAACCACAGAGCTCTTAAAGTTAGTGTTCTTTGCTTTGTCTAATGATATATTTCTCCTCACCCCAAGGTGATGAGAGGTAGAGTGGACTCCCTAAAAGACACGTTTGGCTGATTTGAGGACTACAGCCTGCGTAGGCCATAGTGGCAAGCTTCAGGTCCTCTCTGCTCCCCTCGCCCCTATCAACCCTTCCCAGCCCTCAACACCATCTCCCCCCACATGCACCATCAAAGGGACTTTCCCTCTTTAACCACCAGGGTCTCCAGTGGTGAGCAGAGACGATGACAAAGGAGCTGATGTGGTTTCTGCACAGTTAGAGCACAGAAGAGACTTTCAAACAGCCCTTAGAAGGGAGAAACCCGAGCACGGAAGGAAGTCTGTGCATCTTCAGCACAGGCTTTTCTCTTTTTCTTTTAAATCTTCCAGAAGGACCTGTTTTGGAGAAGGCAGTCAGCAGAGCTCAGGGTAGAGTCTATACTAGCAAGACCCACTTCATCCCACCACTTGCACACTCCATTTTCTGATGTGAATCAAGAGTCAGCCCTAGATTTACAAACTCGTCTCTAAGTTTTAGAAGGGTCCCTCCTTTCTTCCTTCTCTTTCTTCCTGTTTTCCCTCCCTTCCTATCACCCTCCCTCCTTTTCTCCTTCCTTCTTTCCATTCTTTTCTTTCTTCCCAGCCAGCTTTTTAAAGAGCACATCATTCTTCAGGCTACAGATAAGTAATAGTATCTTTTGTCACTACCTTCAATTTGGAGGAAGGGTTGAAACAGTGTAGTCTAGCTGAGATGGGCTGGTCATAGAAACTTTAGTCTGGGATCCATGTGTAGGTCAAAACCAGAGGAGACAAAACAATGTGAAACGATACAATCATAAATCCTCTAGGTTTCTTTTGGCTTTAAAAGCTGTGTAACATGTGAATAGTCCTCAAATAGCACCCAAAGGAGTTGGGCCTTTGGGGTTCCACTGCCTAAGAACAAAAGGTTGATCAGACTGTACCTTCCTAACTTTCTTCTCTGCCATATTTAAGGCAAAGGAATAAACTACCTTAAATTCAGGAGCAAAACCAGCTTTTTCTGTGCGCTAGAAATAGGAATACGTTCATTCATATGTCTCCCTTCCTTTGTAGAGAGCATCCAGGTTCCATGCCCTAAAGTGGAAGGAATCTCTAAAACCAGTTTTTCTAAATAGCAAATCCCCACCCAATACCTGCTACCCAGGATCTGAGGCATGGGTTAACTGAGTACCTCAGTTTCCTCTCTGCAAACAGTTGATCTGAGGTTGGCATAGATGCTTGATACCCACCCATCTGCAAAAGCAACAGAAATACAAACTCCTTGCAGCACCTCACAGAGGAACTGCCATCCCCAGGATGGTTGAAGGGGAGGGCTCAGACTACTAGCAGACCATGGCAGGCCATGGGTTCTCCAAGACTCAGTGTCTTCCTCCCTATCATGACTTACAAATAGTTAAGTGTCCAGGCCGTGCGGCTGGCCTAGTTTAGTTGGAAAGCACTCATCTAGTACGCACAGGGCCTGGGTTCAATACCCAGTACAGAAGAAGAGCTAAGCCTCTCACAAAACAATAGGCAGTAATCCAGTGCCCAACAGGCCTCCTGCCCGAATAATAGCAGTAGCTCCTTTGTTTGCCCAGCTGCCATGGGGGCAATGTCTAATCTGCTAACATATTGAGCTCAGTCAGTTTCCAGTTCCAGCACGAAGCTGTTAAATATCTTGGGCATATCTTCCATGAGCTTTTTCCCATCTCTGGGCTGGAGAAACTTCAAGCCCAATCCCATCTGTGTCCTCCGTGGAAAACCCCTGCAAGGAAAGCACATTGCCTTTAAGCTTCCCACTACGAAAGGCAAGAAACCTCCTACAGTCCAATAGGTAGCAAGGGTCCTGTGGGGTATCCGGGAAAACCTTAGCCTCATTGGCCAGTGGACAGAACTACATTCCCACGACCAATAGGTAGCAAGGGTCCTGTGGGGTATCCGGGAAAACCTTAGCCTCATTGGCCAGTGGACAGAACTACATTCCCACGACGATCATTAAAAGTGAAACAGGTGCATTAGGAGCAGACCAATCCTTCTGCTGTCCACCTAGATACATGCATGGGTTAGAAGTTCCTTGGGTCATCTGGGCCAAATGTCCCCTGGGCCTAGTTTCCCTAGTGTCTAGGTCCCTAGAGAGGCACATGCCTCCTAAAGCCTGTTCCTTTGATGAGGGTGTGCTCACAGAGGGAGGATGCTCACCAGTGGAGTGGACTGAAAACACATCCACACAGCTAAGCTTGGGATGTGTGGCCACCTGCTTCCCGTCACAGTGGCTGTGTTATCTGGTACTGGCCATTTTTCACAACACCGGGCCTGGCTGGTGGGTCCTTGAACACTTCCTCTCATATCCCTAGTCATGCAGGCTCGCAGGAGGGCAGACTCACACTGGCAGAACCGGTCCACTTCCTGGTGCTCCCTGTGCTGACTTCCCCAACTATGCAAAGGGGTGGAGGAGGGAAGCTGGCTATGATTGGCATCTCTCTTGCTACACCTGAGCCCAGATGTGCTCAGGGAAGAGTCATCTGTTGGTGTCATCAGACCTGGACCTGGAGGCATGGCCACCATGGCTTGGCTGGGATCACACCACCAGAAATGACAAGGAGCACTGAGCGGCAAAAGGCAGAAGCAGGTCATGGTTTTGGGTCTCTTGAACCCCTCCCTCTGCTCCTTCGTTACCACTCTGCCCTTACCCCTTGGCTTGTCCCATTGGGTGATGCATGGCTCTCGCCTTGCTGTCATGACAGCGGGTTGGAGAGGTGACCAGTCATGTTTTTGATGATCAGGGTGGTAAAGTGGCCCATACCGTCTGTGCTAGAGGCAATCACAGTGAAACTGAAGGAACAGTCAAGTAGAAAACAGTGTCCGCCCACAGGCAGTGCCGAGCCAAGCGCTGCAGTGGAGGTTAGGGGCTAGGGCTGCTCAGGCCAGCCTCTCTGCCACAGCTTGTGATTCAGTAATAACTGGAAGTGCGATGGCTTTTTCACTCACTATTTTTCAACGGTTTATTCATAAAGCAATTTTTCACTTTTCACTTATTTTCAGCCCCTTTCACATCTATTTACTCACAGTTTCTGTCTTGCCTTAACCTTTTCCTACTCCTCCCTTTCTCAGCTCAGTTTTTCTTTATTCCCCCTTTCAAACTTTGAGCCGTTAAAATGGTAGCAAGGCCTCTTGCTAACTGACATGGTTTCCTTTCAATGCCTCCTTGGGATCTGCTTACTATGTTCTCAAGTTCTGCCTCAACTGTCAGTGTTTCTGTCTCCTGGTCCTTTTTGTGACAACAAGCTTAAATCTTTTTTCACTTGTCTTGTAAATATGACTTTGCTTTAAAGAAATTAAAAGAAGGGAAAAAAAGACAAAGAAGAGAAAGCCAAAACCGAGTAAATTAGACACTCTAGAGTTCTGGTATTGAAGTCTAGTAGGGGTCTGGCTTAGGCATAACGCATTATTTCTACGAAGAGCATGTAGGTTTCTTTCAGATAAGCGTATGAAAGTGCAGAGTTCTTACAAGTTAGCAGGACTTGTGAGCTCACCCTCTTTTGCCAGCAGAAGCCACGGTAGTTGGCGCCACACCAGTTTGCCCCTCATTTCTGGGTCTCTGTCATCTACTCTTTGACTTACAGCAGCCTACCGCAGCAATCAGACTTCAAAGGCCAGCAGGAAATAATGGAGCCTTAGCATTGCAAAGGTATAATACTTCAGAGAGAGCTGGATACCACCCAGGAATGCCTTCTCATTCTAAGGACCAGAGACAGAGGCCTAGGAAGGGTCTAGGATTTTCTCAGGAGGATGCTTCTGAAAATAGGCAGACCTATAGACCATGGACTAGAGCTATACTCCTTATTCTGGATCCACAGTACATCCCAGGAGAGGAAAGACTCGAACTCAGTTTGTACCCTGAATACATTCCTAGACTATGAGCCCAAGACCTGTGGAAGAGTTAGGTGACCCTATTCTTGATCTTCAGCCAGTGGGTGCCCCAAGGCCTCTCTGTCAAGTTACTTGTATTAAAATTGGGTGAAAAAGGTTTACAAAGGAGGCCTGGCGGTGGTGGCGCACGCCTTTAATCCCAGCACTCGGGAGGCAGAGGCAGGCAGATCTTTGAGTTCGAGGCCAGCCTGGTCTACAAGAGCTAGTTCCAGCGCAGGCTCCAAAGCTACAGAGAAACCCTGTCTCGAAAAACCAAACAAACAAAAAGTTTACAAAGGAAAAGATGCTGATGCTCTATCCTTCCTTTGCCTGTGTGAACGGAAACTTGTACTTGGGGCTATTGTGCTAAGAGGCAAGGGGACCCCTTCTTCCCTAGTAATTTCTGTTCCGGAACCTACTTAGTTGGTGGTGTCTCTAACAGTGCCAGGTGAACACATCATTTCATTGCCCTTTTCAATACTTGGGAACTGCAAGGTGAAACATCTTGTTTTTAACTACATGAGGGTTTTTTGCACAGTATTATGGGCTCTTCCTCAGAGTCAGGCGAACTTTCCTAGTTTGTTTAATTATACCTGTTGCAGCTGGGCAGTAGTGGCACAAACCTTTCATCCCATCACTCCGGAGGCAGGGGCAGGCAAATCTCTGTGAGTTCGAGGTTAGCCTAGTCTACAAAGTGAGTTCCAGAACAGCCAGGGCTATTCCACAGAGACAAATAGACCTCAGGCACATTAAGGAAGCTAAAATTCTCCACCAAAGCCTTGTATGTGTCTTGGTTTAGGTCTACAGCTGTATACAGTGTTAGCAAGAACTTGGACCGTGGGCTTAGAAGGGTTTGCCATGACATCTTGAACTGAGCTTGTATTTTCAAGTTTGGTGACTCTTCCTTAAGTCCTGCACACAGGGAGATTCTATCCCTGTTTTGGGAGAAGTCCAGTGTGCTGCCAACCTTAGAGTTAGTTAGGTTAGTCAGGTAGTTTCCTCAGTTTAAGCCAGTGGTTCTCAACCTTTCTAATGCCATGACTCTTTGATACAGTTCCTCGTGTGGTGGTGACCCCCAACCATAAGATTATTCCATCGCTATGCCATAATTGTAATATTGCTACTGTTATGAACCATGGTGTAAATATCTGATCTGCGACCCCCAGGTTGAGAACCACTGGTTGAAACTCCGGCTGGGGGTGAATTTCTTTTCTTTTTCCCTGTTCCCGCTCACAGTGGAGAACAGCTGGCTGTCATTACCCACAGGTGAGTCCTTCTGATGCCTAAAGATGGGAGTTTTCCTACCATTTCATGAAAACACATTTTGTAAGCACATTGAAGACTTCTTTTACCAAAATTGCCCCAGAGTGCTTATCTGTCACTTCCTCTTTCTTTCTCGATAGGGTAGAGGAAAACGAAGAGATGACTATGCCACACTTGTGCTGAATAACACCTTCTGTCTTAAATGCACAGGGAGGGAAATGTGCACATGGCCACCTCTGACTCAGCACTTGGCAAGCCTGGAAGGGGCAAACAAGGAGAGAGACCTGTTAGTTTATAGCATTCTGAGAAGCTGAGCGATGCAGAGAATATTTGCATAAATCTGGTTAAAAATAACCTTCTAGAATCTTGCTGCAGTTCTCGTCTGAATCACACCGATTAGGACTGTATTGAAATCAAGATCCCTGCTCACCCGTTTAAGAAGCTGTCAGCAGTATTTTGAACACTTGGACTCAGGGGCTCTGAGGCCTTGAAAGGGGTGTGATGTGAGGTTTCTCCATGGGCTCAGAAACTTTACAGTCCTCACACAGCTGAAAGTGGATTTGAAGAACTAGCCAAAGCCCTGAGTGGTCTGGCTAAAGGTAATGAAAGGACACGTTATGGGAAAAGCCCTCCCTGGTTCCCCAAGGAAAGGAAGTACCCACTGTCTAGTTCAGTGAGCACACTGTGGCTTTCCTCCTATCCACCCCTTCTTCTAGTTGTTCCCTCTCTGTTCCAGCCTTTCTTTCTAGGGATATCTCCCTGGAGGCCTGGTTTTATGTTACAAATCCTTCTCCAAGTGCCTCTAATTATACCTCCCTCTCTCCTGGCCCTTCCTCTTTATCTATCCAAGGGTCTCTCTGTATCTGTGTGTCATTTAGAGATGGGTCTCACTGTTTAGCATTGATTGGCCTGGAACTCCCTATGTAGACCAAGCTGGCCTTGAACTCCGCGATATCTGCCTGCCTCTGCCTCCCACTTCAGAATAATGGAATTAAAAGTGTGTGCTACCTCATCTGGCATCATCAAGTTTTAGAGAACACACACTCACACGCAGAAAGTGAGGGAGAGAGAAGGAGAGGGGGGAGGAAGGTAGGGAGGGGGAGAGAGAGAAAGAGAGGAGAGAATAACTTCATTTATGCCACTTCATGGGACATAAATTGACTTCATTTTCCCCAAAGAAAAACCATCACGAAATAAACTCCTATGGTGCAACATATATAGTCTATATATTGTCATGTGATAGGAAATTTTTCTGCATAGCTTTTATGTTAAGGAATTTTTTTTTAAAAAATAGTGACTTCTGCAGACTTGCTCTGCCTCACAGAGGGCCGTGACGCCTAAATCTAACAATATGGACTTTGGCAGATGGTCTTAGATCCTCATGGGTATTAATCTTCCATTCAAATCCATCCACAAGTGTTCCTGAGATAGGCAACTCTCAAGAAAACAAGACACGATTTACCAACTAAAGAATTATGATTTATGTCAGTAATTGTTACATCCTAGATCTTATGGGGACTTTAATAAATTATTACCGTGATGGTTCTGCAGAATTTAGGCATCTGACCAGTACCTCTTAGCACATTATACGAATGGGGTTCTGTTTTGCTTTACCAAACAGTTGTATGTTGGCAACATTTTAAATTCATGGCACAGATATTTAAGTGAACTTAAAGAAACACTGAAAGCCAAAGAAAACATAAGGGAATCTTGAGCGTCTAAATGTAATTAGAATCATTATTTTCTCAACATGCAGTTAGCAGGGAGTGATGAGCTTGGTAATGGTGAAATGGGAGCCATGAAAAGCTTTTGTGAAGCACTTTTAGATCATTCCCCAGAGACTACTGTCACTTCTCCAGACCCAGCTATTTTTATCTACCAAAAGGGAATCAATTTTACTTGTGCCTTTTCTCTGGGGACAGGTTAGGTTCTGGAACATTGATGAACAAGAAAGGAAACTTATTCTCATCGCATGCTCCATGAGGTCCAGAGCCATGCCACCATGAACCTTGGGTTTCTCATGAAAAATGCTTAGATTTGGGTTAAAGCAGCTTTTTGGAAATTCATGTTAAGTCCCCAAGTTGTAAATGTGCTTCCCAATTGATAAGGAGTGAAATTTCTTGTAGTACCTTTTGTGTTAGCTTCAAACTGCAGAACGAATACTAATGCCATGACTGGGAAATGCTCCTGAACCCAAATACTCCCAGTAGCCCTCGCCCACTGGAGGGCTGAGCACACAGACGCCATTTCTGAAATGGGTCCTAGTGTTCCGTGGCTCCTGTGACCTCAAGTACATCGATAAATATCCATAGCTCATAAGGAAAGGAACACTGTATGGTATTGAGAGTCATGACATTACCACCCTGAACAGTCTCAGAAGCTAAGCAGGGTCTGGCCTGGCTAGGACCTGAATGGGAGCATTATGAGGTTCTATATGCCAGTGATGTGTACTTGCTTTCTACTAGAGCACAGCAAGGTGGGAAATTGGGCATCATGGCTGATACTGCTGGGAAAAGGAGTGCTGATGGAGCACTCTACCTAGAGACAAATTGAAAAAAAAAAAACCTTCAAAATGTGGTTCAGTGACCCTTCAGTAGGGACAATAAGACTGGACATCTTATTTCAAGACACTAGACAAGCATTGGTAAAGCACGAACATTTATATTTAATTTACATTTCAACAATTTGCACATAAATAACAATGTAAACCAGTACGTAAACATAAGATAGTTTGTTGTTCTAGCAAAGTAAAAAGCCAATAACTTTGGTCAGTTTTAACTCTGAGGAAAAAAAAAGATAAAACCACTGTTAATTGTGGGCTCACACTCACATGTAAGAGGCCTAAGAGGAAGTACAGATGGCAAGAAAAGCAATTAGTACTTGTAAAACTCCTCCCAACACAGGAGGAAATCAATGTTAAGTTCACAGAAAGTCGACGTATTTGGTGTCAGTGTCATGTCACGCTTTGGTTTACCTACAGTTAAGGATTATTTTCATCAAACACAGATGCATCCAGAAATGTCAGTTTTGAGCTGGGCTGCAGCTCAGTGCTAGCTTACTTGCTAGCATGTGTAGAGTTCTCTGGTTTTGATCCTTGTAGGTGATGAGAAACCCATCTTGCTAGTCAACAGATAAGGCTCTTGGGTTTCCCTGGAAGATTGGAAGTTTTCCTCTTTGTGTGTTGATAGACTGATACAAAACACTAAACTAAACATTAGACTGAAGAGTGAGGAGGTGCCAGGATTCCAAAGTAGGGGGATGAAGAACATAGAGTAGAGATGGAAAAATGATCTTTATTTTTGTGACCCAACTGACACAAACGTAGCAGAACAATTAAATCGGACAGAGGATGTTCAAAAGCAAAATGGCGTTTCTGTTCCTCCCTAGTTGCTACATGGCCCTTACCTCTGCACCAAGGTGCTATGGTCTCTGGTAGTAGGCAAGGTGGTGCACGAGCACCATGTGTGGTCGTGAGGTCATGGAGTTGCAAGCAAAACCTCAGAAAGAGGTTCCTTCTGCTCTTTAGGGAAAGTAGGTTCTTTTACATGGCTTGGCTCACAATTTAAGTGGTTATAAATATATTATATATACACATGGTATAGTGGTATAAATAGGTTCATAAATATACATCATTCTTTGCTACACCTTGAACACCAACAGGTAACCTTTGGGCTTAGACGAGTACAAGACAGAACAACCCAGCCTACCATTTCAGAGCACACGCGCTGAGCTGAGTAGCAAGTCATGAGATAAGACATCACTTCCTGCACTCCTACTGGGTACACTCAATGAGGTAATTGTTGTTGAACAACTTTGCAATGCCCTTTCATCTTCAATTAAATTAATTATAAAATGCAAACACACAAATACTGAGAACAGCTGAGTTTTACAGAAATTACAATTGATGTGTTGGGGATAGGAATGGTCATTACCCGCTTAACCTAAGATGACAAGAATACCCGTTTTTTTTTTTTTTTTTTTAATTTTTTTTGTTTTTTTTTTTTTTTTTTTTGTTTGTATTTTAAGTGTGGCCTGAGCCTATCGCCACCAAATCTTTCTTGATAGGGCACCACCTTTGTGCAATTTTAACATTAAGAAACAAAAACAAGTCAACAACAAAATGACACCCAGACTCAAGCCCCCAACCCACACAAACACAAAATTATCTGTGCTTAAAGACAGATTCTCGGTGGTTTTAACATGGCATTTTCTCTTCTTCACATTTTCAGATAACACACTGGGATGCCAAAGTCATATAGCCACTCAGAATGGTCCTATGACATTGGAGAGAGGAAGACCCTATGCTTTTGGTGGGACAGGCTGGCAAAGCCTTCCTGTCACCATTTTGGTAAAATTGTGGCAATGAGAGGAAAAATAAACTATCATTGGAAACATAAAATATTCCCTTTCTTATTCCTTCCCCTCAAATTATTGCTGAGTAATTCTGCACACATATCCCCAACTTACACAATGTTGTTCAAATGATACTATCCTCCGAGTCAATACACCAACCATGTGACTTTGGCAATATCAAGACCTCATTTTAAAGCATTATTATAGAGAAACATGGTCTGAAATCACACAGCTGTCTACTTAGTCTCAGGTATTTCAACAAATGTGCAGAATGGCCACAAGACAATAACATTTATATATTCAAATTACAAAGAATCTTTCCAGTCATTGTAAACTTTTTTAATTATTGCTTTTTGAAAGATAAACTGTATAATAAATTATGAAGGATTATCATTGAAAAAATAATTATGGCTAGGCAATAGTTTTAGTAATAGGAAGGCTATGCAAACATATCCACACAAATATTCAAAATACACAGGTTCAAATATATAGACATGACTGTAAATAAGATATATATATATATATATATATAATATGTATATATGTATATATAGTGAGTCTTTGCCTCATTTATGCCCTGAGATTTTGGTAACTTTGGAGTCCTTCTTAAATTCCAGAGGTGTGGGGAACCACCTCCTGCCAGGAGATCTTTGCAGACCTGAAATTGTTCACAAGCAATTCAATACAGGCACCCTGACTCACCAAGTCATAACCTAAGAAGCAAAGCAAAACCAAAACACTTATTTTCTGAAAATCTTAAGGATCCATCGGTTCAACTGTTTCTTGTTTGACCTTTACAGGTACCAGAGGTAGTGCGTTGCTGACAGGCAACTTCATGAGGGACAGGTCTGATGACTCATAGAGGCTGCACCCTGAGGAGAGGAGTCCACTCCCCATGTTTCTTTGTAAAGACACTTTCAGACCAGTTTCCTCTTTCTCTTTTCTGACCACAGATAGAATCTCCTTCTCCACCATAGAGGTCACATCGATGTTGTCCTCCATGTCCTCAAGACGGTCAGCATTGTCACTAATGTCGAACTTTTCGATTTCTTCATTGATTCGGGTCAGATCCTCCAAAGGCAGCCCAGGGGCTGGGGCCACGGGGCAGTTGCCCTTCAGGTGGACCTTGAGGCTGCAGAGATGGATGTAGCTCTTGTGGCACTGGGCGCACTTGTGGGGCCGCTCCCGGGTATGCAGTCGCTTGTGCAGCTTCAGGTGCACAAACTGAGTGAACTTGGCAGGGCACACCTTACATTGGTAAGGTTTTTCTCCAGAATGCAGTCGAAGGTGGGTCTTGAGATTGCTTGTGCTGCTGAATCGCTTGTGGCAGACCTAAAGTGCGGAGACAAAAGAATGCAGAGAAAGGATAGAGGGGAAAACCGTAAGATTAAATATTACCAACGGGAGAGCCAATACCCACTGAAAGCTAACTGTGGTACCCACCCATCACTACAGCCTGTAAGCAGCTACAGAGCCTCCAGGAAGTTCACAGTACCAGCAGCCTGTGGCAAAGCAGGAATCTTGTGCTGGTTGAAACATCACTGGAAGGCAACGCCACAGCTATTTTTCTACGAAGGCTGAAAGCTCTACCAGAAAACACTGCCCACCTGACATTCGTGCGGCTTTTCTCCCGTGTGCACCAGGTAGTGTTTCTGCAGGTGGGCGAGCTGAGTGAAACCCTTGTTGCAGGTCTGGCATTTGAAAGGCCGTTCTCCACTGTGCACTCTCAAGTGGACCTGGGAAGAAGCCACAGGCGTTAGCTCTGGAGTTGAGACGAGGCTTACCACTTCAGTGTCTCCTTAAAGAGTCCGATGTGTGCGATGCAAGGCCCGTAGGAAAGGCATCAAGATAAACCCACATTTTCAGTATTCAGCAGGCCGCACCTGCACAGCCCAGGCCCAAGCTGGGTCTCCTATAGGTCAAGTGCGATTAAAAACCTGCAACCTGGCAGCCAAGTACAACCCGCCCAAGTGTCTGGAGGCCTACCTTCAGGTTGGAGAGCTGACCAAACGTCTTGGCACAGACATTACACTCATATTTGATCTTGCCGTTCTGCTTCTTCAGCGGGTAGGGAAGAGTCTTGTAACCAGTCATGTTTCTTTTGTTTTTGATGAGATTCATGGCTCCGTCAGTGCTGGGGGCTGCCATCACTGCTGAGGTAGCTTTGGGTTGTACCACGTGTTCTGACGTGGCGGCGGTTCCCGCTGTTGGAGAGCCACTGGGGGGACTACTCTCGTCCTTCATGCTGGCGGCAGCCCCGGTAAGGGAAAAGGCACTGTGGGGCGCTGGGACAAGCATCTCTCTGGGGTGCTCCGGTGGCAGCAGCCTCCGGGCTCCATCTGTGGGCAGGGAACTTGGTAGGGAAGCTGGGTTGAGCATTGGATGAGGCAGGTTGCCTCCACCAAGGAGGTTGCTGTAGACAGGGTACAACCTGGGGAAGAGGCTGAAGTTGTTGATGCCATTGATGTTGTTCATGGTGCTCAAGCCATTGGAACTTATCCCATAGGGTGGCAATAGGAACTTGGGGTAGTGAGCATTGTAAGAGGGGATGAAAGCTGGTGGGAGGTGGGGGGCAGGTGCGTAGCCAGGGTAGGAGCCCAGGCCCTCGGAGCCATAGGAAGCATTCAAGTAGGAGTAGGAGTCCCGGGGTTCTGGAGGACCTGGCGCCAGGGGCGACACGGTGTTCCCCGGGCTGCCGTGGGGGCTGGAGCTCTTGAGGCTCTGCTCCGGGCTGCTTGCCGGGGGGCTTGGAGTTGTGGAAGATGGAAGCGGGCTGTGGGTAATGTAAGTGGGTCTCTCTATCCCGTAGGCCAGGGACGCTTTCAAAAAGTCTTCCGGCAGAGGTGCACGGATGGGGTAAACAACCCGAGGATAGAAGGGCATGTCAGGGCTCCCATTTTTCCTAAAGCCATCCACGTCCTTTTCTGAAGTGAGGGGTGAAATGTCGGAACGGTAGTAGTCCTTCCTTTTGGAGGAATTCGAGTCCAGTTTAAGGATTTCTTTCACGCTGTACTCTCTCTTGGGGACATTCTTTGGGTAAAGTTCATTTTTCTCACTACTGTACTGCTTTGGGCTGCTTTCCATTTGTGCTAAAATGAAGAAGAAAGGGCCGTTACTCACAGACTGTGGAGAACCAAAGTGAAATCAGAAAGCATTCTCTCTTCTCGAGAAACCCTGAGCAGCAGCTGGCAATGCGAAGGTTAGACACCTGGCTCCTCACGCCTCTCACTCCAGAGGGCTCTGGGCCACCCACTCAGAAGCGCTGCTCCATTTCCTCCAAGGGGAAGAAGTGGGAATGAGGACAACAAAAACCGGGAACAATGGCCGTAGCCTGCACCTAGTGGCAGCCCATAGCAGGGGCACCATATGGACAATCTCGTTTCCACTAATGCTATGATAGAAAAGTGCTGTTCAAACTGGAACTGTAGAGCCTTCACTCAGATGGGTGGAAAAATACAGGGGTGGGGGTTGTCACAGGTTAGTAAGTTATTCTGATGTTTGCAGTTTACCTAAAGGAAATCGGCACACTCTGCAACCTTAGATGGAAGATTAAAACTAGTTTAAGTAATGAACAGTCATCAATTTTCAACTTGATTCTCTTTAAATAGGGACTTCCATAAAGCCCTGTTCTAATTGCCTGTGCTAAATAGATTAAGGACATGGATGCTACTCTTTATGGCCACTGTTAGACAGCACTGGAATTTCACTAAGGTTCTGGTCTAACTAGGCTACCATCTGGGCTGGCTCCTGGAATCATGAGGCGTGACAGCCACCTCTGCCAAACCACAACAGGTACTTCCCAAGCCAGTTCAATTACTTACAGCACCAAAGAAAACAGAGGCAGCTAAGAGGAAAACGTTTACTCCTAGAGACAGCATATATTCCCTGGTAAAGCTCAGAAGCAATGAGGACCTTCCTAGACTATCTACCGCCATCTGGCCCTACACAGGGAAGATGAGGCCCGCAGGAAAAGTCTCGGCTCAATTTCCCTAGACAATGATAACACATATGATACACAGGCTGGGCTATGGTTCCTGGGGTGCTCCCTCAAACAGGCACCCCTACACCCATGAGTGTGCTGAGGGCAATGCAGGGTGGGCAGCACATGGGTGCAGGAGGTGGGGTGAACATACTCCAAGTAGAAGCAAGATTCTTGGCCTCTGCCACTGAAGATGTAGCAGATTTGGAATGACGTTTAAGACACGGTAAAAAAAAAAAAAAAAAAAAGTAGCCTTTGTACTCTTATAAAAAACAGCCCTGTTGGGCTTAACTGAGAAGGAACTCCAAGCTTGCTACCTGATAGGTCTGAAGACAACTAACTCCTTGGAAGCCCAGAACTAAACCTTTCCAATCCATTCTCTAGGCTGACAGCCGGAGGGATTCAATTCCAGTTGGAAAGCCCTATAGAGGACGTTATCTCCTGCAGCTGTTATCAGTTACCCCTGGGCAGCCGGAGCCCCAGAATAAACACAGTGGACAACACTATCAGGGAAGATGCTGGCGGGCCAGTGATGGAAAGCTTTCTGAGGGAGAGCAATTTCTCAAGCCTCTAAACCAAAATAAATATCCCCTTATCAGGCCAATATCAGTCTTTTGGTGAGGCCCAGCAGGCAGGAAGTTCAAATTGTCACTTTTGTTTTTTAAAGCTAAAATGGTAAAGGAAAAGAGACAAGTAAGCTGGAAAACTGATAGGCAAGGCACCCCACAGTCACAGGAAGGGATTTACTGGAGGTTAAGAAAGAAAAAAAAGATAATGACATGGAAGCAGGTCAGGTCAAAAGAAAGGAGATTTTGCTGTGTACAATGCTCCTAACTCTGCCCCCCCTTTCTTTCCCTAGGGGATGAGCCTTTTTCTGCAGCCTTGGTTGGTCAGGAACTTGCTCTGTAAACCAGACTGGCCAAGAACTCAGAGATCCACCTGCTTCTGCCTCTCAATTGCTGGGATTATCTCTCAATTGCTGGGATTAAAGGTGTGCACCACCACACCCAACTCTGCCATTTTTATGTGGCAAATCATGTCAAAGCCTCATAAAGATTTTGTGGTAGCCCCACCATAGAAATGTGACAAATGAAAGCCTCAGTACAAGGAATTAGGCTCTCTCCTAGTGCTGCACCCATGTTTAACCGTGTGTTCTTGCTACACACTTCAATTACTGAACCGATCTAAAGCTAGTGGTTGAGCCAACAAAGAATTCAAAACTTCATTTTCTCTGCGACACACAGAGAAGAGTCGTGTTCGGTGTCTCTGTACTCAGAAAAACAAGCTGACAGCTTATTCTGAAGGAGTATCTGCAGCAAACTGTCAGTGTCTCTAAAATACTTTACATCTGGAAATTATAGACTGTATATGAAGGTACATTTTTAAAAACCCATCCTTCAGCAGCTGAGTAATCAAAGGAGCTGGTATCATTTCTAACTCTCCCGCTTAGCAGCTTGAGTTAACATGAAAAAGAAAAATCAAGATCTGTTTTTGTTCTTAACTCTTAAATGGCTGTAGGCGGACAGAGTCATTTCAAGAGTGAGCTGCCTCTGAGGTTCTGAATGGCTTAATTATGCCGACTCACATTTTCGATCTATAATAAGCAGCCCCAAGACTACAAGAAAGAACCTAGAAGTTCTGCAGTAGGCAAAACAAAGTCTGTTTTCAACTGAAACCGAGAAAGCAGATTAACATTCAGAAGTCTATAATTTGGTCAACTGATTTCTAGATGGGTTAGTTAGATAGATAGAAAAAAAATTACCAAAAAGATTGGGAGGGCCAGGAGGTACATTTATAGTTCTCTTTTATCTTCTTCCCTCCCTTTTCTTTGTTGCCAGTTTGTGATTTCTGGCCCTGTACCTTTCCTTCATTCCATCCCTATTCTTTCCTCCTGTAGAAGTCCTTAGGGAGATTCTGGACAGACCTCTATTGTGCTTTAAGCACGGAAATCCAGCACAACTCATCCTGGACACATGCTCTACCTCTGGGGCCTGATGAAATGGTGGAAATTTTCCTGATCACAGTCTCAATCATCAGTTACCACACCTGAGCCAACAGGTTTCACAATCCGTGCCAGGAGCCTTGTAGTGCGACTGTATTGTTAACTCTTCCTTTAGTAGGAATGTCAGACAAAGGAGGTGCTAACATGACACTCAGGAGAATCCTGAATAAATCAAAGATGCCATTTCACAGTATACATGGGCATTCCTTCTGAACACAAGGAATCAACGCTTGAACCAGGCATGGTGGGCACATGCCTGTAACCCTAGCATTTTGGGAGTTCGGGTGAGATCAGTTAAAGCGCATCCTTGTCTATCTATCAACTTTAAGGTGAGCCTAAGCTGAATGAGGCCCTATCAAAATAGTAATAAAAAATAAAACGCAAACACGAGAGGAGAGAAATGGCTCCCTTTGGCCAGGCTGGATGGTACCCACTGTGCTCAGTTCAAGGGTGCACTGTGCTGAGTTAAGAGCCCTGGGCACAGAACCTATTGTGTGATCCTATGGGAAAGGTGCTGAATCTATGAGTTTTCAGAGAACTGAAAACTCCTGAGAACCTGAACATTATAGAAGGGGCATAGAGGCAGAAGCAGGCAAACCTCTGAGTTAGAGGCCTGGTCTACACAGCCAGTTCTAGGACAGCCAGGGTCACAGAAAGAAACCCTGTTGTGAAAAACCAAAAATCAAAACCTAAACAAAACCCCCCAAACAAACAAAACCAAAACTTTCAAACCTTCAACATTTCATTTTAATCAAAAAGTGCTCATTTTAAAAAGTTCTACGAAGTTCATCAGTCCAATCCAGAACATGTAAGCAAGAAAGGTTAGAATGTTTTATTCTTAAATTGTTCTGAAATAATTGACTGAAATAAAGGAGTGCTTTGTAGGTCATGATAGAAATTTTGGCAAACTACAGAGAGAGAGAGAGAGAGAGAGAGAGAGAGAGAGAGAGAGAGAGAGAAGAAAAAAAAGTAAAAGCTTATAAACCTAAGGAACCAAGAATCTGTCAAGATAAAGCGATGGGTGGTTACCGTAAGACTGATTAAAAGATGAGATTAATTCATTTTACCATAAGGAAGGAAGTTAAGATATGAAATCTTTTAGGGTTATTCACTTAGACTACTTGAAAAATTATGACAGTTTTTCTAGAAACAGCCTTCCACATGAGAGCTTTATTCACAGGTATCTTTACAAGGTTTCAATGAACACACTCAGCCCTGACACATTGTGGCATAAGGGACTACAGCCAGCTTGTTCAACATGTCCATACCAGTCTGCATTGTGCCTCCAATTGCCCCCCTTTGCATAAATTAAAATTGGAAATATATTTCTTCCTGTAACTTTCTGAAATCAGGATTCAGAGTAGATCATTTTATATATACATATATATATGTATAATAAACATTTGATAATTAAGTTTCATAATAAGGTCTAGGGATATTAAAAATGTTTTCCTCTTCCTAGTCTTAGCTAAAGCCACCTACTTAGTCCAACAGGTGATGAAGCTATATAATTAAACAACATGTTATTAGCTCACAGAGGCAGAACTGACATGACTGGCATTTTCCATTTTTTTTTTTTTTTTTTTTGGTTCTGTAATCCACTTACTGAGATTCATCACTGTGAGCTCTCCAGGATAAGGATAGTGAAGCCTCTCTGCAAAGTCCCGACAATACCACACAAGAAGTTCCTGGTTGGCAGGGATGGGCTTAATGGTGTAGAAGTAGATGTTCATCCCGTTCTGACAGGCAGCCAGGTTTTGCTCGCGGGCAGAGTGAGCTGGATTCACGTAGCGCATCCAGTTGCTTTTCTCCTCATTAAAGCCATCAATGAAGTGGTGGAACTCCTCTCTGGAGTAGATCTGTCCAAAAGAGAGGAATGCTGCAGGGTGAAAGGCGGCTAGCCCAAAGCCAGGGAAAGCTTCCCCAAATCTCTCAGAATAAACGGCGAGGAACACAGCACATGTGATTCCCGCCCTCCTTGCCTAGTTAGAGAAAGAATCAAATCACTGGTCTGGTGGGACCTCGGATCAGCAGAAATGAGGTAAGGCAGATTTTTGTCAGTTACCTTTTCAATTTTATGGTCTTTTCACGTGGTGCGCGCGGGGGGGGGGGCGCGGGGGGAGTGGGCAGATAGCAACAGAGTAAAACACAGAATCGCCTCTAAAGAGCAGCCTGGAGTGGGTGAAACTGTTACAGTAGCGAATAGCGAATGGGCACCTCTGCTCAGTGCACTTCCAACTATGCCGACTTTTAGTGCTTTGAGTCACTGGGCAGATGAACAAGCAGAGGACTATGTCAAACTGGGTCTCAACTTTTTTCTATGGCCTCTGTACTTGTGTTTCCTACACCTCCGCCTGGGGCTCAGACTCTGCAAACATCCTCCACCCCCAACCCTGAGTCCCACAGTAACACTTGTTCAGATGAATACTTGGAACCCTGCCTTTTTGTGGAAACACTGGGTGGGGCAAAGGTGAATTTCACCTGCCATAACAAAGCGAGCCACTGGCACAGAGGCCAGGTTTGACAGTCTACTGAGAAGGCACTTCTCCTCTTGGTAAACATGTGCAGCCTTGTGCCTCTCCTTCATGCCAAGGGAGTAGAGATTTCCCTGGTATCTGTGAGGAGGGTGGCTAAAAGGGCACACACAGAACCACGCTTTAGGGCTTTTGGAAAAAGGAAAGGAAAAGAAAATATATGGTTCCGGTAAAGAAGAATTACAGAATCTGTCCTTTAGCAATGCTACCTCTGGCTAACAGCTGTACTCACAAAGCTTGGTAAAAAGGCACAGTTAAGATAGGGGGGGAATAAAAACCCAAAACACTCCTCCTAAAACCAAGGGGTAATAAACTCACTCCTTATCTTCTCCAGAAAGTTCCTTTCTTTGAAGAGGCACCACCTTCCTTCAGACCCCAGAGCTTTCTTTACACACAAGACACAGTCTCCAAGAGGTGCGGTCGCTCACCCCGGATACCTGCTACAGGCAGCAGGCTATAGCCTTAGTCTTAGTCACACACTGGCTGTGTGAGCAGTTCTGTATTTCTCTCCAACGTTATCAGAAATAAAAAGGAACTCTGTCCCTTTAATACAGGCAGTAAACAGCAGAATCAGTTTCTTTTAAGAGTGACTTCCTGTGAACTGTGAGGGGGATGTATGTGGCTTCATCAAAGCAGCCTGTGAGAGCTTCCGCGGTGTGTCTTGTTAAGAGAAAATGTAACAAGACTGGGCGAATTCAGCTATGAAGAGGGGTTTTCAAGTTTGTTTACTCTGACGCGCAAACTTCCAGGAACATGGGGTTCCAGCGCTCTTGTACTAGGGCGGAAACAGCTAGCCGCGGGTGTCTTGATCCCAGTCGGCTTTCCACAGCTACAGTTTACTGTGTCCTCATTTTAAAAGCAGAACTGTGGATGCCATGAAGTCACACACAGCCCAAGAAAATAAAATCATGCGTTTGTAAAACGCACACCACTGATGCCTGCCTTTCCATCTATTATCAAGAAGATTAAACACGTGCTGACTCATAGTACAGTTACAAGAAATGTCAGTGTTTCTTAACTTGAGCGTCTCTTTGACTGTGTAATTTGCATGAAGCCTTTTCATTCCTCAAACAGATGTTCATATTTCTGCCCTGGAAATCAGGCTCTTCCAACATGTGAGGGGTTTTATTCCCCGCTCGCTGTGTTTGTTGCATGTGAGCCATTGATTTAATTAACTCCTCCCAAGGAAAGTCTTTCAGTTACTTATTATTAGGATTTTGTACAGAACTGGGAGAGTAATGGGAGATCCTTAGGTGTTTCTTGACTGCTTTCAAAATGACAACGTATTAAGGAACATGTCAGATTGTCTTAATTCAGACCATTTGAGGCCAACATTAACAGACCTCTATGGCTCACATCTGAGAAAGACAATAAAGGTAAAAAGGCACTCATATTCTCACACTGTCAGTCCTACGGCAATATATTTTTAACACCAAGTAATTGTTAAAATAAATAAAAATTGAGAGCAAATAATGCTTAACAAATCTACAACCACAGCTGGAGAAGTAGCAAGTTAAATGTCTGGGAATACAATGTCCTAGATGTAGAAGAATCTCTCAGGAATAGCTTCATTAGACGTTTCCTAACCAAATTCTTTCTAAGTTACTTATGCAGAAGCATCAGTCAGGGCAAGCGTGGTGCAGGCTTGGCCATCACCGTAGCTTCGGGGGATTTGTACTTTATGTCTGCTTGGGAAAGTGCTCACGAAATCCACGCAGTTCTTCGTTTCCAAACCGAGCAGGCCAGAGACATCTTTTGGAAAGGGAGGCTGACATTTCTTCATCCACTCCCAATTCAGATTTTACCCATGAATCGCATCCCCTCGGCCTCCTCAGAGTCCTTACAAACCCTGGCATTACAAATGCGACTGCATAGGTCCGAGCTTCTAAAGAGCTGTGCTAGCCAAGTCTATCGTGTCACATCATGCGAGGATTTTCCTTCTACTTAGCGACGTAAGATACTCACAAATGTAACAGTTCTACAGGGCAGACGGATTTAAATAAAGCCTTCCGCGGTCATTCTCTGCCCCACTAACCCACCTTCTACCTATCCTTTCCTAGTGACATTTCTCTTCAAGATAATTCATTTATGATAACTCTTCCATTCAGTTGAAGTGAACTCAGCAAGAAATGAAGAAAGGGTGAAATCTAAGGCTTGGTGACTCATTACTACTTCCTCGAACAGAAATGCAAATGAGTGTGCCCTTGAAGCAAGCAGCAAGCTGTTTCCTTTCATCACAAAGCTGTCTGTAACGAGTTGCAAAAATCAAGATTCGCATGTAGTCCATACCTAACCACCTACAGCCAATATTTCCAAGCGGTTTCATCGAACTTGCTCAGAATTCCAGTGTTTCCCTGAGTGAGCCCCATTGTTTCCCATAACAGGTTGAAAAGGAAGTGACCCTGTTCTTCAAGTCCCATCTACCCCCAAATACTGAAGAGTCTTCAAAATGTTTCCTTACTTACCCGCCAAAAATATTTCCTGTTGGCATTCTTGGGAACCGTGTCATTGGTGTAGATTTCACCTATCAGGGGTCCAAACCTCGTTCCCTTCGGTATGTACTCCTTACTCACCACTCCAGTGACCTAAAGAGATTAAACATGAACTCATTACGCAAACCCGAAGATGTCGATCTTGTTATTTCAGTGAACTGAATTGTCAATCGATGACCTAGCAAGACATCCATGAGGCCTCCACAATTATTCTGCTTCATTACAGGGAGGCCATCGGTCTTTCAAAGTTCTCTGGGCACTGAGACAGTCCAGGGGATTGTTTGCTGGTGTCTGTGCCCCTTCTTCATTGCTTTTCAATGCTGGAAGACCAGATCAGCATTCTGTTCTAAGAGAATAAAGCTGCGGAGGGAGATGTCAAGATTAGACCCTGCAGTTCCCTCCTTCTCCCTCAAACCATAAACACAGTGTACTTTAGGGGAATAAAAGAGTTTTAACCTCAGAAACCAAAATAATGCTCTTTAGTTGTTCCACCGAGGCCAAAGGAACCAAAAACCAAACACATTAAGTTTTTATTTTTATTTTTTTTCATTCCAGATGAGGCTTTTCCCCCTCCCCTTCTTTCCCTCATAGCTTATAAGGGCTCTTTACTAGAAGAAAGATCTTTCAAGTAACTTTGTTCTTCTCTAACATCTACTCAATGGTGGTCAGAAGTCCCTCTTTGAAATGGAATGTGTAATGAGGAGACTGTGGGTTCTAAAAGATGTGGCTTCTAAGATCTGAGGAAATGACCTTTTCAGACTGAAGCCTTCATGCATTGCGACTCTGAGGGGTTTACTAAAGAAACATGTTAACTATGGCAGCTCTTCCTTGATCATAACTTTCCTTTTAGGGTAATTTTTTTAAAAAAAAATTAGACACAAACTAGGAAGCAATTCAAATGAACTCTAAGAACTACTCAGAGTTCACCTTTCACAGTAGAGATTTGTTTTCTCGATTTAAATTTTGTTCTGGTTCAGAACAGTAAGGAATACCTTACTGAAATGGCCAAGGGCAGTGTAAAAGATAGTATTTATTTCTACTTTTATTTCTCTTGGTGGTGCTTATATAAGTATATACCTGAAACAGCAGGTACAGATAAGTGAATTAATGCCTGTTCAGATGGTTTGTAGAGGAACCCAGGATACTACACACTGGTATCTCATTCAATCCATCAAAAATTTAACCTCTGTCTAATATGGAATAAACAAACTTACATAGCTTGGACAGGTCACTCTTTCTCATGTCATTTTAAAAAAATCATCAAATGCCCCTTTTCTTGAATAATCTAATATTTCATATACAGTTAATGGTGCATTCGTAAGACAGGAAAGGGGTGGAGGAAGAGAAAATTTTCTATACTCAATACAACTCGAAACAAAGTTGGTGAGTTAAAAGTGTTATTTTTGGTCCTATATGAATTTGTGGCAAAGGACTGAAAAAGGCAGATGTTCATCTCTGCTCTCATTCTATCTGTCTATGCTTCCAAGAACACTTCATCATGGCTGCTGTCTGTTACAGCCCAGCTTTGGAGAGATAGGAGCATCTCAGAGCAGAGAGTCTGGAGATAAAAATACACATAGAAAACCTGGCTATTCTTCACTGGTCACAGGCTTGTTTAGGACAAATCATTGAACTTACTTTGTAAAACTCATGGAACTGTCTTCTATAATACACAATATTATTAGACATTTACATTTGAATGCTTATTCCATAATATTAAAATGCCAAACAGGAAAAACAAATAATGCCATTTGTCAGTGAGCCAATAATTAGCAGCTGATAATTTCAACATATCCACTTGAAAGCAGTAATTTTGAGAAAGGCACTCAACTGGTTCATCAACTTGGTTTTAAATTACAGCCTCCTGCAGACGGTGTCTTCGGAGTCGGAGTTTGATTACCAACAAGGGGCACTACACTGAGGTCACAGTTTCCCTTCCAAATAGCTGTTCCTCTCCCTACAGCCTCTTGGTTTCACCTATCAGTCTTACCCTAAGAAAACACATTTTCTTGTGGCCAAAAGGAAGTTAATGAGAATCTTGTTCCTACAGCCAAAGAATGTGGGGAAGGCATACGCTATCTAGTGCCTTTTATGCACAACTATGGACTCGACACTGTGGATGTTTACATCAGTATTAGAAGCACCTGCCATCTATAACCTCACAATCGCAAATGAACAGACAAGACATGAGAACAATAAAAGAGCAAGTAACCTTTTTAAGAAAGAAAGTCCTAGTGTGGCTTCATATCTCAGCTACTCTGGAGGCTGAGGCAAGAGATTGGTGAGTTTCAAGGTCTGTCTGGGAAATATAACCAGGGTGAACTTTGATTTTAGATGATTTTTATAAATAACATAGAACCTTAATAATTAGAATTCCTACTATCAACAGAGCTGAGAGGTACAGAAAAATTAACATTGATAGACAAACAAAAACACACAATTCAGTGTTCTGAGACTGGAGGAATCCTGCTGTGTGTAAGTCACACATCTTTCACTAGTGGGATGTATGCCTCTAATCATAGTACGAAGGATGCAGAAAGATCACTGGCTTCTGGCCTGTGTTCACACTACAGACATCTCAAGATTCTATCTCAGAAAACAACACCAACTCAGCCATCTGCATCCATTCCAAGCTCAGCATGCTAATCACACATAGTAAACACCTCCATGTCAAATACACGTCCGCTTTGTTAGTCAAAGAAGACATAAACACTGCAGCTCTAGTATGGGGACAGGAGCCAGAGCTGTTCTTAATGGAAAGTAGAAAACCAAGTTAGAGGTCTCCTGGTCCTAAAAGATCTGGAGGAGTACCATAGCTCAACCCCACCTCCCTAACCCATTGTTTACAGTGTTCTATCCTAGGATCGAGCAAATGGTACAGAGGAACTTGGCCTGTGCTTTGAGCTATACAGTGCTAAAAACACTAATTAAGAGTGTGTGTTCACCTAACGCAGGAAGGAAACTTCACTGGAACTGACCAGGGTCCTAAAGAATTACTGCTGGGGACTGGCGCTATGTGCCTTCTATAAACCTATCAGTAAGAGAAAGAGGCCTGCAAAGGCCGCCCATGCTTCATCTGCCCCTACAGAAGCCCTTCCCGCTTGCTTTATGTACTGAGCCGACCCTTCTGCCACCTGGGCACATCTGTCTCTGTCAGGGCTTTGGCTGTGGAACACAAACTGTCTGGAGCTTTGAGACAAAAACCAGGGCTTCTTTTTAACTTTACAAAATAAAGTTTATTAACAGTTCAGGATGAAATGAATGGGAAGATGGAATGAAAATTTGATAATAAGGACAGCGTAGGTTTGTTTGTTTGCTTTTAAAACAATCCACCCTTTAGCTAGCGTGCAATAGTGTGCAATATACACGCTCAAGAAAGCACAGGGATTTCAAAGAGACACTATTCAGTTCCCATTGCTGAGCTTCCGCACTTCAAATTAAGAGTATTTTAATTACTTGTGATCTTTCTGCTCCCCAAATCTCATCCAGCAAGGTTTTTTTTTTTTTTTTTTTTCTATTTTTACAGTAAGGGCATAGATGTCAGTCTGTATTTCTACTCCATTTTTCACAGGAATGAACAGGTGATTTTGGAAGGTTTCCAACGTTGTTATCTTTATATTAAAGGAAATGTGGTAATGCCTTGCCTTCCACGACCAAATCAAAGAGTTTGGAGGTGGAATTGCATGTTATGGTGAGATCCTTTCCAGATGGCTCACCTTAATAATGGACCTCAATCGGAATGGACACCAAGTCCTTGCGACCTGCCCGATGTTTGTCAACACTCAACTCCAAATCAGAGTCTCAGAGGAGCCAAGTGCCCCTTGAGGAGAAGCCACCCCAGCTGGCAGCAGAAACCTGGCCTGGACACTGCTCCTAAACCTCCAATTGACTTTTTTGTAGTCAAATATTCACAGATTATTTCAGGAGGCCGAGGGGAAACTCCCCACAAAAGAATAACCCAGCAGGTTAAACGTTCTCAAAGTTTTAAATAGCATGTCTGTATTTGGTTTTAGATCTGGAAATAGGAAGTAAGAACAGCCTCAATAAAAGTGCACAGTGATTCTGAGCCAGATCTAAAAATTAATGTTAAGATCAGAAATACAGCTTGTATGTTTTGTTTTTAAACCAAGGGGGTGGGGTGGTGGGAAGGTGCTGACACATAGCACAAATTCATAATGAAAAATGAGCTTGTTAAAAAAAAATTCCCCAGGATGTCAGCACACAGTACATAAAGTAACAGCTTTTGCTATTTTAATGAAAACATTTAAAGATGACTGAGATAAATCAGTCAGCTAAAACCTGCACGTAGAAAGAAAGGCCTTTCCCCTGTTTCCACGGCCCCTGGGACTCACAGCACTAACTGAACAATGAAACGATGGAAATGTATGTAAACATCTCAGCGAGGCTGGCGCTTCTGTCCTGGTGCGGTTTGCATCTATCATGCCCATAATGGCTCAATTCTCTTTCACCACCCCTAAGGAGCTGTCCCAAAGTTCAAAACAGGGCGGAGGGCACGGGACCAAGGCACACATTTTCATGTAAGCATGAGACAGGATGATATTGAATTTTGTTTCCTGGTTGCTTTTGTGATGAAGAGGTACTACCTCCTATTCAACTGTTCCACTAAACTAAAATATGGGAAGGACAAAGAATTCCAACTTCCTACTGCTACGAAGAACTCCCCTCAGGAACACAAGTACTGTCTCTTCCTGGTTGCTTTAACATTACAGAAATAGGGAAGAATTCAGCAGAAAAAAAAAAAAAAAAACACCAGCAGGCTTAGTAAAAAAGATAAATAAAGCCACAGTGACACCAAGAGGGACCAAGGTAGCATGATCTAGAAACACCTGGAGCAATCAGAGAACTTTGCTTCCCGTCTGTGCCTGACTGTAACCACATAGCCTTTGGGGAAGTTGACTATCTCTCTGAACCTTGAACTAAATGATCTAACAGCACAACTCCACACAGCCATGATTTTCAATAGAATGACAAAAATTGAAAGACTTAAAGAGCTGAACTGAGAAGGACATTGTAGGTTAGCAAAGCGAGGACCCACAAAATGGGGTCTCTACTTCTATCCTGATAGGCTGAAGAGACAACAGGACACGAATGACCCTTGAGTGGACAAATATTTAGTCAAATGTGATGCGGCAAAAAACGGGCTACACCTTTTAAAGCCACAGCCAGGCCTCAAACACCCAAACAAATGCTACATTGATTCCAAGAGCCATCCGCTCAGAGGCTTCTATTGCTTTCGGGAAGAGGTATAATTAAAGCTGACCTCTGGGGTTACATTTTTTAGGGAATATTTATATACAAACTACAATTTAAATTTTTTTATATAAAATCTAACACTATTCTCCCATCAGAAAGAAAACAAGGTGAAGCTTTAGTAAAACTCAAAGTCGAATTCCTCTCTTTTAAGTTTATATCTCTCTCTCCCCTCCCTCCGTCTTAAAAACATTGAACTCAGACACACAAACAGGAAAGAGACAAGAAACGAGTGTTTCCCGACTCGGGGACTTTCACATGCTGCTCCTTCGGGAAGGAGGAAAGGGATTCCGCCTGGCCATAATGAATACTCCCAGGAGCAAATCTGAGACTTTTATAACACGGGACCCCCTTTCACTGCCCCCTTAAGACAGTAAGCATCAGAGCCCACTGTGGGTGGTAGTAATGGTGGGAAGTCTGCTGAGGGTGATGAGAGCAACTGCAGGAGGTAGAGTCTCAGAGCAAGAGGTGGCTCTGCAAATCACTTCCCAGCCACACATCTCTTTTAATTGTTATATAAAAGGATAAACACAAGTCAGGTGCTCCTCAGTTGCTTGTCCCTTTGAAACAACAAAGAGGGTGCCCACTTCAGAAGCGCAAGTGGGCCTGCCAGCCTGGCCAAGGCAAGGGAGCCTGCCTCAGGTAAACAGTGGTTAGTGAAGTCATCCTGACAGAGGACACTTTTACGTGACCCTCTTCCTTCCCGGTTAATGCCATCACTTCAGTTAATAAACATGTCAAGGTTTTGAGAATAAATTTAGAAGCCCAGCTAATAAAGCTGACTCGTTAAAAAAGAATAAAGCCATCTCAGGAGCAAAAGGAGACAAAAGAAAATATCTTTTTCTCAGAAAAGTTCCTTTAAACTTGTGTAGAACAGGGCCCGGGCCCGTGTGACGAGCAGAGCCGCAGCTCCTGTACAGCTCTGCCCACCAGAGCCGCAGCTCAGCTCTTCCAAGACATGTCAATTTGCCAAAAGATTTAACTGTTTACTAATTAGTACAGAACAGCTGACAGGAGGAGGAAACCAACAGGAATTGGCTTGAAGGGAAAGCAATGAAAACAGCGGCTAGAGCGATCAATTATTTGCCAATGCATATAAATACTCAGAATTCTCAGAGAGAGAGAGCAGGGGAATGAACCCAAGTGCCAGTCAGTCTTCAATAAGGCAGAGGCTTACCTCTTTGCTGTTGCTGGTGGCATACTTGAAAAGCAGGTTCCTGGGTAAGGATGCCTCTGCTTGAACAGAAGTACCCCCGTCGGCGCCGGAATCCCAGGGGTGGTCATTCACTATGTAGGTGCACTTCTCTTCAAACTCAGCCTCTGTCCATAGAGTCATATCAGCTTCCTCCATGTCCATTTTCATGATCCCAGTCCTCTCTGCTAACCCTTGAAACTTCACGGAGCTGGAGCTATACTTAGGGGCAGCCTGGAAGAGAAGGGAAAGGCCTTTAATCCCCATTGTCCTGGCGTTCCTGTGGCTCCCTCTGAGAGGCTATGACTAACACAGTAGTCTGAAGACTTTAAAAGCTGATGGAGTACTTGTACAGTTGAGTAAGAGTCCAAAGCCGTATAAAGCAGACTGCCTTGAAGAAGCACGATTTTAAAATGCAACCCTTGGCTAGGGGAGAAAAAATATATATGGCAACTTGGGAGAAAAAGAACAGCTACCTTTGAGCAATCCTGGACTTTACCTCTGAAGGCAAAATATGTTGTGGGCGCTGCAGCGTCCTGTGTCCCGGGACGCCTGGGGTCATGGCCGCCAGACCCTCAGCGCCTTGGAAAAGCTGCCTCAAGAGAAGTGTCACAAACAAGGAGAGGAAGAGGAAGGAGCGCTGTCTGCCTCTGAATGAAGCTAAAAATGGAAAGCGCGTGTGGTGCAGGAGCGGAACCCAGCCTGCCTTTTCCAAATGGGGAAGACTGAACTTTCCCACCAGCTCCCTACGCGAAACAACTTTCAAAACAACTGGGTTGTCCCCCTCCCTCTGGCGAGCTGTCTCTTTCATCCTCTAGCAGCGAAGAAGCACGAGAGGGATTGCATCCTGCCAGCATCAATGAGTACCAGCCTTCCTGAGCTCTCATGGACCACAGGAAAAGAGAATGGGTGAAGGGTGCTGCAGCCTTTTTGGATCAGTGGGCATCTCAAGCCAGATAGGAATAAAAACAAAATATAAAAATATTCATAGAATTCCCTGAAGAGAATTCCTTTAGGAACTCTCGGCTACAAATAGCACTTTCCATTTAAATGTGAAAGCGCACAAATTCCCAGAAGTCACTGAAGGGGCACAGCTTACTGTAACTAAGTCATACAGAAGACGCAGGGATTCTCCTGGAATCTGCCCTCGGAAAAAGTGCTTTCCAAAGAGGAAAAACAAAAGGATGAACAGCCCTTGCAACGCATTCCCACACAGACGTGACAGATTAAAAACTAGGAATAAGGACATCCATGTAAGAGCACGCGCTAGGAAAATGTAAACACTGTGGGAGCCTATCGAGGTGCTTTTCACATTTCCCTACATCTTCCCTAAATATCATGCTCCTGGGGTAGGGGTGGGGGGATGTTTAGTTGTCTTTTGCCCCAGTTACAACTTGTAAGGTCATGTTTGACAAACGATGTTAAAGTTAATAAAATCGAAAACCCGAGCCAACCCGGGATAGTTGCTTTGCTGGCAGCGGGTGAGGAAGCGGAATAGAACCACTACTGAAATTTCAGTGAATTGACAATTATGTCTAGAACTGAAAGGGTTAATGATTCATAGGGGAAAAGTCTTTTAAATGTTTGACAGTGCTCCGCGCATTAAAGCAGAAGCCTTGGTTTCTACTGCGGCTACATTCTTAAAATAAATTAATAAATAAATAAAAGAAAAAAAAAGAAAGAAAAAAAAGGAATGAAAAGTTTTCAAGTCAGTTTAAAAACAGAATCCGGTTCCTTACCAAGGTCGTACCCACACGTTTTTCCAAAAGAAGATCCAACATCTGAGATAAGGTTCGCTCATGTCCACCCAGTCCACATCCTCCCGCGTCCAGGCCGGACTGAGCAGCACTGACGCGCACCTCGGCAGTCCTTCCTTTTCTACGGCCGCGGGCCGGGCTGGCTCCGGGCGGACAGGTGCTGCGCGCTGCTCTTGCGTCTCAGCAACACTGGAGGGCCGAGTGTCACGGCAGCGCTGTCGCTCTTCCTCCTCCCTGCCTGCCGCAGACTTTACCAACTGACGGGTCTGATTCACTCCTACCAGCCGCCGGGATGGGGGCGTGGCCGCACCTGGACGGCCCAGCCGTGCGGCGGGGTTCAGGGTCCCCCCTCCCCCGCCGCCGCCCCCGATTGCGAGCCGCCGCAGCTTCCTCTCTTTGCAAGTGGATTTCAACACGGACTGGGACTGGGAATCTTCTTACTTCCCTTTGCAGGCGCTTGCCCTCCACGTTTACTCACGCTGCGCTGCGATTGTATTCTAAGTACTCCAGAACGCCTGCTTCCTGTCGCGGCAGAATGGGGCGGGGTAGGGGGGGGGACTCCTCCTCCGAAGAAAACCCAAATCACCTAAACTCGGTGTCTCAGTTACAGGATCCGACGTAGTTGGAAGAAGAGAGTTAAAGTATTTTGGTTTCACATGCAACACAAGGACGCTGTGTAGTCCTGGAGTCGTTGCCAATGAAATAAATATTCTAAGGCGTTTCTCCTCTACTATTTAAACATGTAGAATTTCATTTTTCCTGCTAACTGAATACATTCTGCTTGAGTAGACCTAACTTCCTTCTTTCAACCATTTGGAAAAAGGGAAACAGGAAAAAGTTATAATCATGTATACTGGTTTTGTTGTGCCTACCCCTCACCCCCAAATCCACAGCCAGGCTTCTGAGGATGCACTACGGGGCAGAGGATGAATGGCTCACAGTTAAAAGGGGGATATTGAACTGTGAGTGGAAAGGCTGTTGGAGGCAGTAATTAGTGGGGCTTGTTCTGAGCCTGGGTGGCTTTTGCCTCAGCCCCAGTCAATCCTCCCGGAGAAGGAAGGGCATCCTGTGATGATGGCATACAATGTCCTGTTTGTTTATTATTAAGAGCGTGGACCTTGCATTCCTGCTTCTCATTACAAAACAAACCAGATGCTCTACTTCCTTCAATGGTCTTGTGCCTTCAGCAAGGAATCCTCTAATTCAGAGAAACAATGATGCAAAGGCCCCGTTTACAGCTGGCACCCCATCACTATGGCCGTTTAGATCAGGGAAATTCAAGTCGTCCACTTTTCCTGTTTGCCTCATCGCAGTTTTTTTGTTTTTGTTTTTTAAAATCAGCTCTCCTTCATCCTTAGGCTGCGGTGTCTTTTCTAGTATTTTAAACACACGAGACATCCACACCCGCCCACGTCCACATCCACACCCACATTCACACACCCAGACCCAACCTAATGATACCAACTTAGTCATACAATGAAGTGGACATTTGAGTATTTGTTTACAGGAAGAAATGAAACACAGCAAAACAAAACCCCAACTGAATCATAAAGACAGACCTGTTTATCTTTAAATTTTCTTTCAAGAAACTTTCCCAGAATTTTTGGGAGGCGGATGGGATGGGGTGGGAAGTAAAAGATTGCATCGCAGAAAATGGTATGTACATCCTTCTACAATCTGTGTGTAGTTTAGAACAATCGAATTCCCACCAGGGGACAAGAATAGCCCACACTCTCCGGGGCTATAGGTCCAGCTGTTATTGCATATTTTGCCAGAGGGGGCGCTAGCACCAAGAGGAAACAGGCTGTTTGCTTGCTCTTGTGCCCGTGGTGTAAAACTCAATGAACAATTCTTAGGAGTTCTCAGAAAGGTCCAAGTGATAATTAAACAAAAGCAATCCAGCCTTCTGCAGAGGGTTTATTAACCGATGCTGAGTCAGCACCACGATGGACAGAAAAACAATGTAGTCATCCCGAGGGCTGGCCTGCTGCTAGCTGTCTCTCTTGCCGATCAGTTAACAGGTTTTCTCACTTCCCTTTCAGGATAAGCACTGCTCCTGGGCCACAGAGACGTGCAACTGTCAGTGAGTTCGCGACAGCGGCGCAAAGGAATAGGCAAAGGGTGGCAGTCAGGGTGGGAAGAGGGCTATTTTAGGCCAAATATTTGCTTTAATGACTGGAAGATGCCAGTGAATCAACTCACGGTTAATTAATATCAGCCTGCACTCACCTTCTGAGGTGGTGAAATGGGCTTGAGTCTAGGGAGGACGCAAACATCAAATACCAGTGTGAGGCTTATCCAGGCAACCCTAAAATTAGTTCCAGGTGTTTCAGCTGAGTTGGACAAAGTCATAGGTGGAACTATCAAGAAAGTAGATTTTTGGCATACAGTATTGGAATACAATGTCCTTGCAATGTTTACTTCTTGTTTCAAAGAGATGAGAAAAAAAATAGCTCTAGGCCAATTTTTGATAATGATTATGGAGTTAAGGACAGAAAATGATGTAACTTAAAATGAAGGGCCCAGAAAAGGAGAAAGGATAATGGAAAGGAAGCAAGGTCCATATTCAGAGAAGTCACGTTCATATTACAGTACTTAGGTGTTGTCCAGTGCAGAACTGCTGGGCAGGTGAGAAGGCGGCGGGTGTAAGTGTCACCCAGCCCTCCTGGATACCACAGCAGGGCTATCCAAAATGTGGACTACGGCTGGGAGTTGCTAACACAAGGACAGTGCAGAGAGAGCTGAGGCTGCCGAGCTCTGCAATCTTCGGTGTTAAAATGTTTCTTCTAAACAATCCGTGGGTATTATCTTCTCCAGGGTTAGGACAGCCAAAACTCCCTCAGCAGTTGCCTTTCTTTCTTTCTTTCTTTTTTTTTACTTTTCAACTATTAGCAGTCATTTTTATTGGCTAGTATACAACTTTCTAAAAACCTCTTCAACTTGGACTTTCTTTTTTTTTTTTTTTTTTGGTTTTTCGAGACAGGGTTTCTCTGTGGCTTTGGAGCCTGCGCTGGAACTAGCTCTTGTAGACCAGGCTGGTCTCGAACTCACAAAGATCCGCCTGCCTCTGCCTCCCGAGTGCTGGGATTAAAGGCGAGCGCCACCTCCGCCCGGCTGGACTTTGCAGTTGCCTTTCTTAATGGGCCTTTCCCAGGCGGAGTTCACTCATTAGGACGAAATGATAGCACACTGCAAGCAATCCCAAAGCTCTGTTCTCAGAAACCTGGTCTTTCTTCTGATGACCACAAGCCAACTTTTATTCAGTTTCAGCTCCTGGGCCCGATCCCCACCCCTCAGCCTCGGGTGGATTGGGAATCACAGAGGCTGTACCGGGCCAAGGACTGTGGTAGCTATTGCAGCATGAAGGGACATTGAGCACCAAATCTGGAGACTGGGCTCCACTTGGGTTAAAATAAAAAACCTTTTTTCCCTAAGGAAAGTTAAAAAAAAAAAATGGGATGAAATATGCTCAAGATGAAACGAGTTTTCATTTTCTAATTCAAGTCCTGCTCTAACCAAACAAGGTCAATGACAGGCTAACCACATCAATAGAGCACCCCCCCACCCTCTTCCCCACTCCCTACTCACCCACCCACTCTCAACCCCCACACCCATTTCCCACTTCCTGTAAGTTAGGCATCTTCATGCTGGTAAACATTTGGGGACCAACTGTAAGCCTGAGCCTAAGAGAGGGGCACTGTGGCTTTGAAGCCCTCCCACATGTCTCAAAGCCAGGAGAACTGGAGGGGCATTTGGTTTTTAAACTTTAACAGCCCTTTTCAACTCAAGTCACTTGGGCTTGGCTTCTCTGGCTGGCTTTCTTTCTTTCTTTTTTTTTTTTAAAAAAAAAAAAAGCTGGACAAGAAGAACAAGTATGTGTGTGAGTGAGAGAGAATGTATGTATGACACATGCTGTATTATGATGTGAGTGTGTGTCATGGGTGTGAGATGTGTATGATATGTTTCAGTGATGTGTTAAATCAATTTAAAAATAGCATCAGCTCCCTTTGCATGACACAGCTTTACCTCCCCAAAACTGGAGCAAACACTGGCAGGGCCTAGACTTCGGAATGGTGATCCTAGGGGCCTGTGGCATGTTTTCGAATGATGTCAGTGTTTTGACTTCCTAAAGAACGGAAACAAAGATTAAGTAAATTAAAGTAGGACCCTCTTCTCTCTCTAGGAATGTAGCAAAGATAAGTGCTCTCCGAAGGCCTCTAAAACCCTTGGAGATGGCTGCCATGTCAGGACTTCCCAGAGCCGTCCATACCATGATACCTCAGCAGATTATGGCTTGTCATCAGAGTTACAGTTTTGTTTTTATCTAATTATTCACATATTTTAAAGTTATTCATTCCATTGAACGTCCACCAACTTAACAGATAATGCCAGCAGTGCGCATCATCTCCGTGGCATCTGTGGGGGAAACCGCTGTGGGTTTCCAAGATCTGATTGCCTTCCTAATCATGCTTTTATTATGGTGATTCAGACATGAGGGATCTTAATTCCTGAAAAGGCTGTGGGAAACGCAATCATTTCTGAACCCAGAAAATGTCTTCTAAGCCTGAATTTGGTGGGAAAGGAATGAGCCGCACTAACCGGAGGCAGAGCAGAGGCCCAGAAGAAGAGAGGGGGCATCAGGGCAGGTGCAAACTCCAAAGCAGTTTCCTTGTGTCTCCTCTCCTCTGAGGGAGGAAAAATAGCTTTCACCTCAGTGAGACCCTGGGGCAAATGTTCGCCTCCCAGCAAGAGGAAAGGCCCAGAGAAAGATAAAGAAGGTGGCATGCACAAAGCCCTGGGTTCAACTCCTAGCCCTGGACCAAAGCAGATAAAGTGCCCTGTGCCTGCCATCTCCACATGGGAGTCTTGACGCAGGAGTCTCAGAAATTAAAGATGCTCTTCAGCTCCACAGCAAGTTAACCTGTCATGGAGGCAGAAAGGGTTGATGAAGACCTCTCATTCTTTCTAAGGAAAGACTAAAGACAGTAGAAGCTTTGTGTGTGCGCGCATGCGTGTGCGCTCGTTCCAGGGAAGTTACAAGCAGATAAAGAGAATTATAGGAGTAATAATGAAACCTTTGAATCGCTGGCTCCTGTCACATGTATAGACTCTGCTCCGTGGGGTTTAGTGCTTTACCTGAGCTGAAGACCAGATTCGTAACAAAACCCCACTTTCCTGCTAAGAAAACTGAGGATGGATTTCCAGATGCTTAAAAGCATGGGCCTCCTGGCTTTGCTTACAGTAACTAGGTCTCACCTACAACCATGACCCTGGGAGATACCTAGGAAAAGCAAACCCATAACTTGCAGAACCCCAAACGCAGAGTTCTGACTATTATACCAATATCATATCAGATTACAGAACCTTTTAAGTTGGACCTGGAGTTAGGAGGTAAGTGACTGGTCCCTCAAATATCACCCTTTCCACTTGAGAGGTTGAGAGGTGGTAGAGGAAAGAGAAAACAATACTATTACAATAATAGGCCTCCTCTAATAAACACCTTATCTTCTGAAAAATCTCTCTACTGTTGACTATGAATAAGCCAGATAACTCTTTTAACAGGAAGATAGTGAGGGGGTTCGGATCCATCAGCCCTGACAAAGATAGTGGGAGATTCTGAAACCATCAACCAGGACTTATCTGGTCTCCATCTACAGCCCATTGTTTCCTCAAAGTGCCTACCAGGGAAACAAGCTACCCATTAATGTTCAATAGGAATCTTCCCCTTAAGGTGCACCTGTGAGGACCAAGGGGCAACACTGTGATACCTAAGAATGGGATCCTCCAAAGAGAAAGTAACAGCTTGGTGTTTCAAGGGAGGCTTCCTAATAGCTGCTTTCCAAAGAGCAGACACTGTTTTTAGGAGAGCTAAGCCCACAATGGAGAGCCATTAAAAGTATTAGAGCGTAGACTGCCACCAAGATCCTCTGGAGGAGAGCTGGGTCCTGACAGAAGACAATTAAAGCTGATAAATCCAAGCTACTTGCTGCAGGTCTAATTCCTCCTAATTGTATTCTACTTGCATTCAGGGATGAAGGAAGCTAGTCTAATCTCTGGGGTACCTGACCTATTTCCTAAAGGATCTTCCCAGCATTCTTTTCTTCCCATCTGGACCCCTTCCCTCTTTCACTACGTCCCTCTTCCCTTGAAATGAGAAGAAGACCGGTAAAGGGTGGCAGGAAGAGGACAGAGGCTACAGTGACTCTGAGGGCCCCAGACACCACACTAATAGGTGACAGCTAATCATGCTAACGGGCTGCTCAGCGATTACACTGCACTTTGCATTAGGCTCAACAAGTGGCACAAAGCACACTGAGGGTCCCAGTGCTAGTTCACTGCTAGATGCCAAGTGTGCACGGCCTCAGCGATTCTATGTATAGCGCTGTCTCACTGGTTGTACTGATTGCAGCTGGCTAGAGTGAAGACGGTTCCTTCAATCCAGCATCCCAAAGGATAGAATTCTGACGAATAATAGCATTTTTGAATGCCAGAGGCCCCTACAGACAGACCTACTCAAGGTTTGGGCTACGTGTCAACTTTGTGTTAACACGCAGGGAAGTTAAGTTAAAATACGGTCAGAATGTGTTATGTGTGTATGTAAAGATATCACAATGAAACTCATTATCCTGTGCAGTTGGTATATGTTGAGGAAAACAAGAGGACGAAGTGAGAGCTCACTGGAAGCCTCCTCAGGATGAGGGGAAGGTACTTCCTTTTCTTACCCGTTTCCCGCCCCTCCTCCCCATGTCAACCAGCAACAAAAGAGCAAGTCTCAGAGCTGCAATTATCTCAGAGAAAGTACTTTTTCAGTACTTGCAGAATAAGGCACTTTCAGTGCCCTTTAAATATGCAGCAGTCACCAAACAGCTTTAATTTTGCCCTTTCCATAGAATTAAAAATTGTGTCTCATTTGGCGCATTTCTACGGTGACCCTGCTAGGAAATCATTAGGAGCCCATCTTAAGCAAGCCCTATGGGAGGTAAACCCCACAGCCGCCCCGAATCTGTCTCTGTTCCTTTAGATTAGGGAGTGAGAACAAAATATTGTGGAGAACACCCTTGCTCTGCAGTAGTCTGAGCAAGCTGAGCAAGTGACAGGCAGCCCCCAGCAGGGGCTCAACAGATAAACTGTGTCAAACTCCAACCATTTGTCAGCTCCAGAGAGGGGAGAACAAGCTGAAAGATGGACTCAGGAAACAGATTTATCTGGTGTAACACATTAACTCGTCTAAATACCAGTAGAGAAATGTAAACACTTTGGCGGGGAAGAAAAGAACTCATCTCAGGGCCCAGGCTGAACTGGACCTTCTCCAAGTTTTCCCCTCCTCAGGTGAGTGACACCGATGGCTTCTTGCCGATCTTTCCAGAATACAGTTAAACAAACTAAAGCCTTCTTTCCTTATTGACGGTGATTTTGATTAGGTCTCCATTCCCTAGAATGGAGGTTTTCCCAAGTACCATTGTAAACATGTGAACGTGGTGAACACATGAGCTCATGCCTCCCATGTATGCACAGCAAACGTGCACATTGCTTCATGTTATTCTGAACATTCTTGGGAGCGTTTTTAACTTCAGCAGCTCCCATAAAAAGGCAAGAGAGAGGCTGCTAATGTGTCCATAGCACCAAAAGTCTGCAAAGCTGGCTAAAGCACAGAAGTAAACACACGTGTCCAGGACAGGCTGTGACCCTGTAGAACACACAGCACTTGGTTCCCTTCCCCGTGCTGCCCACTTTTGTTTTGTTCAGACTTTACCAGGGAGCCGTTCTAGTAAATGAAATCTTCGGTGGTCTTTTAGCTCCTCTAATCGGTCATGGTTATCATAGAGACTCTCAGCTCAGTGCCTAGTCTGTATGAGTATGGGCTGAATAGATTAAAAGTGGTTCTTGGATCCCACCTGGAAATGGAACACTGGAACGTGCTCGGAAGACACTTTTGCTAGAGAAAGTATAGGGCACTCAGTCCACAGTCATAGAACTTAGGAAGTATTCTAGGGCAGAAGCCATCAACATAAGGATGGATCTCAGCACATGAAAATAAATTCTTTCATTAAAAACAATTGAAACAGGGTCTTGCCGTGTATCTCTGGCTAGTGTAGGCCTTGAATCCACAGAGACCTTCCTGCCTCTGTCTCCCAAGTCCTAGGGTTAAGGTGGCTGCCACCATGCTAGGTCTAAATGTAGTCGACTTTGCAAGCAAACTGCTCACCCAGTTCTTGTTGGGTCTGCTTACATCCTCTCTCACATGTATGCACATCTTCTCACTGGAATTCTTTCTGAAAGTTTCTCCTGCCAGTCTTAGCACCTCCCTCTGCTCCGCAGCCACTCCACCCCATGACAATTAGGTTAAACTAGTGAAATCAATGTTAGACTCCTTGATGCTTAGTGGGCTGATAGAATAATTCTGGTTGCGAAATTATTTTTGGATGTGCAGCAGTATAAAACCAAGATAAATACCTCACGCAACTATCTTACATACCATGTGTTTATGCGGGTGAATAGTTTGCACACTTTCCTAAAATTATACTTTCCGAAGTGTTAAGACTTCTTCATATAATACTAATTTATCTCTAGATTGGATTAGTGCTCAGAGCATTAAACCCTTCAGAGACAACGGCCTCCTTATTTTCTGCTCATAAGTAAGTAACAGCTTCTTGGGTGTTTGTAAAAAAAAAAAAAAGAATAATAAAACATGATCAATATATCCATTTTCCTGAACAGCTTCTACACAAAATGTGCTTCAAGTTTCACAGCCACCATGACTGTAGATTCTTTTTGCTGGACACAGATAGCATCATTACCATATTCACATCATTCAACATTAGAGCAGCATGCAACTTCCATGTCAGCCTGAAGTTCTATCTACTTTAACTCTTCTTTACTTGCAGTGATTCTTATGATAGTCATACGTCAGCCAGCTTCCTTAAAGTTTTGGAACGAGAGCGTGGTGTTGAAAGGAAGATGCTCTCTGCATTTCAACCCCCCAAAAGGACCATCCACTTTCAATTAAGAGCATGGCTCCTTCCTTTGTAAGTCCTGGTGAGCATCAGACAACAATAATAGAAGTCAGTGTATTAAAGCCATGGAAACAATCACAATACCATCTGAGGGCCAGGGACAAAACTTATCAGAACCAGGGACATGTTGTGGTTATTGTAAGGCTCTGTTTATTTTTTGATTTCCCAAGAAGCCATTGTTGCTAAATATTATGTCCTTATTTTGTCCAGAATACTGAATATAAAGAGGCAATTCTTTTAAAATATACACAACTGCTGAAGTCAGAGCCAAAACCCTGGCAAAATATTATTTCTCCTCCCAGAAATCTACTTTAGTATAGGAAAATGAGTTTTGAAAACTATTTGCTTTGGAAATGGAGCCACTGAGAATTAATAACAAACTGTTCTTCCTTTCAGATGTTGTCCAATATTTACTTATTTGTTATTTATTTTACTTTTTCTAGAGTCGTAAGCATGTTTGGCAAGAGTATTACCACGGAGCTACATCCCTGGTACCCAAAGTTCAATTTGTAACAATTTGGTTTTAGGTTCTTTAGCCCTTACTTATTTCCTTCCCTCCTTTCTTTCTTCATAGTATCCACTGGAGTGTGGATCTGTGTTCATATGTGGGGAGGCAAATGTGTGTGCACAAGGGTGTGTGTGTGTGTGTGAGTGTGTGTGTGTGTGTATGTGTGTGTGTGACAGAGAGACAGAGAGGCAAAGAGAAACAGAGACTAAGAGAGAAAGAACATATGTGTGGAGGCCAGAAATTGATTGTTAGGTGTTTTCTTGTCTTATTCCCCAGCTTACAAGCTGAGCAGGATCCCTCACTTGAAACTCAAAGCTTGTGGGTTTCTTTTGGGATCTCCTGTGATGGGATTACAGACAGCTGCCAAGATCATCCAGCGTTTACATGGCTGCTGGGATCCAAATTCCTGTGGTCCTCACACTTTCTCTGGAAACACTCTCACTGCTTTTCCATTTCCCTAGGCACAGAGGCATTTCTAATTGAGATGAGTTGATGTATTACATTGATTCCAATAGTCAAAATTAACTTTGTTTCCAAATTGGTGGATTATCCACATAGCTGACGCTTTCTTATCTAGTGCAAATGGGACAATCTTTCTAAAATTATGGAAACAATCAATCCAAAGACAGTTAAAAATAATAATTACTAATCTTTAACACTGAGTCTCAGTCAACATATCAATGAGTAGCGACTTTCCCATCTTTGATTCAGGGCCAAGAGCTGATGGCTGAGAATGGACTTCTCCCTGGTCAGTACATGAAATGCCGTCCCTGTGTAAACCCTCCCGCAGAGAAAGCACCTGCGGTGGTTTAAATGAGATATGTCTCCCACAGGCTTGTGTACTTAAAAACCAGTCCCCAGTCGGTGGCACTGCTTGGAGAGGCTAAGGAACTTGTATGTAGCGCCCCTTTGCTGGAGAAAGCACAGCTTGGGGGAGGGGCCAGGCTTTTAGAGTTTATGTCTTCGCCCCATTTTCAGTTTGCCTTGAAGATGTGATTGCTGAGGTTCCTGGCAGAGCCACCTGCTACTAAGCCTCCCCTGCCTCTATGGCTCCTTCTCTCTCTGGAACCATAAACCAAAATAAACTCTCAAGCTGCTTCTGGTCACTGTATTTTATCATAACAACAGCTACTGCTACAATAAAACCCTCAACAAGAAAGCACCATATCCTGCTACATCTATACTTTCCCACAGTATTTTGTAGTTTTACACAAACCTCTTTGTATTACAAGATTTTTCAAACAGTTTCAGGTTTCTTATTTAATGGAAACAACTCTTAGCAATATTTTATTGGTGTCTATAACAGTCATATCACATAAATACAACAAATACTAACTATTCTTTGTAAGTACAAAAAACAGGACCTATGAGACAACTCAGGAGGTACAGGTATTGCTAAGCACTTGACAACCCAAGTTTGATACCCAGAACCTATAAGGTGGAGAGAATCAATTCCCATGAGTTTTCATATGCATGCCACAGCATATGTGCACTCGGTCCCTACTCAATGAACAAATAAATGTAATTAATCAAGAAACACAAAGAAGACATGCTAGGCATAGTAAAGAACTGCCTAGACAGAGGATGTGAGGTATACTGAAAAATGTAACAGCTAGGTCAACACTTCCAATAAACAGTTAGTAACCAAAGTCTAAGCTCACCAAGGGGTTAATAAATTGTTTTAAAGAGGTAATAAACAATAAAAAAAATTTAAAACAGGTTTATGTTTTAAAATTTAAAAATATTATTCACAATTCTGAATTATGTAAAGTAATCTTTAAGGAATCTGAAAGATAGATTACATAAAATAAATGTTCTGACCTAAATAATAACACCTATGCTAAGAGACTATCCTGTAAATAAGTCCTTTCCATACCTAAAATTACCTAAAATGTTTCCACTGATGTTTTGTTTGCTTGTTTGTTTGAGGCAAAGTATTACTATGTAGCTCAGGCTGGCCATAAACTCACTATGAGCCTAGGCTAGCCTCCAGTTCTCAGGAATCCTCCTGCCTTAGCGTCCTGAGTACAGGAGTTACAGGCATAGGCCATGACACTTGGCAGATTCATTGAGCATACTGACAAACAGTTACTAGCAAAACTCAGATCCCACGCAAACGGTTTCTAGGATTAAATGCTGGGAGTTCAGTCAGCAATGGTGCTTAAATATACAACAGACGGGGGGGGGTGTTAGAAAGAGTTATACTAGAAATAAGTTACTCTTATTACTAACACAAGAGCATTTAGTCTTTATAGAAATGTTTCTATAAATATAGAGGACACTGGCATTTCCTAAAATACCACAACCCAGGCAAACTCTGGCAGGACCATGCTGGTGAGGCTGATGATCCTGAGAGCCCTGTGCCAGCCAGTCAGATCCTTAAGGATGAAGAATGTAGCTGGGCAGTGGCACCACATCTTTAATCTCAGCCCACCACACCTTTAAGTCCAGCACTCAGAGGCACAGGCAGGTGGATCTCTGTGAGTTCAAGACCGGCCTGGTCTACAAAATGTGGCCTGCGACAACCAGGGCTACACAGAGAAACTCTGTCTCAATAAAATAAAATAAAATAAAATAAAATAAAATAGAAGATAGAAAAATAAAAAAAAGAAAGAAAGCAAGCAAGCAGAATAGAGGCAAAGATATCAGAATGAATCTGGCGGGGGTTTGGACCGCGGGTTCTAAACATAAAAGCTGCAGGTCTGGGGTGGAAAGGAGCAGAGTAGGAAACTGACCAAGAGAACTGAAGGAAAGTCAAACACTGCCCTTGAGTGAGGGGGAAAACCGTTGTGGCCCTTGGCTCCTGAGAACCCCAGGAGGCAGCTTTCCTGCATTTGCCTGTAGGCATCCAGGAGATTACCCTGTGTGGCCTCACACAGCCGCTAGGGTAAACAGTGTGGTTTATTATTCCTCGCTGTAGCCATGTTGGTAGTTTTAAAAAGCCAGTCATCGTTGGCAATTTGGTGTAGATTCTAGCACTTGAGTGTCACTTCGAAATGGACTTGCATCACAAATAGTGGCTGTGTTTATTCCTGGTGTTTGGACACAGCCTCACATAACCAACTTGACTGGCCTCTCCTTCCCCATTGCTAGGATTGCAGCTCTGCAGGTATGGCTCTAGTACAGGGCGCCGGGCATTTCCCTTACTGCTGCGAACAGCTCCCCAAGTCTGCCTCACTCTTAATGGCCACAGAGTATTCCAAAGTGCAAATATGTCTTTTTTAAAATTTAATTAATGATCAACATATATTAATTGTTTGCAGTACTGAGGATTAACCCGGGGTCTTCTTCCTAAATTCATGTTCTACCACAGAGTTATCCTAGACCGAATGTATTTTTCCCTAATGTATTTTTAAACTATATAGACTACTTTAAAAGCTTGCGAATCTGAGCCTGAAGCTCAGGATTTGAAAAATTCTGAAAAGTCACATCTAAATTTCCAAGTATCTTATAGATAAAGGTGTGGGACCTTAGCAGAGTCCTGAGAGCCAGGGACTTCTCCCCCCACCTGACCAAGGGCCCAAGGTTTCTTGAATAGTAACTGATTCTAATCCCAACAAACATGCTTATTCAAGGCTGTCTGTTTTCAAACAAAATTATCAAGTATCTGAATATTTTGCTGTTTAATTTTATTTATGAGATAGGGTCTCCCTAAGTGACAAAGGTTGAACTAGTTAGTGGGCATCCTCCTGCCTCAGAGACCTCCCAAATGCTGAGATTACAGGTGTGAGCCATCAGACTAAGCTAAAATTAAATTATAAAATATTTTTTAGCTATTTTCTAGGCAAAACAATAAATAAAATAAACAGTACCATGTACAATGAATATACACAAAAATTTATAAATAATCATTTTTTTCCCCCAAGACAGGGTTTCACTGTGTAGCCATGGCTATCCTGGAAAATGATGTGTAGACCAGGCTGTCTTCAAACTTACAAAGACAGTCCTGCCTCTGCCTCCCAAGTGCTGGGATTAAAGGAATGGGACATCACCATTTGACTAATAAGTTCAATTTTTTTTAATTTTATGGTTTATTTAACTTTTATTTTATGTGCATTGGGGTGAAGGTGTCAGATCCCCTGGAACTGGATCTTCAGACAATTGTGAGCTGCCATGTGGGTACTGGGAATTGAACCCGGGTCCGTTGGAAGAGCAGTCAGTGCTCTTAACCACTGAGCTACCTCTCCAGCCCCAATAAGTTCAATTTTTAAAAATGCAACTTCTCAATATTACTTAACTGACCAGAGGGTATAGACTGTAAAACAGCTTAATCACATTTTAGAGAATTTTTATATTGAAGAAACAATAAATATTTGGGGCTGGAGAGATGGCTCAGTGGATTAAAGCACTTGGGGGCTCTTAGACCTCCTAACCAGAGTTAGGTTCCCAGTGCCCACATTGTGGCTCAGAAACCTCTGTAATTCCAATTCTGGGACATTCATTGTCCTCTTCTCTCCTCTCTGGCACCAGGCATGCATGTGATGCACAGATGTATGTGCAGGCAAAATTTCCATACATATAATAAATAAATAAATAAATATATCTTTAAAATTAATAACTAAGATAGTCTCTTTAACACTATGGTAATGTTGAGAAATAGTATATACCTCTTACCTCTGGGTTCAGACCATCTTTTCACACACACTTTCCTTCCTCTGCTCAGTGTTGAAGGGAACAGCCAGCAGCCAGTTCCCACCCCCTCTCCTATTCCTGTGACATCATTACTTCCCCTTCTCGAGAATCAGATCTGTTCACAGCACAGGCCATGGCTTCTGAGAAGCCCTAAGGCCTGCTGGCATAAGGTTCCCTTCAAGGCACCCATGGAAGTCTGTGTGGGATGAAGAGGATTGAAACCATTCTCTTTCCAGAGAAGAGTGAAATCTGCCCCACCATGTTTCTGTTCTCTTTTACTAGAAGCTCAAGACAGAAATGGTTAGATGGTTGTTGCTTGGCTCCACACTACAGGCAGCAAAAGCTGTGCTCTCATTGGTGCAGAGCCTCCCCAAAGCACATGCTGACTCCAGTTACCAGGTCTTGCATTTTATTACAGGTGGTTCATAGAAGAAAAAGCTAACTGTACTGTTAACTCTGAGATGGGAGAGGAAATCTAACTACCTACTTATCCATCTATCTATATTTCTCTCTGTCATAACAGACAATAGACAGCTGTGCCTTTAGTCTCAGGTGAGGCGACTCCCAGCTGTGTGCTGCATTCTGGGGACAAGAAGACTACAGTTCTCGGCGCTATCTCATTCACAGTCTAAATTCTTGCAGAAGAACTGAATAATACTCCGCAGAAAGTCCCCACGGCGTCATTTCCAGATGATTTTATTGTTGCTATCTCTTAGAAAATGAATTTGCCCTTTGCTTGTTTTCCCCAATCATAAAGAAACAAGAGGTATGAAGGACATCTTTCTTTCTCACACTGGATAAAAAAGAGACACATCTGTGATTTAGTGGGGACATGAGTACAAAAGCCCAGGCAATGGCAAATGCAACACACTGACTGTAAAACATTGAAATATGCTCCACAAATGCTTTCGTTAGTAGCCTTCAAACTTTGGTGAAAACCAGAACAGCCTGGAAAATCTTAAAATCTTAAGGTTGATTTTTGGTTTTTTTTGTTTTGTTTTGTTTTTTCAAGACAGGGTTTCTCTGTGGCTTTAGAGCATGTCCTGGAACTAGCTCTTGTAAACCAGGCTGGTCTTGAACTCACAGAGATCCACCTGCCTCTGCCTCCCAAGTGCTGGGATTAAAGGTGTGCGCCGCCACCGCCCCATACCAATGGAATCAAATGATGAGGTGGGGGCCAGTTACTTCCTTGGGTGGTTTAGACACGCTGTCAAATATGGGGTCTTTGCTTTCTTTAACCAGAGCTCATCTTTTAAATAATATATACACATAAAATATTGTCTCTCCTACTGCTTCCTGCAAAAATGTCATTTTGTTGCATATTGTGATTGTTATATCTTTTAAATCTAGATTTTAGTTAGTATGCAAGATAATGAATTTCATCATGACATCTTCATACATATCACTATATTTTCTCATGTTTACTTGCTTATGACCTCACTGCCCCTTCTCCACCCTATTAGTTTCTCTTCTGCTTTTGCATCATATATGTATATATATTGTTAAATCTGGGTTCTGCATGACAGAAATACACAGAATTTGTCTTTCTTCTCTGCTTTACTCTTTCTTGTCCCATCATTCCCTCCTCTTTTTCGTCCCCACCGTCATTATGCACAGTCTCTTTTGCTTTTTTGCTTTTATGTCATGTAGACCTAGGCACACAAACAGCTTCTAAGTATGCGACTTGGATTGACAAGACACAGTCTGCTCTGGGACTGACAAAGGACGTGCTGCAATGAGGTTAAATATACAATCTCTGCACCAAATACTTGAGCTGGTAGCCGCAGATCGTATGGCTATTCCAGTTATGGGTGAATTTGTGACTCAGAAGAGAAACCACCACCAAGAATGTGGATGAATAAACAATGCATACCCAATGTTGGAAAATCAACTAAAAATTATACTTTCTGTGGCTGGTTTAGAGCTTTGTTGAGAGTACTTGTCTCAAATGTATGAGATGTTGGGTTGAACCCTTACACTGCCACAATAATACCAACTCTACATGCTATTGAAAGTGGGTTGGTATTGTCATCTTCCTGTACTGATTAAATATACATTTATGTATATATGTATGTATATATACGTGTACATATGCACATATTCATAACGCACACACATACCAGACCTGTGTCAAACTCACAGACATCCAAGTGCTGGGGTCAAAGCTGTGAGCCACTACACCTAGCTCATAAGATATATTCTTAAAATATGTGGTTCAAACATACCATTAGAAATTACAAAAGAAACAGTGGAAGATGGTCAGAAGAATAAGCATTTAAAGGGACTAAGCCCTACTCTTTGGGGTACGACACAGTACCTCAAACACAGTCAGGCATCACTACGTTTCTGAAATGAAAAAAGACAGGAAGACATTTGTCTGTTAATAATATTATCAATGCCTACATAAAAATAAATACCAAAAGATATTAGTACTAAAATTTTAGGATTAATCTGTTTCTAGGTAGTTACACAGCATAGTTTGTTTACGTAACTTTTCTCTAAAACTTTTAAAGACTTATTTATTTATTACGTGTATGCTTTTGCCTGCATGTATGTCTGTGAACCATGTGTGTGTGTGGTGCCTGTGGAGGTGAGAAGAGGGCATATGATCCCCTGGAACTGGAGATGGATGGCTGTGAGCCACCATATAGCAGGGAACCAAACTTGCTCCTTTGTAAGAGCAGCTGGTGCTTTTAACTGCAGAGCCATCACTAATGCCCCCATATACTTTTTCTAGAAATAAATCTAGCTGTATATACCAATAACTTAGAAAATTCATAACATTTGTTCAAATAATTCATATGCACAGGAATAGGTCCATGGGAAAATAATTTGAGTAGTCACAGTGATATAAGCATATTGAATTAGAATTTCATATATAGTTATGCTAAATTAGAAACAGTATGAGTATTGAAGTTTAAGGAAACGTTCTACTTAGAGTATGATGTTGGTTATGACATTGCCATTATTCAGCCAATGAAAGGTTTTAAGGCGAAGGTAGTGGAGAGCATGCCACAAGCCACAAGGGGAAAGGAACCAATGGGAAAAGTCCTGTGACTACATTTGCTTCTCTAGACAGTGACAAGGAAGCCCTTTGATGTAAAAAAGAAACATCTCAAGCCATTAGAAGGGGTATCCGAATGTGGATGTCGCTTCTCCCTTTTCCTCATCTAATTAGTCCTAATGAAGACAGCAGTCATAAATTTCAACTAACTATCATCCTCATCTGGCACAAACCCACTGGTCCATATGTTAGGTCTTTCAATTGACCAAATGTGAAAGCCCTGGAAACTGATTTAGCGTAAAGAAAAAGAAAAAAATTCAGTAGATAAAAATAATGACAGACACCTAGGAAATCTGAAAAGAGAATAATAAAAAACAAATCAAGAATTCAAGAATAAGTAGTGGCTAGGAAGAAAGAATTTCACATTCAATGTATTTTCAAAATCTTGGCTTTCGTTCTTGCATAAGTTCATCTAGTCACAGCTGATTAAAAAAAGATTTGTGGTGAAGAAAATGCACGTGGGTGCTGGAAGCCAGCTTTCTAGCTGCTACTCACTTCACTGAGGGAAAAAGCTCGTCACCAGAGTCAGGCCACCAGTGGGAAGTGCAGCACAGTGCATTTTTTATCGAGCAGAAATATTTAGCTTGGCCGTCTGCCAGAGAATGCTGGAAGAGCGAACTGAATGAGGGGATTTACCGTCCACGTGCTCGGCACGTGTCAGTCAGAGTCTCCTAGACTATCCCCACTCTCAGGTGTCTGCACAGGGCGGAGTGCCTTGGGACTCTAGGAAAAGTTAAGTAGCCTCCTGTTCTAATAAGACACGGCACCATCTTAATGGACAGACTGGTGGCTTTTCTCATTCCAGCTTTCTTTCCACGATTGCTCCAACTGTAAAATTGGGAAGTCAGAGGTTGAAGAGCTAGCCATACTTGCTGTACAAGTGTGAGGACTTTGGCTTGATCGCCCAGAACTGACCAAAAGAAAAAAAAAAGTGAGATACCCTATCTAGAAAAGTAAGGTAGAGAGCAATTGAAAAGGATACTTAATGTTAATATCTGGGCTCTGGGCACACATGTACACACACACACACACACACAAAACAAACAAAACCTGGACATATTCTAGGTACTGATACTTGAAGGAAAAACCCTGTATTATTTTCACAAAACTCCAAAGATGCTTCTCTTTAAATCTATTTCATTTCATTTATTTATTTCTGCGAGTATGCGTCACAGTATGAATGTGACGTCCTATGGACGTCAATCCTCTTCCTCCACAATGGCGGTCCCAGGGGATCAGTATTGGTAGCAGGTGATTTCATCTGCTGAACCATCTTACCATCTCTGAATGTAGTTTTATCAAAGCCAAGTCTAGGTGGCTGTGTGGGGATTAAAGGCTGAAAGACCTGGCTATGAGGTCATCCTGTCTGGGTTAGGATCTTCAGTCTTTTAGTTGCCTGGCTCTAGGCAAGTTAATTACCTTCTCCTTCAGCAGAATGGAGATAACAGCGCTAAGATCCTTAGGAGGTTTTGGAGACTGAAAGTGGGAATACGTATGAAGCATCTACAAAAGGGCCCAGCACACAAAACGTGCTCAATAACCGACTCAAATACTTCACAGTAAGCACAGCTTTATAATAAATATCATCTGGGGGACTGGAGAGTGGCTCAGTGGTTAAGAGCACTGGCTGCTCTTCTAGAGTACCAGGTTCCAGTCCCAGCACCCACACAGTGACTCAGAACCAATTTCAAGGGATTCAATGCTCTCTTTTGGCTTCTGTAGGCACATAGAACACACATATAGACATGCATGCAGGCAAAAACACCCATACAAATACAATTAAATTTAAAAAAAATAGTTTTACAGAAGACAAGTAATGGGAAAAATGCTTGAACTCAGAGTCGACATCACTATAATACTTTTTTTTTGTTAGAAAAGACATGCTTGCATTTTCATAGGAATTAGATGGCAAATATATACACACATATTAATAATAAATTGTAAATAGGTGGTAAAATGTTATTTTTTTTCTTTCTGTATTTTCTAAAAGATTGAACAGTGAGGTCTGGAGAGAGAGTTCTGTGTAAAGCACCCGGCTTGAGTTTAATTCCTAGAGCCCACATGGTGGAGAGAGAGCCAGCTCCTGCAAGGTGCCCTGACTTTTACATCCCTGCTGTGGCATGACTGACAGGGCACACATACATGCACATACAAATGAAATAAAATCTCCCAAAAGTTTTTTGAAAAAGGAAAAAAGCCTTTATTTAAAAAAAGGATCAGAGACGCTGTCTTCTGGCTCTCATCTCCACGTTCAGTTTCTATTCTTGAAGCAAAGACATTTGTTGCACCGTCTTTTGAAACACTGGCTGTCATGTTTCAACCATGAAGCAAAAGATTCTCTCCCACACAACTGCCTACTTGATTAAAATCCCACTTAGAATCTTTATTCAAATCTGCTAATCATCCTCTGTGGTGACCTCTAAGGCAGACACAGCCTAGTCCTCTCCTCTGTGCCCTCCTGTCTTGTGACATTATCAGCGAGGCCCTGTCCGCCCGAATGATGAATTAAATGTATGATAGTTATGACAGGTGAGGAGTACATGGAGGGGCTTAACCAGGGGGATAAGATAAAGCCCCCGTTTAAGAACAAAGCCCCCAGCAAAGCTGGCCCATTAATGACCACACTGGGAATCTCTTCATTTGTCCCATTTGGAAGGATCAGGCAGAAAGTATAGACAATGGGTGGCTAGGCAGGGCGCTGTCTCCAAGGGTCTCCAACCAGCTAATTGAAAATCCTTTATATTTTGCTAAACACATCTGAAAGGCGGGCTCAGCGTCCATGGAAGAGCAAGGCTTCTTTTCAATGTTGCATTAATACAATAGACTTAAATTTACAGCTGGACTGAGTGGAATTACTGTGTATAAACCATAATATCTATCTGCAGGGATCCAGCTAAGCCCCCAAGAGACTAGACTAGTTCAGCAGGACAAATCCAAGGAATTTCGGAAATCAATCCATTAGGATTACAGGGCTGCCCCCTGATTTTGGAAGCCATAGGCTCAATCTATAGAAGCAGTGAAGCCCCAATCTTCTTTTATCCTAACCTCTTATCTGCAGAATTGTTGACCCAGTTTTTAAAGTACAGACGAGATAACGACCATTTTCTATAATGTTTATACAACAGTCTTAGACAGCCTGGTCATGTATTACCTTTGGTACAGTAATTTCAAACATACTTTTGAAAACTGTTTGTATGCCAAAGGTGTTGCCCTTTTACTATATAATTAAAATAAGTACCTTTACCATCACCAATGATACACACTGACAGCCCACATAAGAAAGGATGAAATGTTTGTTGGCTGTGGTTCCCCGTGAAAGGCTTTTAGTTGCTGTTTATTTCAGCTCATTAACAATAGGCCCACATTATAAATAGTACAGTAAATTCAGACCTAGATCCTGTGTATGGGTCTGTGTGGGATCTGGTGTACACGGATAGTTTCCAACAAACACTTATGAATAAAAGCGTTGACAGACAAGCTTCAAAGTCACAGACTATCCCTTGGCCATCAAGCATTCTAGCGACCAGAACAGATGTGTGGATGGAAGTCCCTAGCACTGTCAGTGTCTGTGAAAGGCCATGCGTGAAACAAGTGACTCAAGAGCAGGGAACATCATTCCTCTGACACGAGAGGAAACAATGGCTCAAGCAACTAACTACTCCAAATAGAAGAAGCGATTCAAAGGCTGAGGTGAGGACCCTAAAGCATAAGTGAGGCTCCAAAGAGGAACGAAGGCTTCTTCTCTTTTCCTGGTCCTACCCCAGAGGAAACTGTAATTCAACGTCCTCAAGAATTCTGACACAATGTATTCTCTCCATTTCTCTCAGGAGAGTCCAGCTCTGGGAACATCTGGGAAGGAAGGTTCCAACTTATATGTACACTGTCAAGAAAACCAAAACTCCCCTGTGACCAGCGGCCAAGGCAATGCAGACTGCCCTTGTCCTCACCACCGACGCTTCCTTAATCTAAGCAGGAGAATCATTCCCTGGCAAATGCTCCTCAAGGCTGTGTATCCGAAGCATCCAGAGGAGTTTTAACAGCCCAACAACTTCCGTCTTGACTCAGCAGCTCCCCGACAGTTGCCCTCTCGCCTTCTAAATAGGCCTGGATTTTGTCTGTCCACAGCTCAACACTATGAGGGGACATTTTGCAGAAGAGCCAATAGACACAAAAGTGGACTGCTTCAGGGCCTTATCTGAATGGTGGTCCTCAACTCTCACCACCTGGGTCTTGCTGGGGAAGCAACTCCACTCAATCATTGCCTCTTTTCCTAGACAACCACCATTTAAACCCTCCTCTAACTGATACGAACTGGTGGAAACACAATGCTATTTTTAGAAATGAGTGTGAGTTCTTTCATCTATGAGAAACTTCCTGCTACAGTGAGTGAAGCCCAGAAGCTGGATTGGAGGTAAAAATGTAACACTGTGCGTTGCCCTTCGCAGAATGAATGAGCTTTGATCCTTGCAAAGCAGTTTTAAATTCAAATTCAAATTATTAGATTATTCTCCACGTTGCAAAAGGCTATCGGAAGCAGAGCTCCTGACTAAAATACAGGGGAAATATTAATTATATTAATTAATAAATATCCTTCTAAAAGCGTCTTGATGATTTCTGCCTTCTACCTTCTCAGCTGCTGTCCTCATGCCTCTTTTCAGACTCAAGTGAATGAATGATCTGAACAAGAACTTGCTTCAGACATAGTAAAGTTGTAATGAGATTTTCAGAATTGACTGGTAGTTTGGCAACTGATCATAATGAATTCCCCCCCCCATGTCTGACATACTAGGATTGATTTATACTTCTGATTTAACTTGTTACTATTTGCTTTTTCATTGGGGTGGGGGCAGAGCAGAAGAAACTTATAGGCAACGTACAGGTGAAGATCACGAAAGTTCTACCCATAAAACCAACTTCACATCACCCTAGTTGGTACCCAGGTAGTCTATTCTGCAGCCGAGCCATGGAAGGTTGGGAATGTGAATGCTTGCTGGCATTCACCGGGCAGCCTTTGAAAGTCCAGGCACATCATTTCCCCGGCATTTTCTTGCCATTTGAAGAACGATCTGGAAAGGAGGTGTTGAGTTAGTTTACACTGACCTCCTCCTGACCTGGCCAGAGAGGTTTTAAGAGCTGAGCAGCAGTCACAGTCAGGAAAGCCCAGGAAAACAGCACTCTGAAAAGGGCTTCATTTGTGGGGACCCAGAGTCACCCCACCATTCTTGCTGTAGATGAAGGGCATCCCCTCTGCCCTTTGTGGGAAGGGAGCCCATCCATCTTCATTTAGACTGTTTTGGGGGGATGGGACATGAAGGGGGATGGAGGGAGACAAGACTGCCATTTCCTTTGGCTCTTAAAAACAAAACCCGGCGATGATTATTCATTTCTATCCCTGATGCCACCCCTCCCCCGCCTTGGAACCTTCTAGCAGCAACCAGAGAGGAGTCAACAATCTCTGAACATATTAACTGTCCTGATGAGCCTCAGCCAGTAAAACCTTCCCACTGAAAAGGGGGGGTGGGAGGAATGCAAGGCGGTATGCCTGTACATGGGGTGGGTGGCTATGGTGTCAAGAGTCTGAAAACCACTCACTATACTGAAACAATTGCAATTGGGACACTTCATCAAAAGACATTTTACCCTTAAAAACAGCTAAGAGACGCCATTGTTCTGTATTCATTCTATGACAATAACCTTATTGGCTGTCTGGGAATAAATCTCACATTGCTCTCTATATAGCATACATATCAGGGGAAAGATTAGTTCTATATATGAATTCTCATATCAGAATTACCCTAAGAAAGGAGTTATATGCTTCCTTTCCCCAAAAGAAAAGAAAATAAAGGTGTTTATTTAGAAATTGTTATCTAGAGAACAAAGAAATAGAAAATTACCTTTAATACTTAAATCTTAAGGAACACAAGGAATATTGTATATAAAATACACACACAGTCAAATCTATGGGCTTCATTTTTTTAAATGATCAAGGACTACTCTTTAGATATCATAAAAGTTATAAAAACAGCATATATGAATATGACAGTAAGAAATTAAAAAATTAAAATGGGCCTCTGTTTTTCCAACACCATTGAAGGTAATGAATTCACAGAGTTACTTTTTCATTCATTTTTAGCTACTTTCTTCTTTTCGCAAATCTGATGGAATGTGTTAGAATTGTTGAGGATAGTCCAGACTATTTCCTGAGCATATCTCCTGATTGCTTTGAAGCCACTGCACTCCAAGTCCTCCTGCATAAGTCTAAATTCCAAGTCCATTCTCTAATGCAGAGCTGGATCATGGATGGGTCAGAGCTCAGTTTTCCTGGTGGATATCATTAACCATTCCCAAAGCCTCTGAAATTCATGAAGACCTCTGCCCCTAATTAGCTGAAAGCTTTAAGCCCATCACTCAATGTCTCTGAGCTTGATTTCCTTATTAAGACATTCAACTCAAACAAGACAGAGCATGTCTGATACTACATTACACACTGCTGGGATACCAGGTTCAAGTTTCTTGTAGGGAATGGCTGAAATGAAGTAGAGGAGCCTTACTACCTAGAATCCACCTTAGAAATCATATTTGAAATAGTATTAAGTGATGCGATTGTAATGCCACAATGCGGATAAATTCAAGCAGAAGTTAAGGCAGGGAGATGCTGGGGAAGTTGGCAAATGGGTCACTCCCAGTCAGGAGGTTCGAGGCAGAGGATTTGAAGCTTCTGGAAGACAGACAACCCTGGGTACTGGAACCACTTCCAGGGTCTGGAGAAATCAATGGATGTTTAGCTGAAAGCCAAAGAAGTTTGGGGGTTTAGGGTTCCCCTCATCTGTGACTGCTACTAGATCACATTTCTCAAGTTCAACAACAACCCTAGATCTTCTGAAGCCCACGATATCAGCGATCGGTTATTCCATGGCTTGCTGTCATTCCCCTTAAAGGCTGAAGCCTTCTGTGCCTGGCTAACTCTTGTCTTCTCCACCTGCACTTCTTGTTACATAGAACACCATGGAGGCCTCTTTCCCTTGGTCCCCTTCTTAGCCATCTGTTCAGTCGACTCAGTCAGCTTTGATCATTATAAAAAGGAGCATCATGAAGCTTCCTATGCCAACTCCCTTCAAGCACACGTCTTACTTTGATGCTAAACATTCCTGAAATCACGTTTAGTCTTCTAACCCAATGACAAAGCGCCTTTCTCCTCAGGTCACAGTTTGAAATCCTGACCCCTAATGTGACCTTATTAGGAGGGAACCATGGTACGTACACCCCCGCACACACATTGGTATTAGTTGACTCCTAAATGGGACAAGAGAGAGTTTCCTTATTCTCTTTCTGTTATACGAGAATCCAATGAGAGAAAGTGTACAGCCTGGAAGAGAGAGTTCATAAGAACCCAAAACATGCTGCTGAGGGTCTTGGACTTCTGGGTTCCAGCTCTGTGAGGAGGGCATACAATTCTGTTATTTGTTGCACCGTGTTAGAGCAGTTCCAGCAGATATAAAGGCTGTTGAGGGACTCACATGAGGGTTGAAAGGAACTTGTGCCAAGTCTTGACATAGGGTATATACTCTTAGGAGGTTGCCGTGGAAAAGAAGAGTCACAAAGAGCTAGCTCTAAGCCTAAACCTATACAACTAAGAGGCACCCCCACCAAATGGCAGCAGTAAGAGAGAGGACAACAGTAGTGAATTTGCATGAAGTACTGCCTGCCTTGAACAAAGCACATGGAGAATACCTTTCAGAATATATCTATTCTAATTTTGTTTTCCCTACGGTTGCATAACGAAAAACAGGATAAATTCCCTTACTCCTTCAGTCTTAATGCCTCTTTTCTTAGAGTAAGGATATAAAAATAAAAATGGAATTTTATTGGATCCAATGCCAGCCCCAAAATCTGCAATCGAAGCAGTTTTATAGAAAAGAAGGGCTGAATGGTCACTGTACCCACTTTGATTTCAAAGGATGACTTATGGCTCTGCTAGAAATTTTCTGTCGTTGCAAATAATTTAAAGTGACTCTTTCACGTTTTTCTTTGAAACAGTGAATTTGGCATTCTCTGCACTGATATCTGAAAAGTAATTTATTAAAAAGAGAAATCAATGTTGTGCAAGAAGCCAGTAAGTATATTTCCTTTCAAAGTCAGGTGCTTAGACAGATTACAGACACAGACAGACAGACACACACAGAGACACATGCCTAGTGATTTATACTTCATTGACTATGTCTCCCAAATCAATAATTGTGGGGAAAAATTCATCCCACTGCTTCCTGTTTGGGGCCACGAGAAGAATCCGCACTTACATTTGGCAGGTGGATGAGACGCAAAGCTTCTTCACCTTTTTGTACCAACACAGCATGAACAAACAGGGCTTGCTCATGCCCTTCTCTAAAGTCACTCATAAAAATTCTTGAGGTTCTTAACCTTACTGGAAAAGAAAACCTCAGATGACTATAAAGTAAATACACAGCATATTCTCAATATCATGGCCATCTTCAAGCAATTTCTCACACTTATAATGCATTTATTTTTATATAAAGCAGATGCGTGTCTTTGGGGCAAACCATGCCTTTTATTCTTATGTTGTGAAAGTCCCTTCTAATTAAAACAGGAAATACAAATTTCCTTGTCTAGTTCTAAGGATAAATCCTACTTAGCACAAGCAGCTGTCTGCAATTTTGGATGAACACTTTTAGGCTACTCCGCATGTGCACCGCAGAATTCCTCTTCAGGAGCACTTTTGTATCCACATCCATTGTCTTCCCTGGCCCTCGCATACCTCCGGCTCCTTCGCAAACAGAAGCCACGCTACAGCTTTAAAAACTGAAAATACAGAGCAGAGGAGGGGGACCATGTTTTGGAGGAGGCTTTGGTAAGTAAGAAACCACTAAAGTGTAAAATGAGAAGTCATTTGAAGAAGGCTAGGGGTTGAATGCGGGAGAGAATGGCCGCGCACATCTTTCTGAAAGCCATTCTTCTGTAAATGCTTTGTATTACAGCTCAAATTGCAATTAGGAAGAATTGGGACCCACCCTTCTAATTAAAAAGCACAAGGAGTTCCTTTACTGACCACAACAAAGAGGAGGCAGACTCACACCCACTTCCTCCACAGGAGCTTCTCTGGTTGTAGTTTCCAGGCTGGCTGTGTATGGCTGATAAACAGGCTACAAGGTCTATCTATAGAAACTGAAGCCTAAGAGAGTGGATACTCACCGCACTGGAGTAGATGAGTGGGGTGGATTTTACACAATTATAAAATCTAGGTTAATATTATTACTAACTGCATAGGGAACCAGTTAGGAGCTAGGGATATGACTCTGTGCTTGCCTGGCATTCATGAGGCCCTGAGTTCCATCTTGATTGGCCCTCTTCCCCACAAGAAAAATGTCCACTTAATTCACTTGTACAGAAGCAACAGGAGGTGGCTAGAAGTAGGGAGCCCAGAAACTGCATTCCTTTTAGGGGTGCATTTGTATGCTCATGCTCACATTGTGCCCATTCCTTCTTTGCCCTGCTAATTCATGGCTGTGGGATCACACACTGGGTATGGAGAAGGAGGCCACTACCCCAGCCAGGTCTATGTGGTGATGGAGGCTTGCATTTCAACAGTGGAATAAAACTACCTTTGTAAGGAATTATGAGATGAGAATTTCTAACTTGAAAGTGTTCTCATTTAACCTTAAATACCTCCATTTCCCCTATCTGAAGCAATGTGTTTTCCCTTGAGTAAAATGTTCTCATGAGCTCTCTCCCTGTTCCTTCTTCCCATGCCCAGCTTTTATTTGTAATCTCCAGCAAGGGTTTCATTACTTAGACTCAGATTTACAGACTCAGCAAACCAACTCCAGCAGGACTGGGAAGGAACAAGCATAGGGCCACACTAGTCCCTCTGAATGTGATTGAGAGGTGCATGGCTGGGGCAGACTGGCACCAAGATTTATCCCTACACTTGCACTGGCTTTTTGGGATGGATACCTTGCTCAGCCTAGGGGAGGACCTTTGACCTTCCCCAAAGCAATGCGCCTTACCCTCTTTGAGGAAGGAATGGGCAGAAGGGAGGTAGCTGGAGGGAAGGGGAGAGGGGAGGGAGGGAGAACTTGGATTGGCATGTATAATGAAAAGAGTTTTTCTTTTTTCTTTTTGTTTTTTTAAAAAAACAAAAACAAAAAAGCAAGCAACAACAACAAAACCAAGCCCAGCAAAGCCAAGGAGATACACTGAAATAAGAACAGCCACGTTGGGAAATCCCACTGCTGACTCCAGCCTCTAAAACTCCAGTTAAGGGCCAGGAGCTATACCAATGATTCTCCACAAACATGACAAGAAAGCTAATAAACACTACCTTTTCCAACTGCAGTAATCAATCGTTCAATTGGTGAAATGTCTCCAAGTTCTTCCCAAAACACCTTGTGAACTGTTTAATTAGCAAACTCTTGCAACACTCAACAAATAGAAATGGGCAAGGCAGGGAGACACAAAGTCCTTCAGGCATTAACTGTGCTGATAACCTAATCCAAAGGCTTTTCAAAAGGACACATAATCCATACTTCTTTCCCCCCCCACCAAGATTTGAGATATTCAAAGGATAAACATTTTCCCTCAAAACATTCCAACAGTAAATAAAATAGAAGTTTAGACAATAGTTGGCAATCATATACCAGACTTCATCAAGATTAATAACAAATAACATGTTTTCAGTGTAAAATAATGCAGGACATGCATGGCTCCTACCAAAGTCACAATAGTAATTGCCTTGAGGGAATATTAAAAAAGAAATCCTTTAAGAGCCAAATCCTCATTTTTCTTCACCAAGCCATAAAGTAGAGCAAAGTATCTGTTAACTCAGATATTCATTCAAGGACATCTCCCCAGTGTCCTGCGTGACACTGGGACGGTTCGGGTAGTGATGTTTTAACTACCGAACAATCTTAGGTCAACACTCCATGGCATGTTTTGAACCAGGACATGGTGGGTGGAAAGGGGTCATCCTTCACAACAACCTTGGCATTCTCAGTGACGACAATATTTAGCGGGGAGTGAGTAGTTTGGGTATGGCAAGTCAAGCTGAAGCCATTAATTATAGGGGACCCTGAAGTAGGGTGTGCTCTGTAAGAATGATTCCCTTCCTCAACTCAGGCAGAGTAGGCCAGGCATATGGGTGAGGGCTTGCCACGCCATGGAAGCCACATCACAGACCGAAGAGCTGTCGTTTTAAAATGCTCTGTCCCAAGAGAGCTGAGGGATTGCCAGTGTTTATGACGACATCATAAAGTGTCCAAGATCCTCTTACTATGGATAGGACCAAAACCCGTTTGTTCTATTGAGGATCTATGTGTACAATGCTGTTGCTGAAAGAATATTCATGAAGGATAAATATAATCTATTCTCATAAAGACAAAGGAAATCAGGCCTCTTCTCGGCCTAGAAAAGTTTTAAGTTCTTTTTGTTTCTTCGAAAGTCCAGTTGTGGTTCATTACCGTCACCATAAAATGCCTGCAGAAGCTGAAGAAAGCTGTTCTTAGTTGTATGTGGACAAGCAGAGTGTCACGGTCCTTCTCCTCTCAGGGCTCACACACTAATCTGACAGGGATCTTCTTACATTGGGCTATGCCGGTGTTAGTTTGTAAAGCACAAAAGGACACGCTGCTGTTTAGTGGGAAAACATGGGCTGCTTTGTTGTTTTCTTTGTTTTAAATTCACGAGTCTTTCAGATGGTGGACATATTACTGAAAGAAAATCAAATATCGCCAGAGACAATCCCTGCTGCCTCATCTCCAATCAGGACTTGTTTATTTGTTTGTTTTTGGAGACATGGACTTCAGACATGGCTCCCCTTGAATTCTCAGTCCTGCCTTAGCCTCCAAGCACGGAGAGTTCAGGTGTGTGCCACCACACCTGGCCTTGGGATTAGTTTTAAATGAGAGACAGACAAAGGGGGCAAGTAGCTTAAAGTGGGTTTTTTAAAGTCTTTTCAGGAAAAGTTGGGCAGTTCCCTTCTAAGCCTGGGTGCATCTTGAAACCTTTCTGTAGAACATTGAGTTGGTGGCCTCCTTCACTTTTCTTTAAACACAGCTGTAAAAAAATTTTGAATGAATTTGTTTTTTCTCCCTGCTACCTGCCTGCTACCATGAAATAATTGCAGTTACTGCATGACACCGTCAGCCTTTGGTCAGCCACTTAACCCAGCGGCAGGCAGACGCTGCTGCAAGCAGATGACCTATGAGCCAAAGTTAGCCTCCATGACGAAAAGGAGGCCAAGCCGGTGGCTGTGCTCTGCAATGAAACCCGGATGGGGCTTTTATTCTGAACTTTTTACAAGTAGTTCATAACCTTTGTCCTCTAGACGCCCATTCAGACTATCTCACCACTCTGTAAACCAGGGGCCGAGGATTCTATAAGACATGAACTTTCTACCCAAACAGAGTGCAGTAAACATCTGGGGGAGGCATGGTGCTACTGCTAAAATAAACCATAAAAAAGGACGGTAACCACGGCGCTGTTATCCAGGGGGGCTCTCTATTTAGTGAACTCTGTTTTTGCTTCAAGAACTGCGGTTGACAGTGCTGAGAAGGGAAGTGAACACAGACCCCATCTCTAACCCAGAAGTTTTTTCCAACAGATAGCCAGTCACGGAGGAAGACTTCTGCAAGTCTTGGGTGTGCAAGCTCCTTCAGGAACAGGCCTCCTGCCCAGCAGCAGACAGCTAGCAGAAAACAAACCACTACCATGTTTAGAGATTCCTTGCCTCATGATGCTCTGTCTGGGCGTTCTTTCTTTTTTCTTTTTTCCTTGTAGCTGTAGTTCTTTTGCATATATACTACGGGTCCTGATGAGTGTTTATGGGATTTCTGTGTGTGTGAGACTGTGTGTGTCTCTGTATCTATAAGTGTTTTCTGTATTTTTTTCTTCAGCTTTTTTTTTTCTCCTGGTATTTTGCTTCCTTTGTCCTATTCTCATTTGTTTGTTTTTATTTTTATCATATTTTATTATTTCTTGGCTCCCTGTTTGTTTTCCAATGAGAGAGAGAAAGAAAGGATATGGCTTTGGAAGAATGGGGAGTTGGGGAGGATCTGGGAATAGTTGAGGGGAGGGGAATTATAATCAGAATATATTGTCTAAAAAATATTTTCAATTAAAAAACTGGGTTTGAGTATTAATGTTTTGTAAGCATCCTTAGGTAATAAAAGATAAATTCA
>JAQHUG010000424.1:1042398-1053096 GCA_028555095.1 Dicrostonyx torquatus | reverse complement strand
AAATGAAAATGGATATATTACTGTATTGCTTAACACATATTCTTACTGCAGATTTAACACCTAAGAAGTAAAGCAAGCTCACTGTGAGTTAAATACAAGTGTCTGGTAGGCAACTGTGTGTTCAAAGCACATAGAAGGGCTTAGGAGCATAATTGAATCATTTCAACACTTTACTGGTTTATAAGAGGTCCTGGCTCCCAGTTCCAACACAAACCAAACCAACCAACACACCCACCAACCCAGTACTTTCATTTGTACCCTACTGAATAGATGAAGACAGACTACATATAGGTGGAAAAACAGTTTTATACATTGTGTGTGTGTGTGTGTGTGTGTGTGCTATGTATGCATGCCATGGTACATATGAAAGTTAGAAGTAAACCTAAAACAATTGGGTCTCCACTTCTACCATGTGGTTTCTCGGGAACGATATATATTTCGATTGTGGAAGAAGGTTTATAGCTAGCTATCCTATAAACTATCACGAGACATGCTCAGTAGGGAGCTGGAACTCCAGGACAGAGGACTGTGGTGGCTTCCTCGGATGAGGGAGCATGGTCTTGATTTTTCTGAATCTTTTATTAGAGAGAAAGTAAGCATCCGGGTCATAGTTGAGACATAGTAGGAAAACAACTTGGAGTGAACTTCAGCCAACAGGATGTGTAGCTAGCAAAGAACGGGAAAGGATGGATGACGTGGGACAGGATGCAGGTGTGACTCTTGGGGAAGGATCTCTGGGATGATGTCCTCCACCGTCTGTCTTTACCTCCTTGGAGACAGATTCAGACATGAAGGGACTTGCCCATCTCACTGAGAGCAGCACTCCTGACTTGTGTACGTCATGGGAAAGTATGTGGAATGCCAAGAGTGTGGCTCTCGGGCTCTTGTTTCTTTGTCTGGTTGGTTGGTTTTGGTCCTCTTTATCAAATCCACCATGCAGCACAGGAACAATAGGTTGGTGGAGGTTGGATGCATAGTGTAATACACAGACACATCCAAGGGGGTCGTGGACTTAGACTAGATTCACATTAGCCTGTGTAAATTGTGGACAAATCCCTTCATGCAGTGGCTTCCATTTCCTTGACATGGGGGTGATACTCTCCATTGGCTCCTGAGAGTTTTTCTCTTGCACATGCTAGGTATATCCTCCATCCCTGATCTCTGTCTCTGGCCCTCTTCCATAATTTTAATACAGTAAAAACAAAGAGATAAAGAATAAAAGGAAATTGAGTCATTGATAAAGGTAGCACATCATTTATGATTTAGGGATGAATAACCAGTATGTGGAATATTCACATCTATTTTTCTAACAATCCCATTCCATTTTTTAAATTTGGTGTGTGTATGTGTGTGTGCATGTGTGTGTGTGCATGTGTGTGTGTGTGTGTGTGTGTGTGTGTGTGTCTGAGAGAGAGGGAGAGAGAGAGAAAGAGAGAGAAGAGAAGGGAGGAACCAAGTTACACACAGGTGTTGGAGAAAAACTTGTGGGAGTTGGTTCTTTCTTATTGTGGATTCTGGGGTTTGAACTTGGGTTGTCAGGCTTACTAGTAACACTGTTAACCACTCAACCATCTCACTGGCTCTAATTTTTAATGGACATTTTTTGTTTCCTCTTGGGGTGGATGAAAGAAATGTAAATTAATCAAACATTTATTTAACTTTATTTTAAACTTAATTTTGAGACTGGACTCTCTCTGTGTAGCTCAGGCTGGTTCCTGAGTTCAAGAGATCCCCCTCCCTGGACCTCCTGCTCAGGAGTATACCAACATGGCTGGCTTCTAATTTTTTTTTCTTGATTATAGAGGGAAGATAAGACCTAAAAATTATAAACTTCATTAAGCATTTGTTATTTACTTACATTCTAATTACTCTTGTTATTCTAAGAAGTGATATGCTAATATTCCATAAATAAACAACATAGAAAAACCTCTAGGAGATCCTAAGCATTTGTTAGCGTACAGAGCCCCTTTTTACCAGGTCTTTGTATTGCTTCTCTGTTTAAGGAAGTTCATCTAACTACCTCCTTTGTGTGAACTAAACTTGGTGACTTCCAAAAAGTATGGCTTGGGAAGACACAACAAAGAGTCACTTCAGCCTAGCAGTGGTGGTGGTGCACATCTGTAGTCCCATCACTTAGGAGGCAGAGGTTGGCGGATCTCTGTGCGTCGAGGCCGGCATAACTGCACAGTTCTGGGACAGGCAGGGGTGTTCCATGAGAAACCCTGTCTCGAACAACAAACCAACAAACAAGAAAGTCACTTCCCCGAGTTAAAACATGACAAATATGACCTCCGTGATGCCGTCAAGGTCATGTCAACAGTGGTGAGTGCCACACACTGACAAGGAGAAATAAATGGCATTTGACCCCTGTGATCTTTCTCCATACAACCCACAACCCCAGTCTAACCATATTTTAAAACTCTCCAGACAAATAAATTATAGTTGAGGGACTTTTTACAAAGCACCTGACCAAGTATTTTGAATTCACCAAATTTCTCAAGGTCATGAAAAGGAAGTGCCAAGCCAGAGAAACTCCCCTCAGGCCAAGATCTGAGGTACAGGATCAGTGAGTGGAATGTGGTGTTTGGAGGCTGCTCTGGGACCCAGAGAGGAAAAGTAAAAAACAGGGATGTGTGAACGAAGCATGGATCACTTCCTAAAGCTGTGCCGAGCCTGTTATATTAAATTAAACCTCATTCGTTCCAGATATTAAAAACATGTCTGATATACAAAACCCCCTTGTGCATGCTCCTTAAGTTTTCTAAAAATTATGTTTTAAAATATATATAATCTGTTTCAAAACATCACAATCCTTATATTGACAAAACAATTTTAACAACTGCCTTAGATTGCTACAAAATTCATTTTTTTCCTTAGTCAAATATTTTCTTTTTCAAGATAGATATTTTATTGAAAGAATAGCCATTATCAAAAAAATCAACTTCCCAAAGCTGGGCAGTTCAGATGACAGGGTCTTGGTTCTCTGTAGCGAACTCTGACATGTGCTAACCTTCTTAAAAGTCTCTTGTGCTAAATTTCTCACTCCTAGATCTGAGAAGTTGGAGTGGTTTAAAAGTGGTGTTCTTTTTTTTTTTTCCCCTAGACAGGTTTTCTCTGTGTAGCTCCGGCTGTCTTGGAACTTGTTCTATAGACCAGGCTGGTCTGAAACTCAGAGATCTTCCTGCCTCTGTCTCCCTAGTACTGGGATTAAAGGCATGCACCACCACCGCCCAGCTAATAATAGTCTTTTGTTTTATATCATTTCTCCCAAAGCCAGAAGTGCACATGCAAACCCACAGAGAACTCGCCACCCAGATCTTGTTTCTTTTCTCAACCTTCTACAGGCTTTGTTTCTCCTTCCTGAAGTAGGCCTAGCCTTTAAATGGCCCTGCTTCCAACATTACATCATGACTGACAGAGTCAACCGTGAGAGGATGCCACTGAATCAACATGCCTTTAGGGGTCTTTCTGAAAAGGAAAGAAAATCTGGCAGCTGACTTTGGAACCAAGATTACTTAGGTTGGTCAAAGTTGCTACACCATCCATCATTGAGAGATGAGGGGACATTTGCCCAGGGTCAGTGGCCAAGCAACTGTGTGAACTTGTCCCAAATTGTCACTGTTTCCTTTTGCCCAGTTCTAAACTTGGTTGCTTTATTCTTAACATGGGCCCTCTGGCAGGGGGAGGGCAAATACTCGCAGATCACCCTTTCTGGCCAGTTCATAGTAAAGTCACAGACTCAGACACCGGTGGTTTCCATTAGCCTGCGTTCATTAATATTGCCTTCTAGCTGCCAGGCAGTGTTTGGAAAATAGTTACATTTCAGCAGCTATTTCCTAGTCTTTAAATGTGCTTTAGCTTCAAACTAATTTCAGATAAAGGAGGACATTACTTTCAAACAGAGTAAAAAACAAAAAAATGCTTTTGAATTCTGTTTTGCTCTCTCTAACTTAGGCTGGAAACTTGTTTTGAACCTAAGACATCACTTGAAGACTTGAAGTTTATTCAAAATAGCCAAAATGTAAAAATAGCCAGACTATCCACCAACATACAAAAGATAACATGCTTGGTACATGCATATCATGGAATATTAATCAGTCATAAAACGAATGAAGATCTAACATATGTTACACCACGCATGAACCTTAAGAACATCATGCTTGGTGATGTAAGACAGAAACAAGGACAAATATTGTTTGACTTCAGTTGCAAGAGATAGCCAATAGAAAACAGACAACAGAAAGCAGAACTAGGGCTGGAAGATGCGGGGAGCTGTTAATGAAGAACTTCTGTTTGGGATGTGAAAACGTTTCTGCAGGCAGATGTTGGTGATGGTTGACAATCCCGTGCATGAGTTTAGGGCTGAGTGAACCATGCACTTAGAAATGGTCAGAATGAGGCTGGGGTGTAGCTTGGTGGTAGAATATCAGCCTAGCATGAGCAAGGCCCAGGGCTCAACCCGGAGCTCTAGCCAAGCAGCATTTAAATGGTGGATCCTATTGTTTTCATTTTACTACTTAAGAAAACATAACAAACAAAACCCAAGGCACTAGAAGACGAAGATCCAAACAGAATAGGAGTTAGAAACTTGGAAAATTCTGATTTTCTGATTTGTTCTGTGCTGCTGCTAGTAGTTTTGTAGAGACGGGGTCTCACTGTGCAGCCCTGACTGGCCAGGATCTTACTATGTAGCTCAGGCCAACCTCTGCCTCCCAAGTACTGGGATTAAAAAAAATTCTGCCATTCCATTCAGCCTTATTTCATGTGTTATTATTTATTACACTACATGATTCAAAAGTCAGGTTTATGTAAAAAGACACAGAGGGGAAAAGCCTTAGCACAGACATCATCCCCTGTCACCTCCCTACAATGGACCCTCCCCCTACATCCCAACTGGCCATCGAAGACCATAGTTATTGCTCTTTTATTTTCCCATTTCTTCAGCAAACAGAAGCAAGTGAACACATATTCTTATCTTCCTTTTTTTTTTTTACTCAAAAGGTGACAGACTATATTTACTGTTAAACACTTGGCCTAAACCTTGAAGAATTTTGGTTTTAAAAGACGAACCCCAAACTGTTGATTTTACAGTTGTCAACAAGGCGTAGTTGTATTTTCTTTACCCAAGTAAAACAGTATAGAGAAGTTTGCTTTCTGCTTTATTTTTAACAGAAGTTGAGACACAGAGAGAAGCAGGGAAGGGGGGAAGGATAGGGACAAGGAGAGGAGGGAGGGAGGAAGGGAGTGGGGGGATTTAAAGGTTCAGGAACATTAGGGCTGCCTGACTTGCCCTGGGGAAAAGTTTAACGTGTGTAAATCTCCTCTTTCAAAGTGCTTTATGTCCATTGGTCACTTGGAGATTACCACCTTGTAAAAGAAAGGAAGAAAAGCAAAGGCTCCACCCTTACCCGCCCCAGCAAGGGAAGAGATGGGGGTGGAAGTGGCCCTGAGTTGACCACTGCTCCAACTGGAAGGGCTAAGTGCTCCTTTTAAATTTAAGGAAATCCACCTGGCACCCTGCAGGACTGTATCTTGAACTCTGAGAACCCACAACCTCTGACGTCAGGCAGTCCGGAAGGCTCCTGCTTCCAGGACCAACTCCCAAAAAGAAATAAGTGAAACCCCATCAGCTGGGCTAGTCTCTGTTCCCTCACTATTTTTGTCACAATCATTCCCAGCTTTGGCAATTTAAAGAGACACCTGTCACCAGAAAACCAACTGCTGCCTTTACTCTAAGGCAACACAACCCTCCCCCCCAAACTTTTTATTTTATTTAAGGTCAAGTCTATGATTTTGGAATGTGATTATAGAGAAAATGTAAATTTATACTTCTAGTCTATAATTTTCAATTGTTATTTATGCTCATTCTATAATAAGTTTGTATTAAAGGCTACATTTAGACTTATGTTAAAGTTAAAGGAAGATACTGTTTATTAAAAATAATCTGATTTTAGATTTTTGTCTTTTCTGTTTGTCTTTAGTTTTTGAGAGAGAGTTTCTCTGTAAGCCTTGGCTGTTTGTATACCAGGCTGGCCTCAAACTCAGAGATCCTGCCTCTGCCTCCTGCATGCTGGGAACAAAGGTGTGTGCCACTATGCCCAGTTCTGTTTTTTTTTTTTTCAAAAATGCTAAACACATTGACATTTGTATTATAAGTTGTTTAGTGAAGTTTTTATTCATGTATTTTTTTTTAAAAAAAATTTATATTCTAGAGATTTTCTCAGACACAAATCAATTCCTTGCCTGGTGGGAGTCAGCATTCTGGCAGAGTCAGACAATAAGGAAGTAAACAAATTGGTAAAAGCTTTTGGAAAGTGACAAGAGCTATGGAATAGTTGACTAAAGCCAGATAAGAAGAGGGACAGGCGGAAAGCCTTCTGACAGAAGCACCAGGAAAGGCTGCTGCTGTGAAGAGATGGTCAAACCCAGTGAAGGGAGGGGCAAACCCAGCTAAGGAAAACTGCGGACGGAAGAACCAGCCTGCCTGTGCAGGAGCAGCAGAAGCCAGTGCAGGCAGGAAGAGAGTGGGCAGAGCTGTCTGACAGCACAGAGGGCCCTTCGAGACTCTTGGCAGCACTGAGCCTCTGAGTATTAAAAGCTGAATCTGCTGAAAACAGAGAAACAACAACAAATGCTGGAGGCCGAGCCTTGGTTGCCTGAGGAGCTGTGTCCAGAAACCTTTTAATTATGATGAGAAGCTCTTACTAAGTTCCTTCATAACCCTGGGCAGCTCAGATAGGCCTCGAACTTGTGAACTCCCTGCCTTAGCATCTATCACCATGCCCAGTATCATGATCGTTTATCTCACAAATAGATTTCAGCCCGATTTAATCAATCAATAAATGTTTTGAGTGGAAACATATACAAATTTAAACTTGTGCTTGTATATTTAAGCTGTAACAAAAATTTTATTAATTTTTTTAGGTTAGCATGCAAAAAATGGGTTTCATCATAGCATTGTCATTCAGGTGTGCCATCATCCTTTGCTCTCCTTCATTCTCTTCCCTAATCTCTTCCTCTGTGCCCTGTTCCTCTGTCCTGCTGGTTTCTTCTCCCCTAAATTATAACCTGTCTCTGTTTCCCTATTCCTTGTAATTCATTATTTTAGTTGTCACCTCCTTTTAAGATGTCCTCCTTTCTCTCATAATCCCCTTTCTGCTTTTGTGCCCCCTCCACAATTTTAAATCGACGTTCTGCATATGTCAGAAAGCATATGACAATTGTCCTAATTCTGCCGTATTCCACTTAACATACCGATTTCTAGTTGCATTTCGTTTTCTCCATGGCTACATAGAATTGCATTGTCCCTACAGGTTAAAAAATTAAAGCCAAAACCCCTGGCCACCCCAGGACAGTACTCACCCAGATTCTCTGGGGTCCCAAGCTCTGAGGCTTAACTAGATCAGCTAAACTGGGTTGTGGATGGGCTAAGCCAGTTTTCCCATGCACTAGAGAGGGAGATGGAGTATGTATTGGGAACCCATAGACGGCAGATGGCTCAGTGGACTTCTGAGTCTAACCTGACACAACAGTGACCTAAATACCGAGGAGGGAGAATATGCATTCACAGTCCCCCCTCCCAACTCAGATGCTCTGTGTCTGCCATTCTGGTTACCTCTCTTCTCCTTTAGCTAGACTCCAGGTTCGTTCATCTGTGCTCTCTACCTTGATATAACTTCTTTCCAGAAGTGTCCATGCTGATGGGTCCCCTTGCTGCTGTTCCTCCTTACTACACCTGTTACTATGTGAGGACAGTCCCCTCCCCCGGGGAATGATCTGCCTGAAGACTGCTAATCACTCAAGTCAATTTGCCAACTTCCTCAATTTTTCTTCACTTCACTGTAACCCTTCCCTTCCAGCAGCAGAAAGAGAAAGTTATCCTTAAAAGTCCACATACAGTTGGCCTTGCTGGACGTGGAAAGCTGAGTGGATCCGCTCAGAAGTATCTGAGTGACATTTTGAAGACTGACTGTCCAGATCCAGGACAGGCTCCAAAGCCACAGAGAAACCCTGTCTCGAAAAACCAAAAAAAAAAAAAAAAAAAAAAAAGACTGACTGTCATAAATCCACTTTGAATGTCTTTCACTCATTTGCAATTTCTCCAATTTCTCTATTTCAAATATCTCATGTCAAAGTTAATTTACTTTATGCTAAAGGCAAAACCAAATGCCAAGCAGCCTTCCATGCAAATGTTCTAGGGAAACTAGCGACTAAAACAGGAACGGGGTGCAGAGCAAAGGGAAGACAAGGGCACATGGGAGAATACCTGCCCACCTGTGGGAACTGTGCTCAGCCTGTTTGGTCTTCAGCAGAGAAAAGGATGTCCAGCTATGGACCTAGCCCCTATATGGAGAGGGTGGTCTTTGATCTGAACCTTGCAGAAAGGGTAAGATTCATCCAGATAGGGTTGGAGCAGAAGGGATTTCAGGTACCAGAAGACAATCAAGACAGGCTAAGCCACTGTTAGTAATCAGGATTCTTCTTAAGCAAAGATAAGATAAGCCCTGTGGGAACTGGGGAGAGTGCTGAAGTGGTCTCTGTAGTTCAGGTAAGGGGCACCACGAAATAGTCCCATATCACCTGATTAGACCTACTTCCCCCGCCCCCGCCCCCGGTGCGTGCGTGAGTGCGTGCGTGCGTGTCTGTGTTCGTACACATGTTCCCAGAAGGCAGTTTCTGGGCTTGTAATGTCTGCAGCAAGCATTTACCAAACGATAGTGTCCTCGTTAATGATGTAATTAATCCTGAAACACTGGATGCACAGGGAGAATGAACTGAAGAATGCGCATGGAACAGACTTCTATGCCGTGAAGGGAGACACATCAGGCAATTTCCTGAAGGGCTTTGAAAAGGATGTAGGATTAAGGTGCTTAAAATCTGGTCTGTATTTAAAGCAAAGGCATTAGAGCAGCATTCTCAACCTTCCAAATGCTGGAACCCTTTAATGCATGTCATGCAGACTCCCAACCATACAATTATTTCCACTGTTACTTCATAACTGCAATTTTGTTATCGTTATGAATCCCTAATGTGAATATCTGATATGCAGGATATCTGATATGGGACCTCTGTGAATGGGCCGCTCACCCCCAAAGGGCCATGACCCACAGGTTGAGAACCAGTGCATTGGAAGGTCTGAAGATTCAAAAAGACTTCATCAGGATGGCCAAACACTGCAATACACAGAGTGGGGTGGGCAGGAGATGATCTTGGGCTTCATCCCACACAATGTCCTAATGGTTAGGGAGCTTGAGCAGATGCTGGGGTGGACGAAAGGTTGGCCAGGGGACAGGCAGCTGGAGCTGGGGAAAATCCTTCAGAGTTGAGCTTTGGAAATTATAAAGACAGGCTATTGCAATGGAAAAGGGGTGAGCCAGCAGGTAGCCTGGACCACTAGCCCTCAAGTGGGGAGTGAGAGGAAGGAAAGGTTTCCAGCAATGCGGGAAAGAAAACCCCCAATAATATGGGGAGCACATTGTCTCTGCTAAAAAATCTTAAGATGGAAGAAAGGAAAAGTAACAAAGCATGAGTGGTAAAAATAGCTTGTTCAGGAATTGGAGAGATGACTCAGTGGTTGAAGAACATTTTCTGCTCTTACAGGGAACCAGGGTTCAGTTCCCAGAATCCATATCAGGCAGTTCCAACTGTCTATTGTTCCAGTTCCAGGGAACTGATGCTCTCCTCTGACCTCCAAGGACTTCTGCAAGTGTGTGGGACTCATGCACACACTCAGCATATACAACCTCCAGTGCACGCTCACACACTCACACACACACACACACACACACACACTAGCTCTATCTTTCTTAAAACAACTTTAATTTTAATAAATCTCTAAAAATATAGCTTGTTCATTTGCCAGCTCTCCCCGTACCCTTAGTATCATGTAATTCAGAAGATAGCATAATAGGAAATTTTATGTGAACGATCTGCTCAGATAGTATAACAAAATGACATCTGCTTTTGTTTCAAAGACGTTTTGACACACCAGCTCTTAAACGTGTAGTTAGGAAGTACAGGAGAGACATCACTGGGAGTCAGGCTTGATTTCACTGTGACTAAGCTCCAAAGGAACAATGGGGACATGATGCAATAAACACTAACAAGAGTCCGATGTGCTTTCTATCATCTGGCAAGGAAATGGCCCAAGTTGCATGGAGCACCACTGTCAGAGAACCCTTAGTCATGGTAGCATGCTGAGTCACTCTCAGACCCAGGTCCACCGGGACAGTGCTCAGCATGGAGAGAAGCCACAAGGAGGATTCTCCCTTACCACTGTGGTACAATGCCTGCGTGGTGTGTGTCCAGATAGGAGTGTGGTAGGGATAGCCTTCGCCTCCAAGAACTTCACAAGGAGATCTGCTTCTTAGATGTGCACCGAGCAGACACTGAGGACACTTTGGTGCTAGCTGGCAAAGGGCTGACTTCTTTTCTAATTTTTATTATGGGAAGGGGAGGCTGGAAGACAGGAGAAGGTATTTTAGAAGTACAAGTAGATTTATAAAATGATATCTGAAGCAAAATTAAGTTCTAGGAGACTCTCAAGCTTCCTTCTATCAGGGATTACTCCCCCCCCACACTTTTTAAATTTTATCTTATTTTTTAATTTAATCTTATCTATTTCTATAGTTTTCCCTCCCTCTCTCTTTTTGGTCTACATGTCCTTTGATTATATGTGCTCCAGTTTAGAGGATCTTT
>JAQHUG010000424.1:1021715-1041088 GCA_028555095.1 Dicrostonyx torquatus | reverse complement strand
GTGTGTGCATGCACAAACACACACACATGCATGCATGTATAAGCCATGGTATGTTTATTGAGGTCAGAGGGCAACTTGTGGGAGTGGTTTTCTCCTTCCACTGTGTGGATCTCTGGAATTAAAGTCAAGCCATCAAGCTTGGCTACTAAGCAGTCTCTCTAGCCCTTGCATGTACCTTTTGATGACACGTTGGAATGTTTTAATACATTCACGTATTAACCCAATACTGTAATAGTACTATGGGAAGCCAAGGCAGGATGATTGCTGAGTTCCAGACCGGCCTGGGTCACTGAAACTCATGCATTCAGGAACTGTGCCACAGAGTTGGCATTGACAGGATTTTCCCCCAGATTTCCTCCCCCAAATCTGAAAATAGAGAGTAATAATACTAATAACCCCCAAAGAAAAGAATAAGCTCGTGAATAATCTGTTAAACATCACACAATCAAACCCCCACCCCTTTAAGATACATTATCTTCTAAGTTATATAGGAAGACTAGAGAATAGGCCGATAGGAAATCACTTGGTTCTTTTTTCCAACTACATTCTTTTACATGCAAATATTTGTAAATCCTCAGAAAGTTGCTGGGGACATGCTTATCTTTGGTGACACAAATATCAGTCTTTTAAACAGTATGGGTCAACATTTCCATTCATTATTGTCTAACAGAAGGGTTCTAAACAAAGAGGCCAATAACTTGTTAACACTGAGCTTCAGCATTTATGTCAATAATGTTACCACCTTTCCTTCAGTCTCCTCCCATTTCCTCAACGTAGCTCAGAGTCACCACGCCCATGCACAGACTCATACTTCCGCGCTGCCCAGAGAAGGCAGGGAAGGGTCCCCGCTGCAGTTTTCTCTCTGCGGCTTACTCAGAACCTAGGTCCAGTGAGAGAGTAGAGAGGTCAGACTGTGGAAAGCCACAGAGCCCCTTCCCCCCTTCCAGGTAGTTTAACCCCTGTGGGAACCTTGGTTCTGATGATCGGCAAACACACGCTGCCATATTTTGTATTCCTGGGTATAGATTTCAGAAGGGGTCAGGGGATCTGACCCACAAAACCTAAAATGACTCTACATAAACATTCCATACACCCTCCTCAAAGAGAGGCAACCCCTTTCCACCTGTCCCCTCCACATTGACTCACCCCTTCACTTTCCCTCCGGACGACAAACAAATCAAAGCAACTGAGGCATACAAAGCCGCTCTGGTTTGGGGAACCACGCGCACTTGCGTCCAAAAGTGAGAAAGCTCTAGGCTGCCATGAAAGGCTTTTCCTACCTCTCAGATGATCATCTCTGAGATGATCAGACCGGCCTGAACTTGTTATGCAGTCAAGGATTTGTATTTTCAGCCTCCTGCCTCCCTCCTCCTCCCCTGGGGCCAGCGCTGCTGGGATCATAGACATGTGAGCCACAATGCCTGGTTTACGTGGCGTGGGGAGCCAGTATACTCTACCTGCCCCCCCACACACAATCTTTATAGTCCAAAGAAATCAACAACAAGACCTGCAGCTTGGTCGACCAAGAAAGTCAACACAAGGCCTTTTCCCCTAGTGGCTCAAAAGGCAAAAGGCAAAAACCCAAAACCGAAGAGTGAACCAGTTGCAACTTCCCTGATGCCTACAACAGTTCTCCATGTTGTGCTGACCCCAACCAAAAAACTGTTTTCATTGCTACTTCATAACTGTAATTTTGCTACTGTGATGAAGTGTAATGTAAATACCTGACATGCAGGACGTCTGATGTACAATCTCTGTGAAAGGGTCGTTTGACCCCCAAAGGGGTTGTGACTCACAGGTTGACAACCACTGACCTAGACAAATAAAACTGATCCAACTATAAAACAAGAGAAAAAAGTGGAAGAAATTCTCAAGAATACATCATAAGACTTAGGGACAGGAAATGAAGATGTTCAGGGAAATATTTCAAAATGTCTGGCGATGTCAGGGGAGTTAATAAATTCAATTCCCATAACCACTGGGTGTGCAAATTCAAGGAAACTAACAGGTAGGGCACACTTAACACCCAAACAGTCTTTTGTTGTGTGCATTAGAGTCCTAGGTACAACGCCTACACAGACACCTACCTCTCCCTCTAACCAACTCGTTCCCTTTCTTTCTCCTGAGAGAGCTAAGTAAGTTCTTTTTAAAACTTCTTGGTTATAGATACCTAGAAGTTAGTGTCTTCTGGCTTGCTGGGAAATACCCTGGCTTGCGCTTCTTATCCTGACAGTGATTATTCCTAAGGCCCCATTTTACCCTCAAAGTGTCGTGCTGCAGACAATGGAGTATATGATCACGCCAGTCACAGAATGCAAATACACATGCAGGAGGTGAGTCAATAAATGAGACACTATCCTAAGCTGAGACTATATAGTCTTATATATAACTGTAAAGGGCATATCTTGGGCATAACTGTAAAGGGCATAACTTGGAATATATGAAGGAACTTAAACATGAAAGAAGGAAAATAGCCCTAAACTAACACCATCATACCCAAATAACCCAGAATCCTATTCAATGTTCTCTCCTCTTGCCCTTGACTAAGGAATTCAGTCATGTTAACCCTAGAACAGAAAACTATGTCAAAATGAGGGCCATGGGCCAGTGCACACATTGTGCCAGGTGCCTCTCAGACCAGTGTAGAAGTTACAGCAGGGAACAAATGGCCTGCTCCAAGTATCATTTCTTTTTTCAAACTATAAAAACAAGGAAGGGGGAAAAATACCCCCCAAACAAAAACCTCAACAAATGTATAAAATTACGATGGAAATTTATGCTTGATGAAGATGATACAAAGATATTTCTAAATTTGTATAAAGCAAAATACATTTAAAAAGTTCTAGATATCTTACATTTTAATATTAAAGCTCATTTCCCATTCCAGATGTCTTAAAGATGAAAGAATTAAAAACAAATTCCCAGTTAAAAGAATCTACAGCAATTCTACTTTTAATCTGTTGTCCAAAGAAGCTTCTTATGAAGTGTATTATCTTCACAAATAGTCACCATTATCTATTTCCCTGGAGACCAACAAGGCAAATGTTTCTAAGCAATTCTCTCAGAAGTTAAACATTAAATTAAAATGCTGAAATGCCTCTGACAACCTTGGGATAACCTGAAACCTGTTGAGAGCATGGCAAAGGTGAGAAGGCTGTTTGTTCTCAAGTAACAGCCATTGTTCTAGCTCTGCTTAAAACCAAAGGAGAAAAGAAAGCCATTGCCTGGTTTGACCATCTCAATTCAAGTGCTACTTAAGAAAGTGAAACAAAACAAAATACCTTAAGTTTTGCAACCTTAAACTCTTTTGCTTAGTCAATTTTTCATTTTTTTTTAAATGAAATGAAGTTTCTGACTTTTTTAACTTACCAAAATTCAGGGCAGTCAAGAGGATCAGTAGACTTTAATTTAGTGTTTATTATCCATTACATAATAAATTTTAATTTCAACAAAGATCCAAAAATTACATGGAGAACACACTAAACATGCTCAGCTTGAAATTCTGCAGAAAGTTATTTGTGGATCTTAATGTCCAAAATTTTTATGAATGTTTTCTTCACTACGTAAAAGGTACATATGCTGACCTCAAAGTCACAGGAAAAAGTCAAGGACCGAAAATGTTTCCACAGAAACCATGACTTACTCATAAGTGAGGTTCTAGGGTTGGTCCCCAATACTTCTAAATGAACAAACAAAGAGATTATTTTGAAGAACATAGTAGGGGATACACTGTACCAGATGTTAAAGACAAAGCGGTTTATCCCACTGCAATGATACAGAAACATGAAAAGACATATACAAAGACATATGAGATTGATAGGTGTTGGAGGCAGCTTTTAAAAAAATCTCACTTATAGTTGGGTAGTTATTGGCACACCTGGAAGGCAAAGGCAGGCAAGTCTCTGAGTTTGAGGCCAGCCTGCATTAAAGAGTGTGTTCCAGGACAGCTAGGGCTACACAGAGAAGCCCTATCTTGAAAACTAAACAAACAACAAAACTTTCACTTATGTGTGATGTGGGTCTGCGTGTGCCATATGTGCAGTGCCCACAGAGGCCAGAAGAGGACATGAATGTCCTGCAGCTGGAGTTACAGGCAGTTGTGAGTCGAGTCATCTGATGTGGGTGCTGGGAACCAAACTGGGGTCCTCGAAGGAGTAGAGCAGGTGTGTTTAGTGGTTGCGCCATTTCTCTAGTGAAGGAGGTTGCATTAGTAAAGTGTAAGGAAAGGATGAGCGCTTTGACAAATAATGAACAGGTATTCACTTGGTTAAAAACTTAAACACATATCTCTGTATCTGTTATTTTCTCCTTACTCTTATTTGGGGGGGAAATAAATAATTTATTTAGCTGGCATGGAACACACTATGTGTGTGGACCTAGAAACCTTGAACTCAGAGATCTGCCTGCCTCTGTCTCCTGAGGGCTGAGATTAAAGGTGTGAGCCACCATGCCTGGTCAGTGCTTTTTAACAAACAGAAACATAAATTTTAGATACATTAGAATCAAGATCAATATATTTCATTTTATTAAAATGAAAACACTTTTGTCTGTGCATTTGTTTAGACAGTGTCTCATGTAATCAAGCTGACCTCCAAGTCTTTGAGAAAGGCCTTGAACTTTTTGTCCTCCTGGTCCTCCTGCCTCTGCCACCCCACTGTTTGAATTACTGGTTTTTATACATGGCTAAATTTATGCTTTTTAAAAAGATGTCACAAACAAAGCTAAGGCACAGATTAGGAAAATTTTTATATAACTAAGAAAGGAATAGGAATCTAGAACAGACACAGAAAAAAGGTATCAATAATCAAAACAAACCTCCCAACACAAAATGCAAACAGTTGTTGAGAACAAGCCAATGACAGCAGGTGGAAAACCAACATCCATCAGAGAATGACATGCAAGTTCAATGGTAGTGGAAAAACAGACAACTCAGGTAGGAGTTGCTACTGTTTATCTGTCTGAATTGGGAGAATGTTAGAAAATCTGACCTTATCAGGTGTTAATGACAAGTTTACTGGAATCTTCATACAGCCAGTAGTTATACAAATTGGGGTAAAAAACAATTTGATGGTATTTTTCAAGGTTGAAAATAAGCATATTCTATGTCCTCACAATTCCATTTCTGTGTGGTACCTTAAAGAGACAATCATTGCCATATGTGAGACATCTGGGACCAGCACAGCAACCTCATTTGCACAGCAAACATTACCAAATACATAATGTAATGAAACGTCCATTAATGGAACATGATAGTATCTTAGTAAAATTGACCAAAGTAGAATAAATGTGCCAAGAAAAGCTAATGTTTAGTTAGAAATATGTAAGCCAAGCATGGTGATCCACACCATTAATCCCAGCACAAAGGAAGCAGAAATGGCTGATCTTTGTGAATTGAAAACCAGTCTGGTTTACATACATAGTGAGTATCAGGCTAGCGAAGCTATATAGTAAGAGCCTGTCTCCAGAAGAAACACACGCACCACCACACCACCACCACTAACAACAATAAACAAAACAAAAACAACAAACATATAAGCAGTCTGATTCTATATGTCAGATTTTCTAATCTATCAGTACTGTGAAAATATCCAAATATAACAAAAGTCTAAAGTTACGCATAGAAATAGCTGGTGAGATTAAGGGAAAGAGATGGAAAGAGTACAAAGGGAACTTTAAAAAAGTTAGAATATAAAACTGTATTTTAAATATATATTTAAAAATTAGGCAACGATAGCTTTGCTCTGTGTTCAAAAAAGGACAATCAGGAGAGGTATGCTGAGACAAAAACTGGGTGTAATCTCTAGGCTTCTAAGTATTGTGCAGTTATATTGATAAAGGAAGCTGTATATTTTAACATAACTTAAAAAGATATGTAGGGCTGGAGATATGGTTCAGTGGTTAAGAGTTCTTATTGTTCTTTCAAAGGCTATGGGTTTGGTTTCCAGCTTCCACAACAGGTGGCTCACAGCAGCCTACAACTCCAGATCCAGGGGATTCAATACACTCTTGGCTTTTGTGGGCACCTGAATGCACATGCTGTATATAAACTCATGAAGGCACACATATATCTACATACTTGAAAATAAAACTTGCTGTGAGATAATGCTCTTGTAACTGTAAAGTTTTGTCATTCATATTAGTTAAAAAAAAAACACTGATTGACCAGTAGTCAGGCAGGAATAAGTATAGACAGGGTGACCAGACTAAGAGAATTCTTGGAAGAGGAAAGGCAGAGAGGCAGTCACCAGTAAGACACAGAGGAAGCAAGATGAGAATGCCTCACTGAGAAAAGGTACCAAGCCATGTGGCTAAACATAGATAGAATTATGGGTGAATTTAAGTTGCAAGAGCTAGTTAATAATAATCCTGAGTTAATAGGCCAAACAGTTTATAATTAATATAAGCTTTTGTGTGTTTCTTTGGGATTGAATGGCTGCAGGACTGCAGGACCAGGCAGGACAGAAACTTCTGTCCATAAATGGTGCCCAAATGTTTGACAAGAATTTCTACATAAAGCCTGAGAAAGCTTAAAAAAAGGGGGGGGGGTGGATTCTAGGCAGACAGGAACAGAGTAAAGCTCAGCTTCTTGGTAACCATCTTTTTTCCCATAGGCTGTTTCCTGGTAGCGAGCAGAGGTGTGGCTCCTTTAAGAGAGACTTCCTGACTCAACATTAGCTAGAAAAACCTCACAGCTCTTTTAAGAGGCTCTGTCACCAAACACTTAAATGGTGTTTATGAGCAGCCGGCATCGGGCTTCTTGGTAGTGGCATGAACCTAGAAGGTCTACAGAGTTATGGCAAAAAACGTGGCTCCCACCAGTACTACCATCATGAAACTAGACTCTCAAAAATCTAAGGAATGTGGTGAAGTCAGCTGCCAAAGTTGTAGCTTTAATCCTAGCCATATTGCTATTAGACTAAGGACTCATGTGGTCAGAAAAAGATAGAGATATACAGTAAAGACAGATTCAGATGGGAAAAAAAGCTCTAAATGGTTTACAGTGTGTTGAAAAGTACACATAGGCTTGGGAGAGAAAAGAAAACAGATAGAGAAATCCTTAAAAAAAAAAATAGAGTAGCACACACCTTTAATCCCAGCACTTGGGAGGCAGAGGCAGGTGGATCTCTGTGAGTATGAGGCTAGCCTTGTCTAAAGAGTTCCAGGACATCCAAATATACACAGAGAAACCTTATCTCAAAAAAAAAAGAAAAAAACCTTCAAAAATTAAAAAAAAAGAAAAAAGAAATAGAGTAAGAAAAAAAAGCCACATAAAGATGAAAAATACACAATCTGGATACTGTGTGCTATTGTGTTGTCTTTGAACTGTTTTATTGCTGAGGAAGGAGCAACAGCTGCTAAAAGACACTTGATTATAAATGCTCCTGGAACAACACAACCTATATTTTGAAAATGCCTTGACCTCAAAATTTAAGTCAAAAAATATGTTTCTTTGGAGAAGAGGTTTTGCCTTTGTTTCCACAGGAAATGAGAAGCTATGGATTCATTCTTGGTTAAGAAAAATAAAGTTTGATCAAATAAGACCTCTGAAAAATCTCCAATAGATGCTGACAGCCCAGATGATCCAATGTTTCAGAACACTTCTGTTGCACTTTCCTGAGTTCTACATCTAGAACAGTCTCAAGAATGCTGACTGAGATGATCCAGCCTCACAGAATACTCCAGTTAGGACTTGACCATAAGCAACCCCAATCAGGAGAAAGTGGCCTAGAAAATTATGATCAATTTCCAAAAAAAATGGGTTATGGATATCTGTCTTTGTTTAGAGTGTTGGGTACAAGTTGTTATGGGTAATGTTCAGGAAAAAAAATAAACAAAGGATATTAGACTCAGAGTTCTTGTTCTGAAAAGAAAAAGGGGGAAAAGTTGTGGGGTAATGCTCTTGTACACTGAAAAGATTTGCTGCTCTCATTAGTTTAATTTAAAAAAATGCTGATTGGCTAGTAGCCAGGCAGGAAGTATAGATGGGGTGATCAGACTAAGGGAATTCTGCAAAGAGGAAAGGCAGAGAGGCAGTCACCAGTCAATCACAGAGGAAACAAGATGAGAATGCCTCACTGAGAAAAGGTACCAAGTGATGTGGCTAAACATAGACAAGAATTTGTGAATAGGTGAATTTAAGTTAAGAGCTAGTTAATAATGATCCTGAGCTAATAGGCCAAACAGTTTATAATTAATAGGAGCCTCTGTGTGTTTCATTGGAACTGAACAGCTGTGGGGCCATGAGGAACAGAAACTTGCATCTACAAAATCTTTAAAAAAAGATATAAGTGCTAAATATTTGGGAACTGTTGAATTTTAATTGGTTATGTTTTTCAATTCAAATATGTATAACTTCGGTATTCTCTGTTTGACGAGTGAAATCTAGACATGTCTTATTCCACATAGACATGTATGTGGAATAAGAGCAAGAGTTGCATAAGCTTGTTAGTAAGTAATAAGACAGTCTTTTACTGCAGTGGAGGCTCAAATCACCAAGGACAGAGCATTCTGCTTCAGTACACCTGAGCTTATCACACCATGACACTCAAGCCTGAGAGGACTGTGTGCCAGGCCGTGCATCAGAGTATGACTTCAAGGAAGAGTACTATTGGCTGAAGAGTTTTCCCAGGACACTATATCTACCATGAACAGCGGGAGCTCACAACAGTGTGTATGACTATCAGATCTGGGGAAAGGCTAGAGAGCAGCAAATGGGAAACTATTTGGAAGAGTTTAGGGCTGGCTATGCACTTGGGGCATCACTTCTCTGTTCTGAGGTATAACACTTCATCTGACATATCAGTAATCAATAACCAGAATTGGTGTCTTGTTCTAGTTTAATCCAAATGAAAAGAATTGTATATCACCTTAGGGTAATAATTTTATTCTAATTCATTACAACGTCTTTCAAATTTGAATGAAAAGAAAATATAATTATAAAATGCTAGCACAAAAATTTTAGCCAGATTGACTCTAACAACCAAACAAGGAAAGAAAGAAGTTGCCAGGCAACAGAAGCAGGGTCATAAATGGCAAAAGTTATAAGAAGGGGATAAATCTTTGGGTAAAAATCCTGGGCCTGGTATGTAGTAGGTAGGTATTCGACAACCATCATCCCAAAAAGTTACCTTGTAACAAAAGTTGACTACCAGTCATTAGGCTGGGAACATAGGGGGAAAAAGGAAATGGATATATACAAAAATTGGAAATCAATGTCATGTGTTTAAACCAGGTAGACAGATTCCTTGGCTTCTTACTCAGGAACAAACTGAGACTACTAATCTGGAAGTTCATAGCATAGACTGGTCTGGAATTTGCTATGTAACCTATAGTAACTTGGGGTAATCCTCTTTCTTCTGCCTCGGAAGTGCTGGAATTACTGGTGTGCTCTATTCCCTCATTGTCCTTTCTCCCTCCCACTCTCTCTTTACCCCTCCTTCCCTTTGTCCCTCCCCCAAATCTCTTCCTTTGTGCTGAGGGCTGGACCCAGGGCCATGCACCACTAAGGCAAGTACTTTAGCACTGAACTATATTCCCAGTCCTACAAATCTTAGCAAAACATGTTTTTGTTTTCATGGTCAAACATGTAGCAGGAAAATGAGTGTGTCATTTTGAATTAGGGGTTTATGCAGAATCTGGATTTTCTACTCCCATCGTCTTTCAGGTTTTGGATCAATTTATGTCAGTGCAGAAAATACTTAGTAAGTGCAGAGTAACTTTTTAAAGCTGCCCTTGTATGTGTCATATTTAAAGTATCTTTCTAACTAACAACTAAAGGCAAAGGTTACTGCTTAGCCACAACCTCCCACGCTGATGTATTCAGAATACCATATTCAGACATGTCAAGTGTGAAATGCTGAGAAGGGTTGACAAGCTAGCTGTTGGAAGCCTCCACCAGAAAAGATTCTTATTAGTAATAAAGGTACGTGAAATTAATATATCCAAGCTACTTGCAGGCTGCTGTTACTTAAATCAATATAAAACAGAAACCACCTAAATACACACTTTTCTAATAGAAAGTTTCTAATCAACAACCGGCTCACTCTGATTTCAATAAGTGAACTAGATACAAATCGACTCTTTGCGGTCAGACGTGTAGTTCTGTATGTAGTGACCTTTTCTTTCAAGCAATGACCCCATCATTACTAACACTTAGAGTATTCTTCACAGTTACAAGAAGCAAACAATTTTGCTTTTGCAGTGGCAATGCTCAACACGCAGCCTTTTGCTCGCATATTATCCACACATTGCATTACAAGTCGCGAACCATAGTTGATATTTTATCGAGGGAAAACCTCGTATTCTACCCAGGAAACTGGTGACAGACAGACTGCTTGGTATACAGAGTCTCCCACTGCAACTCTGTAGAATTCTGTAAAAATCACAAGAAAATATGGCTCAATTTTTGTGAGAAATTTTTCATCAAATGAAGGTACATTTTGAAGGTGATGAGCCATAATATATTAAGATTTCAGTGTAGAACAATAAAGCTCTACCAAAATAGAAGCTATATAGATCTTTTTAAAATATAGACAGACGCATTGGCCCAATACTCATTATAAAGCCTAGAAATCTGCTTCCCAATAATGGTTAGTAAGTTGTAATGCTTTTGATGACTTCATCATTCCTAACAAGTCAGGAAACAACCTAAATTTTCTTTTAAAAATGCACAGACTAGGAACTTCTGAGGGAAACCACTCCAACCTACTGCCTTTGAATTGGACTGAGGAGTCACTGAGAGCAGAACCCAGAGAACTTTAACATCACCACCTGCAGTCAGTAAGGAGATGATAGACCTGGAAGAATTCCTAAATATAGATCAGCCAGGAAATGCCAGCAGATGACCAACAAGCACTGTTTACAGCGGACTAAAATTATTTTAGCAATTAAACCCACACCCTGGCATAGGACAAAAAAGGAGAAACAACTTAAAACAAATTTAATCCTGGCCTTGCACTCATGGGGCATGAAGGAACTGGGGAAATCATTTAGAAGCTTCGGACTTGTTTGTGAATGATGGGTATCTTGCACTTATCAAAGAGACTTGCTTTGCTGAATACCTTGCACTTATCAAAGAGACTTGCTTGGGAATGCTGAATACCTTACATTTATCAATGAGACTTGTTTGGGAATGCTGAGTCCCCTGTCTGACTTTTACTCCACAACTATGCTCAACACACAAGTGCCATTCATATTATATTGTCCACTTAGGAATTTCTACAGGCAGATCTCTAGTGGCTGTACAGGACAGCATGGGGGTAGCGTTAAAGAAATCTGCAAGTCCTAAAACAAGCAGTAATGTTTGTAGCAGAGATTTGTTTTCTTGCTAACGTAAGACAAATAAAACCCACAGAGACGTGACTCCAAGGCAAAGGTACTCAATTTGGTTAAAATAACGTTTACTTTGTGTCAGAAACAAAGGAGTCTAGTTACTGTGGCCAGAGGGGGTAATTTTAACTCTATCTGCCCCTAAGAGGTGTTGTCACTAAAAACTAAGAAGGACTCAAGAGGCTGGGGGGCTCAAATGGGGACTGATTCTTAAGGGGGCACAGAGCTCACAATGCAATGTTCTCTTGGCCTTTGATGTTTAAAAAACTTTTAAGACAAGCACAGAGATCCACAAAAGGGTGGCCGGCTATTCTTAGACCAGAAACTGGGCTTTGCTAAGCACCAAATAGATTTTGAAGCATTGCACACATTCAAATGCTGTTCAAATCATAAGAACTTCTGGCAGTGGATCTGTTGAGTACTGTAGAGAACATCTTGACTTCCTGCATCTTCCAATGTCTAGGAAATGGATAGTTTATAAAGACAAATCTGAACCATGCGGCATAAAGTCTAGAAGAGGCAAGAGCTAGCTGCGGAAGAACACCCAGCTTGGCTTCTCTTGATGCTGCATATTGATATTCAGAGTAGAAAGGCCCAATTGTTAATTCTACCACACCAAGTAATTATCAAATATCTCACTTGTCAGATGATTATTACAGAAAATCTGTCTTTATATTTATACTTCAGGGTACTAAAAGTGATTCAGATGAAGCGTGTGCTTTTAAAAAACTATAATTAGCTGCTTAACTATCTCCAGAAGACTCAAGTTATGATATATATACAAAAATCCCACCTAATTGGGAAGACACTGTTTTAAGGATTTCAATTTTTTCAATCAGAAATTTTTTAAATTTGAATTTCCTAAGACCTGAATAAAATTGAAAGAGGTACAAGAATGAATGAGGAGGGCTGCATCCATCCCACTGAACGCTTTTCTGAGGCTGAACAAGGAAGTGCTTCTACTCCCAGACTCTGGAACAAATGTTCCCCGTGGTTTTGTACCGCAATGTTTAAAAACATCATATTTTAATTTCAGGCCTTATAAACTAAAGATGTCCCCCAAACTAATTACACTATTATTTTGGATCAGAGTTTGTGGCTGACAACATCTGTTAGAAACTCAATTGTGCTTCCTAATTAAAGAACCAAGTCTACTTGATGAAAAAAGAGTTTAATTCAAAGGGAGCTGTAATACTGTGAAAATAACCAAATCATTTTCCTCCACAAATATTCTCCCTGGGAGAAAGAGGCTTCCAGTGGGAACAGAGCTTCCCAGCCATCTATACTGAGTATCTACTGTACATTTTATTATTTTCCTCCTTTACTGGGTCTTTCCTGTTACTTTCCAGATGAAGACTCATTTAACCAATTGTTTTCTGCTGTTTTATTCAGCAATAAGAAAGCAAAGCAGTTTCAAGGCAAACCTTTGCCTTTTGTTCTGTTTATAACTGCCTGTTGCACCAACGCATTTAAAAGTTTAAATAGTAATCTCCGAAGGCTCCTTGTAAAAAGAAAAATGAATAAATAAACCTTTGCTGAAAAAAAAACGCCTAGGCCTGCTTGTGAAAGAGGCAGCCCATGGTTTATTGACCCCCTAGTGAAGGTGACCATGCCAGCTAGATTCTCAGAACTGGCACCTGTCCAAACCATCCTCTGCCTGAGCCCAACCTACACACACTCGCCAGGAACCGAAAACCTGAGGAGGTGAGATGAGGCTTACGGGAAGCTTGTGTCATTGCGAGTGGGATTCATCCATCTGGATTTCAAAACCGGGAAGAAAGCAAGGCTACTCTAGAAGCCACCGGGCCCCATCTCTCCAGGCTGGCGCCCCCAACCTCAGCGTGTCGCTACGTTGCTCACAGGTTGCGAGGGCTCCAAAGCTCTGGCGGCCCCGACTCTAGGCTAGGCTGCCTTGCACTAGAAAGCCTGCCTGGCTCTCTCACCATAGACTTTAGTTTGTAAGCCCAGCCATCCAAGCCGCGGAATCAGCTCGAAGGCAGCCACACTTAGGAAGCAACAGGCAGCACCCTAGCCGAGGACTGCAGGAGGGTCTCGCCAGTTCTCTGAAGGTTTGCTTCGCAAAACAATTCAACTCGAAGCCTGGGGGTACCCGACACAGACGCCCCTTCTGGGATCATCCTGGTCTTTCTCGGAACCCTTAGTTCTTATTTTATCCAAAGGGACGCAACCTCTAGGCTACCCTAAGCCCCCTCTTCTTCTTTGGCTATGGGACTTTAAAGAAAGGGACTTCAGATCAAAGAAGATGCATAAAAGGTGTCTCTACTCTCACACACCTCCTTGAGTGTCTAGGAAGACCAGCGTCCCAGAAGGATTGCTGCCCGCCCCCTCCTTTTTAAAATAAATTGCGCAATCGAATACAGCAGCGTAGTCTAATTTATGAGCCGCTAGTTCCGAATTCCCTTTTCAGTTTGTGTCTTTGACAAATGGCTGGAGTACCGGTTCTGAGTCCCCTTCCTCTGAGTCTTACCTCGTCCCATGGCCTCCCACCAGGTCTCAAGTCCTAAAAGCAACCGGGACGCGACAACCCTCATGCCCCAACTCTAGAGACGCCCTGCTCCCCGCCTCTCTTGTCCCGCTCCCAGCGCCTAAAACTAAGGGCGCAATTTTTGCGATACTGACAAAGTAAACGTGGTTACCCCTGTTCAATTGGCACAGGTCTTTCAGAAATTCGGACAATATTCGGTTTACGTTCCAAAATAAAGTGTATCCGACTGTGCGTTTTATTAACCAACGGGTAACGCAAAATTCGACATACCTTTGAGCAGAATGTGGGGATATATCATAATTTCCCTTCCATCCCGTTTTAAAATCTTAAATCACTGTTGCCACCGGAAGATGTGCTTACAGATGAAGCAGCAGGAGGTCCCCATTGGTTTACTATCCCAACCCTGGGAGTCTTTCCCCGCACCGATATCCTGATTTAATCACCACCCCTGGCTCGACTTGGAATTCTAATTTTTAATGTAGCAAAAGGAACGTTTTAAAGACCTTCCGCCGTCCAATGCTCTTCGCAGTCACAAGTGGCACACCTGCGCAGCCGGGGCAGCTCCTGAAGACCTCCAGCCTGAGAGCTGCAGTCTTCCGAGGGGCGCGTTCTGGGTCTCAGTAACCTCAGAAAACAGGCAACTTCAATGAAAGCAAACTCAGCTTTTCCGGCGAAACTTCAAGGCGGCTACAATCTGTCTCCAATTACACAAACATACCTAAGGGCAGGTTGGAGTGTGACGAGGGCCTTGAGGGTGGGGGTTTGTCTGCTCAGAGGTGGTTGAAACCAGTTTTCCTATTGTTATTTAGCGAAGAAAAGCTAGCTTTTGTTTTGTGGTTGATATTGTGGTTAAAAGAAAAAACAAAAACAACAACAAAAAACAAAACAAGAAAACAAAAACAAAAGCAAAGCAAAATGTAGACGCCACAGTTAGTCTGCAGAAGTCTTTGAGATTAGGACAAAACTTAACCTCAAGTGAGGATTTTGGTTCTTTTAAATTACAACACCTAATCAAGTGTAAATAGAGGGGGGGGGAAGTCATTTAAATACATTCTGAAGAAGGCGGGCCAATTGGCCCAATGTGTAAAGAGTGCTTGCTGCCAAGTCTGATGACCTAGGTTCATCCCACAGAGTGGGATCTCTAAATTCTCCAAGTTCTCACCGTGAAACACTTAACTACTCCACCCCTCACATTACTAAATAAAATTTTAAAATATTCCTAAGAACTGACGTTGACCCCTGCTACCTGACAGGTATTTCAGTAGCCCAGTCCCGCTCAGGGGTAGGTCAGACTAAGAAAAGTAGCAAGAGCGGGACTCACTGGGTCTTGCCCTGGAAACTCAAGTTTCAGACTCCCTCTAATTATCACTGTGCACATTTGCTTTAGGGGAAAGAGGCATATAGCCCTATTTCCCTCTCCAGAACCGAGCGAGAACCATCTTTCCTGGACCCAAAGGGAGCGACAGATCTGCAAGTGCCTTGCACTTGCCAGCAGCTACAGCAGCCGAAGGAAGGTGGTTCGCATTCCCCAGGAGACGCGGGTCTTGGGCGTCCAACAGGGGAAGTGTGTGGACAGGGCGGACCGGGACCGCAGCCAGCTGCAAAACCACTGTGCACGCGGGTCCTGCAGTACCAGCCTGGCTAACCGGCCTTCTTCCAGCGAGGCAGGCTCCGGAGGACCCTACGGGTCGCAACCGGGGCCTCAGGGATTGGACAGCCTCCAGCCACGTGACCAGCCAGGGTGAGCTCGCGCCCGCCCCTTCCCTCCTCGCGTGCTGTGGAGCACAGCGAGTGCTTCGTGCTCACTTTCACTTTCTGCACTGGAAGTTCATGCACGAATGATAACTTTCTTGCTTTTTTTTTGTTATTTTTTTTAAGATTCATTTTTGAGGCAACCAAGTGCAAGAGGGAGACTTCGAACAAGAAGTCGCATATGTTTTTGGCGGAGGTTGGGGTGTGGAGGAGTGAGGAGGTTGTTTGCGGAGCATGCCTAGCCTGGAAAATTGGGCTGCTAGCCTTAGGGGGGCACGGCTGTTTGAGCTTGTGTGTGTATCCGCCAAATGCCCTGGGAAGTGACACCAGCCACCGGGGCTTAGTAAGCAAAAGTCCAAAGCAAGTGGGAGCTAAATCCTCCAAGCCCTGATTTAGTCTTTTGTTTCTGAGGAGGAAAACCTGCCAGGTAGTTTGCTAGGTTAGCTGAAGTTAAGGGCCACTTGTTAGCCCACGCGGATGCCTAGGTTGGAATTAGAACAGCAAAAATGCAAAGAATGGTCCCTGCTAGCTCTGTGATCAACTGATGACTCAGAAGCAACCCAAAGTGAGTGTCCACGCACACCCCAGCTCTTACCTATGTCTCTTCAGCCGATCTGCCCCTTCCACAATCCTGAGCAATCTCATCTTCGGGAAGTCAATAGTCCACGTCGTTTGTTCTTTTTATTACACAAAAGTTATTTTACGTTTTGGACATTTTCCCTGTGAACTTCTGGGACATAGCATCAAACTGCGTCCATTCCTTCTTCACCCCTTTCTTGTTCAGTACCCCCATCTTTAATAAGCCAGGCAGGTTGCAACAAAAGATTGGGTTTTCGAAAGAAAATTGTTTTTCCTCCTTTTGAAAGAGATCTCCACCAGTTGATGGCAAAGTGACATTTAACAAGCTCTGAACTAAGCCCGTGTTTGTTTTTGGTTTTGTTTTTGCTTTTCTAAAGAGTAAGAGGAAACCACATGGACAAAGTGTGCACCATTGATTATCTAGCACAGTTTCTGGCACAAAATAAATGCTCAATAAATTCTTATTGAAATTAGGCTGCACTTCCTCCTACAGAGTCTGAAGTGACAGCGCAGCAGTGGTCCTTTTAGGCTTTATTTGTATGTAGAAGTTTGATTAGGGAGAAAGCAAAGCTCATAAAGCAATTTACTTCAATAGTATGCTGTGAGAAGTAACTTCCACTGACTAATTACATGTCATTTTGAAAGTATTTCCTCAGATTGGTTTTGAATATATAATATTGCCTTTGAATTTCTCTAATTTCTCCTATGTACTTTTACCAAATGAAAGAGTCTGAACTTATATTATGGGTTATTTCATAACCGAACACGGTGACTTTTGGGGGGAAGACATTATTATTTTCTCTGGGTGGTTATCTGAAAGTCTACCATAAAGTGAAGCCTAGAATAAGAACTAATTACATACGAAAAGTTACATTCTTTTCTGCTTTCTGGGCAAAGAAGTCATATAGAACAGATATATAAATTCTTCATTTAAAAACAGTCCTGCTTTGGTTCCTGGTTTTGGGACCAAGTATATGTGGAAGCCTGAAATGAAAGCTGTTTTCTCTTTAAAACTAGTATAACTACTGATTGGTTGAAAATAAAAAAAAATCTCTGGCCTAGGGATATAACTCAGAGTTACAGCGCCTACTGATTAGCATGTATAGTGCACACACATACACACACCCCGCATTGGATCCCTGGGAGACCGGGGTTGGGGAGGGAGCTGGAGGGAGGTCTGAGTTCCAAAGTCCCCACTCCCATTCTATCTCTCACTTAGTTACCTATTGAGCAAGTCTGGGAATGGTGCTGGGAGTTCTCTTTCTCCCTCCCTGAGTCCACAAGACCCACTTTCTTTAACCTAATTAGTTATACTTCAGATGTGTCCCTTCCTGTCTTCCCCCCCCCCCCCGCTCCCCCCCCCCCCCCCCCCCCCCCCCCCCCCCCCGCTGTCCCTTGTCTTGCTTCCTCTCTCACTGCTGCAGCATCTTCACTGTGAGGATCTGCCCTTTCCATTCTCTTCAAATCCTTTCCTTGAGTGATTTATCTGGAAAGCAGATCTGAACAGGCCACTTGCCTTTAAAGCTCCCCATTACTTACCAGATAAAATCTAAGCTCTTGGCCCCAGCATCCAAATCCTCTTTAGCACTCTCTAGCTTTACCTCTCTCTACTTCCTGCCCTGACTACATTCCAGCCACGCTTCATTCATTCTATATCAGTGTGTGCCAGCTGCTAGGCTAGGCACCCTGGATACCAGAAGGAACAACACTGAACTTTGTTCTCAAACTTATATGTTGGTAATGGAGGGTTGGCAGTAAACAAAAAAAATCCCTAATACATATGTTTTACAGGGTGTAGGTAGGGTAATTTTAGATCTTCTGGTCTGTGTTGGCTTTACTGCAAATATGACAGTTTAGCAAAAACATGAGACAGCAAGCTATGACATTCTATAGGAAGGCTATCTAGGCCTAGGGAAGCCAAAGCAAAACCCTGAGATGGCTGGGAGTGGCCTGGCCAATCAAGGAGAGAAAAAGAGAGGAACAAGTGGGAGTAAGGTTGAGTATATCTAATTCCCCAATACATAATCTTGAAATACTTTCCAGGACAGACTCCAAAGCTACACAGAGAAACCCTGTCCCAAGAGGACACAGGCTGAAAATTCTGTACCTGTGATAGGCTACGTGATAGGTTATAGTAAAAATGGAAGAAAGCTAAAACGATTATATAACATTATCTTTAGTCTATGTTACAAGCTATTTATGAAATAGAAAAGAATACCATGTTTAAACCAGTTGTGGTGGCACACGCCTTTAAACCCAGAACCAGGGAAGCAGAGGCAGACAGATCTCTGTGAGTACAAGGGCCACTCTGGTTTGTGCAGGGAGTTCCAGGTCAGTTAGCAGTACGCAGTGAAACGCTGTCTCATAAAAGCAGAAAAAATAAAAACACCACTGTGTTTAGTTTTCACCCCACTCCCAAGTAGACATTCAAAGATTTCCAAAACCGAAAGCATATCTTATTCTAGATAAGGGCTATTTAACTTAGTAGTGAGAGGCGAGGCCTGAAGAGAAAATGGGGGATGAGTGTGCTTTGGGGCAGGTTCTCACTAGCTCTTGTAATAAATTAGGGGGCAACCACTTGTGGTCACGTGCTCCCACACAAACCATCGTGCGCAGACTTTGAGTCTTTAATCATGCTACTTTCTATTTTAATTGTATCCCTCTTTCTAGTTGTGTTGCTACCGTGTGCTGCCCTGTTCTATATTTGCCATATGATCTGAAAAACACAGGTACTGAGAAAAGATTCGCATGTATTTACCATGACAGCTGCAGTACTCATTCCAGGCTGGCAAATACTTCAAGAATTAATAACAACAATGTTCATTTGTAAAGTAGCTACGTATTTTAGGTGCACATATTTATCTCTGAAACAACCAAATGGGAGGTTTGTGATACATACTCTACAGGAAAAGAAATGAGGTTTATTTATCTAAGGTTGCACAGCTAGCCCTTGAGCTGGCTGGGTGTCGAGTCAGTGTTCGCTTTGGAGGCTTCCTCGGATGACCGAATAAAAGAGATGAGAGCATTTGCTTTTGGTTTTGTTTCTTGCACTTGGCCTCTTGTGCAAAGTCAAAAGAAGAAACAGCATACTGGTCTATTTGTTAATTTATTAACTATTGAATAAAAATCTAGTGTTTATCAGATACAGAGAATACAATGCTGAGCAAAGCAGAGGTGGGTCCTTCCCTTCTTTTTTTTTTTTTTTTTT
>JAQHUG010000424.1:994083-1021533 GCA_028555095.1 Dicrostonyx torquatus | reverse complement strand
AAAGAAGGGAAAAACCACAGTTCTAAGCCATCAGTCCTCAGGGCAGAGACAGCTCCTGATCCAGACGGAGAAGACCTCACCTGAGAGGACATTTGCCAGAAGACAATTCTAAGTGGAATGTACCACTGGTCTTAGGGCACTAAAGTTCAGAAAAGGGAGGGATCTAACTAATTGCGAACAAAAGCATTCTCCACAAACTTGTGTAGGGTACTAGATGCTGTTAAAAAATAAATCAGAATGATGTTGTGAAGATGGAAACTTTTCATTAGTTCCCGGCAGCCCAGACCCAAATAATCGCACAGAAACTATTATAATTTGCAACACTGTTTGGCCAATGACTCAGGCGTATTTCTAGCTAGCTCTTACATCTTATATTAACCCCTTTCTATTAATGTGAATATCGCCATGAGATTGTGGCCTATCAGGTAAGATTCTGTTCTAGTGTCTTCCTCCTTTAGCAGCTACATGGCGGCGTCTCTCTGACTACACCTATTCTCTTTCTACATCTCTTCCAGACTGGCTACATTTGCCCTGCCATAGGCCAAAGCAGCTTTATTCATTAACTAATAAAAGCAACACATATACAGAAGGACCTCCCACATCAGTGTTGTTTCAGCTTTGGCTAATATTAGTGCCTCCTTCCCCCACAATCTGGTTGCAGTCTTTTGGTCCACAATTTAAAGCAGAAGCTTTTGTTTTTTATCATTTTGGTAAGTTATGCAGGCTGTTTATTTGACTTAATGAAATATGTCTGTTTTAGAGATAAATTCCAAAACTATGAAATCCGAGGATTCATTCAAATTATTTTGCTTCATTGGAGTTTGGTGGTGTATTGCATCATTGGCTGGAGTTTCAGGACTTGTTACAGAAAACAGTTCTAAATAACTTTGGTGATAGGAATGAAGTTCAGTGCTTGCTCATTTTTATTCTCTGCTCAATGAAAGAAATAGCTCAGGAAACCATGAAAGGTGGTATGACTGAGACAGGAAGAGACTAGACTGGGAAAGCAAAGACCCAAGTTCAGAAAGTAGCATTTTAGTCCTTTTTAGCTTGTGGGAAATTAATAGGTTGTTCTCTTCAGATTTCCCCTGGTTTTCAAGTGAGGATATTGTATTTGCCACCATAGTAGTGCTAATATATGACTTGATTTTCAAAATTAAAAATTTAAGGATGAAAATAGTTACTCAGACAACTTGAAACTGGCGGCAGTGGTGGCAGCAAAGCAGTTGTTTTTAATAAGAAAATGATGGGGAACATCAAAGAAGAGCAGGGATCAGGATGTGGGAGTGAGTTCTCTTTATTGTGAACTGCTTTGGAGGGACGTGAGAGATGGAGATTAGAGATGAGGAAGCCCTTTCCTTTGGTTTCTCTGATCTAGCCTTGGGTGATGAGAGTCCCCCTGGACAAGCGTCAAAGAAAAGACATGGTTAACTGGGTAGTAAAAAGTAAAATCAATGGCTCATAAATACTAAGTGTTTTAAGCTTACATTTCTCCTGGATTAGAAAAGAAAGAAAGAAAGAAACCCTTAGCTATTGCAGTTGTCTTCTGCAGCTTGTAAAACACGAGTTTCCCTAATGGAGCCAAGAGCAGCGTGTCTCGGTTGCAGATAGACAGTACTGTGATGATTCAAAGACTTCTGGCAAATGCATGTTTTAAGGCTTTAAAGTGTGCCCCAGAGGAGGAGAAAATATGCTGGAAAAAATAGTCATAAAGTACTTTTTTATGTTAAGAACAAAAAGACAGGAAATGTTTTTTCCCTCTCCAAATATTGTTGTGTTTTCTCCATCTGGTGTAATAAAATAGGGCAGATATGTTATACTGTTACATAAAAATCCACTAACAATACAGTGAGATGCTGGAAAGCAAGAGTCCCTGGTGTAGTAGATGTGCTCCTTTTGCCCCCTCCCTCCCCAACACTGCAACCCTGGGGCCGGTAAACCTCATTGGCTCTTTACATACAAAGTTTTCTTTTTGGCTAATGGAATTACAGAAGTACAGAACTGTCACCATTGCAGCTAAGGGATCCTCAGTCTGCTAACTTCCTTCCAAAACATTTTTGCCCTAATTACATTTTTGTTGGTGGTTTGAAGAGCCCAGGACAACCCAAGGGAATGATTTCATTCTAATTGCATCTTTCCTTCCCCAGGAGGTCTGTGTCCCTTTCATATCTACCAAATTTACTTGATCCCTTGATTAACTGTTTTCCACTTTCAGTGAGTGGAAAAGCAAGCAGGTTAACAAAAGCCAGCCAGATCTGATCTGTCTGGTTTCCTTCCTTCCTTCCTTCCTTCCTTCCTTCCTTCCTTCCTTCCTTCCTTCCTTCCTTCCTTCCTTCCTTCCTTCTTTTCAGCTCCTTCCTTGAAGAGGCAACTAAGTTTGTGTTTTCTTTCAGCCAGCCCCCAGTTCTTACCCAGGGCTCCGAGTCTGATACAGAAGGCTGTGTGTATGTGTGGTAGGTGAGGATGCAACGTTCCCCGTTCCCCTGTCCTCCAAATTTTGGGTGTCTTCGAGGCTAGGATCTTTAGCTTGTACCCAGTTTTGAAGAGACTGGTGGTTCCTGAGAGGTGAAAAACCACTGCCCACAAGAACCAAGTTGATTTCTCCATGTAGGGAGACCAGGCTTTCTGGGCCCAGGTTGGGGGATGCATTTACAAGGACCAGGGCTGCAGTGAAAGTAGCCCTGCACCGCTTCTGTAGGGACGACTTTCTGCACGCCCATTCCGACGCTGCTGTCTTCCCTGGGTGGAGAGTAAATACGAACTCCAGACTCAGTTATTTATTTTTTTCCTTTCAGAAATTTGAGAGGTGACAGTAGAGGGGAACAGGAGCGCTTTCCTTTGAGCCAGTAATGCGGTACCTTCCCTGTCTGCGGGCAGACACGCGCTCCCCCCCTCCCCCCAGCGCAGCACCTCGGGCGGGGTGGGAGGTGCGGGCTGCGGAAGGCAGGCGGGGTCGGCGGATCGCTCGCCCTTTCATTGCAGACCCTCTGGGGTCCCTAGGAAGTAAGATGGGGTGACCGGGTCTGGTTCTCCCAGGTCTCACCTCATCAGCCTGTTTCCTAGGTAGGAGTTTGTCCAACCCTCCCTAAGCCACACCTTCAGTTTGGTTAACCAGCTGCCCACCTGGGCTGGACATGGTGGCATAAACTTGTAATCCCAGGACTAAGGGGGCCGAGGCAGAAGGATGGGGATTTGAAGATCAGCCTGTGATACATTGTGAGACCTGGCCTTAAACAAACAAACAACAACAACAAAAGAAAACAAAATCCAAAACAAATATTAAAAGCAAACAAAAACCGGAACCCCTCACACAACCACAACTCAACCGCCTGCCTGCTTGATTGGGCATCTTCAGTTCCACATCTAAAACCCCTCAGATTGAAGCTTTCTCGTTCCTAGACAACATTCCCCCTTCAGATTTTCAGGAAATTTTTAGGTCTAAAATCTGGGAGCAAGGAGGACATCCTGATACCTTAACTCACACTCCAAATGGGTCCTACCACTGTTTGGGGCTTGCTCTGTTGTCCTCTGTCACGTAGATGATTATGGCAGCTTCTTTACCCTAGGGAACGCCTGGTGTGCCCACTTCAGAGTAAAGGTCTCCTCAGAGCCCATAGCTGGCCTCTTCACTCTGGTCCCTAGGACAGCTCCTAGAGATCTGAAAGACGACCCTGAAACTCAATTTGTTTGAGGCTTCGCCTAATCTCGTTCTCCTCTACCTACACTGACCTTCCTGCTTCTCCCTCTGCTGAGAGAGGCTCCTCAGACACTACTGTGGTTCTCCACTCATATGCCGTCTTCTGGGTGAGCTGTTTACCCGCTGCCTCCTTTTTTCACTTTCTCTCCTTTGTCATCTTCATGGTACTTAACGTCTATTATACAAAATGGCTTTTCCCTCTTGGACCACTTCCGTCTCCCCTTAAGAGTGTAAGTAATCTATTTGACAGTACGACCATTTTGCTTTTAAACTCTTGTCTTCCACTACCGAACACATGGAAATCACTCAATAAATATTTATTTTAATAAAATTAGGGACAGGAGTCACTTCAGTATATTCTGTGACCTTGTACAAATTATTTAATTGCCCTAAACCACAACTATATCAGCTGTAAAGTTCTGGCATCTTCTAGTTTACAGGGTTATCAATAAGAGTTAAATAACATATAACACACTAGACACATAGGAATACAATACTTAGTACTTCTAGTGATATATAGGATTGATATATATGCAGGTCTGACTTGTGCTATGTATTTGATATATCTGTGGACTTGGAAAATAAGTAGAAATATATGTAGCACCTGGCCTACTTGTCTCGGTCTTTCTTCTTTGTCTATAGTATATAGCGCCTGGCTCAGATTTTTGTTCTTGATATTTCTTGGTGCCTTGAAAGTGTGTCATTAATAACACTTGAGGCTGTCATGAGGAAAAGGCCTGAAGAGCCTCCTTTTCTTGGTCTGCGCCACTTGCTCTACAATAATCCCATCCATTTCATGGAAGAAAGGAAAGAAAGCAGGAATCTGATTCCTTGCCAGATTTGCGTTTCTCCTTTCCATCATTTATAAATAATATAAAAATATTTATTACATTATGTATATGAGTGTTGTCACATGGATGCCTGGTGCCCATGGAAAGCAGACAAGGGTATTATTTCCCTTAGAGCTGGAGTTACAGACAGCTGTGAGCTGCCATGTGGATGCTGGGAGTTGAAACTGAGTCCTCTGGCCAAGCAGTCCTTTCCCCTACCCTACTCTTCCTGTTCTTTGTTTCCCATCTGGGGCGAACAGACATTCATTCACAGCTCACCAGAAGTGTCATAGGCTCTATCTTGAGCAGAAAAAGAGGCCCTGGACAGGAATCTACTAGCTACTGAGACTTTCCCCATTGTCCCTCTGTAAGAACTGAACCAGATGAAGGCGACACAGAGGCCAGGCTGGACACCGACGTCTGGAAACCTCTCCATTTAAAAATTTGGTTTAGGCAACGGAAATTAATTTTCTCTTAATTCTGGCGGCTGGAAGTGTGAGATCCACGTCAACAGGTTTGCTTCCCCCTGAGGCTGCTCTCTGGCCCGCAGATGGCTGTTGGCCTGTTTATTGTGTCTGAAGCTTTTCCTCTGTGTAGTATCGCTTGTCTTTCCAGGGGAAAGGGGCTACAGGCCTTGGAGGAGGGGACACGTGGCTTAAACGTCCATAGGCTGATAGATAGGAAGTGACCCTACCTACCATGGTTTCCAGCAGCTTTCCAGCCCGTTTCCTCGGCAAATCTCTCTCAAGTGGGCTCACTCCATGGGGTGCTGGGAGTGTGTGTGTGTGTGTGTGTGTGTGTGTGTGTGTGTGTGTGTGTAGCTTGGACAGCCGCTGTACTCTGTTGCTCCTTTTGTCTCGACCACCCTTGCCCTAGCTTGCTCTCTCACCTGGCTTTACTTATTTTGTGATACACACATCCTCCCCACTCCCCACCCCCACCCTCCACCCCCCACCCCTGCCTGAACCATGCAAGTAGGTCAGCAGTTGTCTTTGATTTCCTTCCAGTTCCTAGGATAGAATCTGGTGGGCTTGGTCACCTTCAAATACCTGTTGTGACACAAAGCTTAATTCTGCTAAGCAGTGCTGACAGTAATCAGGTAATACTAGAGGTGTCACCTCGTTTTCACAACAGCCCTTGGAGGGAGGTGTGTGCCTATATAACACCCACTTCACAAATTAAGAGAGGGGAGAACAGCAAGGCCAAATAACTTGCCTAGAGTCACACAGCAGCTAATAAATGGTAGGCCTAAATATAGAATTCACATTCTGAGGGTCCCAGACTTCCCTGGACTTGAATGTCAGGAGTTGAGAGGCCAGAGCGGCCAAATCTGAAACTCCTTTCATGTTTTTTTTTCTGTGGGTGTGGCCTCCCTCCAGCTCAACTGTCTGGAAGAAAGCACAGGTCTGGCACCTTAAAAACCATCTCGCAGAATCTCTGCTGGTACCCAGACAACCCACACCGTCAGCATCTAGTGCAGAGGAGCCACCAAAGGTCGCACCCACTAGGGCCTTGGGTTTCCCCAGTCATGCTTGGCTTTCCCCTGGATCCCCTCGGAAGATTCCCCAGCACAACTATCACATGTGTAAGGAAACTAAAATCGGGAACTGTGGGCTTTGGGAACTGAGAATTCCAAGGCCAGTGTAGCGTGAGCGCCCGGAATTCACGCGTGGGCCACAGCTCCATACCCAGGCTGGCCTGGCTCAGGGACCAAGGCACCACAGTCTGCAGAACTCCACTTGCAAACTAGCATTCGGTACTGTTTCATCCCCTCCCTCGCCACCCTCACTGCCACTCTGCCGCAAGGAGCACTTGTCTGGTAGTCACACCAGTTACCCTGATTTCTTGTCGCCACAGCTTTTAAAAACAGGGAAGCTAGATAGTAAACAATTTTACTGTGTGGAATCACGAATTCATAGGAACAGTTGGTTGTTATTACAGGGATTCTTAAAACGTAACTTGCTCACTTTGTGGGCTTCTAGGAAAATGTGAAGGTTAAAATATTTGAAAATGATGATAATTTTTACGTTGATAAGCCAGTTAAAGCATTGTCTTACCCATCACTGCCAGAGCAATGCTGGGACAAGTCAGCAAGGAAACACATTTTCTGTGGTTCTGGTTGAAAACTCAAAAACAAGCAGCTTGGACTGTTCAGTCACAAATTCGAGTTTGAATTTGAGTTCCCCTTAATTACCTTAAAAATGTAGACATTTGTCTCATGACAGTTGTTTCTCAAGCAGTGTTTTTCTTCTTTAGACATGTTAAATGAAGGAGTCATTAAAACAAACAGAAATCCCAATATCTTTTTCTTAGCTAGTCACTTTTTTTTCTGACTTTTTTTTTTAAGAAGGGGTTATTTTTAAATAAATTCTAACAAAAAAGTAATGAAGATGTTTGGCAACCCCATGGTAAAATATAATAGTGTCATGAAGATAAAGACTGATTTCAACTTCCTTTCTTGCCCCATTACTCACTCACTTGATGTGGCCCCTGACAAGTCCCTTCAGGGTCCTGAGCCTCAGGCTCTCCTCTGTAAGGAGGGGGATCATCCTGCCATCTACGTGCCTCCTGGGGGTGTTGTAAGGGTTAATGAGATATGTGGTGAGTGCTTTGATTCTAGGGTGAATGACCCTGTACAAATAAAGCATGATTATATATCAGATTCATCTTTGATTCATCCGAATAAATGACTCTTCTCTTTATTAACTCTCTTCCTTTTAAAATTTCAAACTTGGGCTGTCTGGTTTTAAAGATTCAGGGCAGGGTTATGGTAGTCAACTCTTGATACCCTGCATAAAAGTCCTCTGCCACATGAACCAGCAGTTCTGTTTGTCACAGCTACCGAATAGCTTACGTTCCTCATTGTGCTAGCCAATGCATTCAATTATCCAGCTAAGACTCCTTTCCCAGAGAAAGGGGTGCAGAGGGAACACACAAAGAGCTGGTTATGCATAGCTAGCACCTTCTAGTCACAGTTTAGGTAATCTTTGTAACAACTCACTGAGATGTATACGCTGTCATTACTGTATGCCCAGAATGCAAACGGAGGAATTTCCATGTCATTACAGGTAACACACTGAAGACACAGAACTAAAGGAATGACATCAAAGCAGTGTAGTTTTAAGGTCATTTGGAACAAGAGGATGTGCTTCTTTGAAACTTCTGATGGAGAACTGTGCTCAAACAGCTTTTTGTAAAAAAAAAAAAAAAAAAAAAAAAGAGTTGCTAACCCAGCAGATATGGTATTTGGCTATCTGAATTACTGAATATCTTAGATGATATCATCCTAGAATTGAGATGATGGAGTAGGGGAAGTTACATATTAGCAAACTCTAGGGACTCGGAAGTAGTCAAATGTAGAAAAGTACATCTTCTTACCTTACCTCTTCATGCCACAAGAAAAGAACCACAGAAGCTTTTGTGTGCTTACTATTTCCTAGAAGAAACAATCTTGAGAAATGTAAGTAATTGGTTTAAACTTGTCTCAAGTATTAAACTGTTTCTGACCACTTCTAGTAGGTACTACGTTGGGGTGTATACTGACGCTTTCTAAAATCTGCTATATTTGAATCGCAGTCCCGCAGATTTTAGAAGAAACTGTAGAGTTAAATGCAACACAATGCAATGTAGTCAGTAGATAATTCATAGGCAAAATTTGAAAATTGGAAGGGTTAATATTCTTAATATAACAAAGAGGTCCTATACCCTTATTAGTATCAGGGAAAGAGAAACTTTGTGGGATTAGACCTCTTTTGCACAAAGCAAAACAAATGGAAATTCTCTGTCCATTTATAGAAATATGGTCTACCAAATTCTAACTTATAATGCTGGACAGAGAGAAAAGAAACAACCCAGAAAATCCAGCCTTGTATTCTGTGTAAACAGACAGGCCAGCAGCAGCGGACTACTTCCGTTTGCTAAGCACACAGGAATAGGATGGCACTGTATGTTTGCTGCATGTTGAGAATGTGCTGAGTGTTTAAAGCGAACACTCACAGGTTGGGTTAATGGGCATGCTACACTAACACACACAACAAGCAACAGAAGCAGCTGGAGAGACTGCATGCACCAACGGTTGAGTGATTTGGATTTCTAGGAGCCAGGGCAAGGACTTTTTCTGCATGAGACAATAGAAAGGGAAGTGTGTCTGCCACCTACTCAGAGACTGTAGCCTCAGGAGAGTTGGATAAGTCCTGGCTGACAGTTACTTAGTTGGGAAAGGAGTTTTTTTTTTTTCTTAAAAATTGCTTAATTTAAATGTATGGGTGTTTTGCCTGCATATGTGTCTATAGCATGTGTGCTCAGTGCCCACAGGAGCCAGAAGAAAGTGTCAGATCCTCGGGAACTGGAATTACAGGTGTTTGTTAGCTGTTATGCAGGTGCTGGGAACCAATCTCAGATCCTCTGCAGGAGCAGCAAGTGATCTTAACTTTGAACCATCTCTCCAGTCCAAGGAAAGGAAGGATTCTTGTTGGGAATTTCAGAGTAACAGAGTCATGGTATGTCAGAATAAGAAGAGTCTATTGGGCACATACCCAAAGGAGGCACACTTACACCACAAGGAAATGTGCTCAACTATTTTCATAGCAGCATTACTCATAATAGCCGGAACCTGGAAACAAGCGAGATGCCCCTCAGCCGAAGAGTGGATAAAGAAAATGTGGCCCATTTACACAATGGAATACTGCTCAGTGATAAAAACAAATAGCATCTGGAAATTTGCATGCAAATGGATGGAACTAGAAAAAAAATCATCCTGAGTGAGGTAACCCAGACACAGAAAGACAAACATGGTATGTACTCACTCATAAGTGGACATTAGACATAAATCAAAGGATAACCAACCTATAATCCACAACCCCAGAAAAGCCAAGTATCAGAGAAAATCCTAAGAGAGACATACATGGATCCTCCTGGGATGGGGAAATAGACAAATTCTCCTGAGTAAATTGGGAGTATGGGGGGAGGGTAGAAGTAAAGGGGAGAAGAGGAATGGGGAGGAGAACAGGAGGGATATGGAAGGTCGAGTTGCGGGGAAAGACAGACAGGAAGAGGAAGGAAAGAGGTACCTTGATAGAAGGAGCCATTATGAGGTTAAGGAAAAACCTGGCACTAGGGAATTTCCCAGGATTTTACAAGCATGACACCACCTAAGAATCTAAGCAATAGTGGAGAGGGTGCCTGAACTGGCCTTCCCCTGTAATCAGATTGAGCACTACCTTAATTGACATCATAGAACCCTCATCCAGAAACTGATGGAAGCAGATCCAGAGATCCACACTAACCACTAGGCAAACCTCCAGGAGTACAATTGAAGAGAGGGAGGAGCAGTAATATGAACAAAGGGTCAAGACAATAATGGGGAAATCCACCAAAATCAGCTGACCTGAACTAGTGGGAGCTCACTGACTCCTAACTGACAACTGGGGAACCTGCATAAGTCATAACTAGGCCCTCTGAAGGCAGGTGACAATGGTGGGACTTGGGCAGTATGTGGGGTTACTGGCAGTGAGACCAGGGTCAAACCCTAGTGCATGAACTGAGTTTGTGGAGAGCCCATTCTCTATGGAGAGCTACTTTGCTTAGCATTGGCATGGGGTGGGGGTAGAGGGCTTGGTCCTACCTCAGCAGAGATGATGGAATAGACTCAGTTGACTTCCTAGGGGAAGGTATACCCTCTCTGAGGAGTGGATGGGATGGGGTGAAGAGAAGGTGAAGGGAGCAGAAGGAGAGGCAGGAGGGAAAATTAGGATTGGTTTGTAAATTAAACAAATAAATAAATAAAAGGGGAAAAAAAAGAGTCATTACTAGTTAAAATCCAACTTCTCATTTTAGGAACAAAGAAACAGGACCAGAGTCCTAGTGTCATGGGCCAGGTTATTAGCAGATTGGAAGAATAAAGTGGGACCCGTCCTCTAATGTTCTGCTGTGCCAAAGGGCATTTTCATTTGTTTAATTTGGTAACTTTTGTCTTGTTATTGTGGAAATTTCCAAATGTATGCAGAAAATAAAAGAGTATGCTGAGTATATTTTTGTCTATCTAGTTCACCCATTTAGTTTTATGCTAGTGTTACTGTATTTATTCCCACATTTTTCATTATCATTAATATTATTATCATTATTATTATCACTATTTTATTGAGGCAATCGTGGATAGCCAAGGAGAACTTTGAATGCCTGATCATCCTTCTATCACTACCTCTCAAGTTTTGGAATTGCAAGCATGTGCCATCATGATGGGTTTATTTTAAATAATTAATTAATAAGTTTACTGGCTTATTTAAAAACAAATCCTGATACCCACAGTGTTTCACTTTAAAGATAAAGACTCAAAAATATAAGTTATACTATTGATAAATCCAACAGAATCAATAAACCTTTTGGTTTGTTACTTGGATATTTGAAACAGTGTTACGTAGACTATAATGGCCTGAAACTCAGTCTGTAGTTCAGAATAACCTTGAACTGCTGATGATTCTGTCTCCACCTCCTGAGTGCTACTGTGTGCTATCGTGCCTAGTTTATGTGGTTCTGGGAGTTGAACCCATAGCTTCATGCAAGTTAGAAGAGCATTCTATTAATTGGGCAATATATCTCTAAGCCCAGAATTAGCAACCTTTATGTCATCGAATACTTACTTCTAACTATTGATTTAATAGTCTTAAGGACATCCTTCTGCTGTTGGGATGCCCGGTGAGATCTTCCATGCCTGACAAGTTACAACTTGAGAGGTCCAGAGCTTTAGCTTCCCAAGGTGAAAGGCGTTGGGGAGATGGATGTGAACACTGGTTGTACAACCAGTAAAACTTATCCCTAAAAATTGTAATGATGATTGTTTTTTTTTCTGTGTATCTTACCAAAACTTGAAAAGTTCTCAGGATGCCAGGTCATCCACCTGTGACTCAGCATTCTGGAAACTGAGGCAAGAGGGTTATTATGAGGTCAAGAGCAATTTGCAGTATAAAGTGAGATGCTATCTTATCCAAAACAAGAGCAAAGTTGTTGAGATTAATACACTTTCTTGCTACTTTCTACTCAGTCATATAATATGAAGAAGAGAGAGGAATAAGGGGGAAAACACACAAATGCTTCTTTCTTCATCCGAGTAAATAGGTTTTGGTTCAGTTAAAACATTTTCAAGTATGTATAAACTGTGAAACCAGTGAAGAGTTGAAGAACTATTATATTAGATCAGAGGAAGCTAAAAATATAATACAATCCACCACAAAGTAGCATCCTGGATTGGCTCTCAAATACAGGAGAAAACATTAAAAAGGACATGACTGGGACAACGACAAAATTTGGATGTGGACAATGAGTGTTGTGTTTGTTGTTTTGCTAAGTGTTCTGTGGATGTCAAGACTCTTCATTCCTAGGAGCATACAGTACATTGAAGGAGTTTTGATAAAGGAACCCTGTATCTGTAAAACCTCTCAAATGGTGCAGGGAAAAATACAGAGCAAGCAGGGGACAAAGCAGATGGAACAATATGCTAAGAACTGATGACTCTTAATGAATAAAGGCAATCTGAGGCGCTAGTCTTCTGTGAGGTTTTTTTGAGTGTCTCACTCTTGTAGCCTGGGCTGTTAGTGGGCCGGGAACTCATTATGCAGACCATGCCTGGTTTCTGCTGGCGTTAAAGGCATGCATTGCCACACCTGGCCTATGTACTGGTTTTGAAAGTTCTCTGTAAATATAGAACTATAGCCGTCCTATCGTGCAGAGCCACTCTGGTCAATTGTCAGCAGAGGGAATACAAATTAGCAGGGAGGCAGGTTGAACTGGTGACACAGTGTGGCCTTGGTTGTGTGAATTTAAGGCTTTATGACCTGCATTTTCTTTGTGAAGAAGCAATTGAGGGTAGACTTCATTAAGCACCAGTCTACAATTTTGGGTTAATTGTCCATAACTAACATTTGTTATTGATGCACACCCTCCAAATCCAAGAGAAATCCACAAGATGTGGGGCCATGGTGGTGATTTGCAGCTTGTGTTATAAGCTGGGGCTGTTGTGTAAACTATCAGATATTCAACTCAGACTTGTATTACTCATCAAATATTTGTCAAGTGACTGCAATGTCACACCTGTTTTCTTTCTCTTAGGGACATAAAAGAAAAAAAAAGCAGGAAAGACCCTTTTGTAACCTCCATATTGGTATTTTAAACATACAAGCACAAATATTTAGAGAGGAGCAAAGGGCAGGAGTAAAATATTGGCTTCCCTATGATGTACCTGTTGGCAATCTCATGTTTAGCTCATAGTCTATGGGCAGCTGGTCTCGTTCTGCTGGTCTCAGTGGAGGTGCCTCACAGGACAGCATCCTTAGCTCAGGAGGTAGGATGCAGAGCTCTGCATCTGTTCCAGGAGTTTCCTGTCTCCCTTGGACCAGCAGAGATGCTAAGGCATGTTGTTCTGCTGACTGTAAAGATAGTAAAGCTGTCGTTCTGATATATCGGCCATTTCACTGGTTAGTCAATCATCTGGCTAAACCCAAGTCAGGGAGTGGGACAATACACTCCTACTCATAGAAGAGAAGGAAGCTTCAAAGTCTTGAGTCAAATATTTTAAATATGATGAGCAATGAAGTTTAGGGCCAGCACTGGCAAATTCACCATCTCCCACCCACTAGATATAATTTTTAATCCCTTACTCACTTTGGTATTTTTGATATATGTTATTGTGTTGAGTATATATTCTCTTGTGCTCCAGACCCAAACACAGCAGCCCTCCCCAATGAAAAACAAAATCAAAAGAAACAATAACACTTTTCCTCATGCTTTTCATCTTCAGGAAGGACTTTGGTGGTAGCAGGGGTCCTTGCCTATTTGTTATTCAGGATAAATGTCTAGTAATATGGTCAGATGACTAGAATGTCCTAGGGCCAGTCTTCAAGTTGTATCATAGATTTGTAAGAACTATTGTAAGAGGGGGTTGGAATTTTTCTGTCCTGAAGGCCTGGTCCCAAGTAATCACACAAAAGGCTATAGTAATTACAGAATGTTTGCCCTATAGCTCAGGCTTATTACTAACTAGTTCTTATAACTTCAATTAACCCACTTCTATTAATCTATATTTTGCCACATAGCTTGTGACTTTGCCTATGCTCTAGCAGGTCTTGCTCTTCTAGCAGCTGGCTCGCATCTCTCTTGCCTCTACCCTTCTTTTTCCTTGTATTTTAGGTTGGCTTTCCTGCCTAGCCTTATTCTGCCTTGCTATAGGCCAAATCAGCTTTATTACCAACCAATGAGAGGACAGCCAGGGCTACACAAAGAAGTTCTTTCTTGAAAAACAAACAAACAAAAGATTTCACATCTGCTTTTTTTTAAAAAAAAAAACAATTTTTGGTAAAAGTTGTAGAGGAAACTATTGAACCTTTTCAGAGTTTTTTTTTTTCTTTCCATGATGGAGTAAGCTTATAGGGTAGGGAAGGAACAAACCAAAGACCCAAGCAGACAGTAGTTGGTATAATTTCAGTCTATCTAGTTTTTGTGCTTGAGCTTTTCCCAAGCACTTAGCTTCCAGAGTCTTTCTGTTTTGAAGACATGAGCAATTTTCTTATTTACAAGCCTAGGCTACTGAAATGGACCTCTCCTCACGGTTGTCTGTGCTGATGTTAATGGGCCCTGGCTGTGGCATCCTCTCAAGAGAGCTGTCCAATTTAGCCTTGCCAAATGAAAGCTTCCAAGAACACAACAGAGTCAGCTACGGCCATCTCTCCTTGGACTAAACAAATGTGTTGGATTTTTGTTCACAGCTTATTGTCTGTCTCAGTTACACTTTTTCATTTTTAAAAACTAACTTAAAAATTATGTTTCTCAAGCCCTGTCTGTTTCAATATTGATGAAATAAGGGGGAAGCCCCTGGTGCAGCGCTACATTGATTGACTCATTGTTTTAAGATGGCATAGGCTTCATATTTAATAAGAAAGAAAGCACATTTTCTTTATTTTAAAAATACAGCATTGCCCCCTTCATAGCAAGAAGGGATCTAATGCTCCACTGATCAGTTAGTCTCTGAGCAAAGAGAAGATAGGGCTTTTCAATAAAAAGGGAAGGCCAGCGAAGGAGGTAGAAAGTGATCTTATTCTGATGGGGAAAATTTTTCTGTCCTAGGGCCTAGGTAGCTACCCTTCATCCATATCTTCCGAGGGGAGCGAGTAAGGTGACTGGAGTAGGGACCAGTTTAAGATTTATTTCGTTAACTCTCGAGGCAACCCCTGGTGTATTAGGCTACAATACACCAAGATAACCATGATTGTTATATAATATGGGTTTGATCAATAGGAATTTATGGTGTCTACTGCTGGAGCCTGAGTCAACAGAACAAGTGGTTAGGAAAGACATGACAGGCATGGGAAGTGGAGAAAGTGTAAGGGTAAAAGGGAATCCATAAGAATAGACCTATGCCCTCATGGCTCTCTCACCACTGACAAGGTTTTGTGTTGGTGACATGAATAATTTATTGGGAAACTGATGCCCTTTTCTGAGAACTGTCCATGTACCTAGTCTGGAGGATAGACACGCTGGTGGAGATCTGTGGGAACTGCGAGTCCCAGGTCAAGCAGCTGCCTTGTTCTGCCCCTGAAACCAAGGTTCATGTAAACCAACAGCCATGAGGAGAATTCTAGGGAACATAGTCCCGGTCAGTGATAGTGGCAGGCTTCAAACGCATCATACCTTTGTGCAGGTGCACAAAATAGATGATGCTCAGAGCCATGTAATAGTGAACATAGGAAGCAACCTTAGCATTCACAAATAAGGGATGGGCCCAAGATGTGGATCATACACTACAATGCCTTAAAAAGAGTGAACCAGATCTTATACAAACAGATCTATACAAACACATAATATTAAGGGAAAAAAACAATAAGTTGCATAATGATATAAATAATATGGTTTATATAAGTTAAAAAAACAAAAAAATACAATTCATAATCTATTGGTGAGGGAGAAAAGGATATTCAAAGATACCTATTTCTTAGGTGTTATAAAACGATTTCTTTACGATAATGCTGCATTGTAAAATTACATCATTTTCTCCTCCTCTCCATGCCTGCATTTCTTCTAATTCAGCTTCCATTTCCTCACTCCCTGAGCTGATAAAGTACAGAGGCACCATGTTTATTACTTATGGGCTTATTGTCTTACAGGAATGCACGCATCCCTCTATGCAATGCAGACCTTTAGTCTAGGCAATAAGGAACTTGATGCTTTTCTCTGCCTGTCTTGGGTTGGGGTAATAAACTTTAACTCATTCTCAGTTGGGGTTTTGCCTCTTGATAGCAATCTTCTATAAAAGATTGCTTCTAGAAAAACCACTGCATACTGTAAAATGAAGTCTATGGTCTTCTCTAAGCCCTTCTCCTTTCCCCTGTACTACCTCCTCTTTCTATCCTCCATAAAAATATTCTATCACATTATAAATATTTTCCAAAGTTACTGGACCACAAGACATAACTTTGGCTATAACTTGATCCCATCATCTTGCCAGCCATGCTTGCTGTTATCCCTAAACGGATGAAGTGCAGGTTAGATTCAAATATAGGACTTCAAATACGGACGGAATGTTAAATCAAATACAAAAGCTAACAAGAGCAGGTTTATGCCTTTGAGGAGAAAAGAACTATCTTTAGATATAACTTTCATAATTGTTTAAGACTGGACAATTCAAGTACAATTGAGGTCAGGCAGAGGTCATCAACATTTCTGTTCTTGTGTTAGCTATAAGGAATAAAGCAGAGCAGGAACAGTGCATATTAGCACAACTTAGAGCTGGCACCCAACACTTTCCATCCTGAGGCTTAGCTATTGAAATGCATCTTTACATATGTGCCCCTGGGTTAGTGCCATTGTGTTCCCTGAGAGCTCTGCTCTGGGCACCAGAGTTCTCCAATGCGGTGTTAAGAGGGTGCCTCCTGGTCAGTGCTAGCGTTTCTTCCATCCCCGTCTCCCATATACTTTTGTTTAAACCACTTTTGCGTGTTTGGTTTAGTCTGATGGGGCTAAGAGGAATCCTGGGCTTAAGGATTTATAGGAACATATTTATAGTGGTCCTCAGCTTCATTTCTAGAGAGAAATAGCAGCAGTTACTTTGGAGCACCATGAAGACATGAAGACAGAACACACACGTGTTCTTGAATGCCTGGCGCCTGGTGTCTCTGAAGTCCAAGCAATGCACAAGTCCTCTTCACCTGAGTCTCGCACGTTCACTGCTGCTCTTCATCTCCATAATGGGTTCTTATTAATATCTACCCAATGGTGTAGGAGGGTTCTTCTGTATTTTGGGTTACTCTCATTTGTTGAATAAAGGACTGCCTGGCCTGTAAGATAGGTCAGCCCTTAGGTGGGCAGAATAGACAGAACGGAAGTTCTGGGAAAAAAGGAAGTGTGCGAGACGCCATGATGCTCCGGCCCAAGATGGATGCAGGTTAGAATCTTCCGATAAGTCACCACCTCGTGGTGACACACAGACTATTAGGAATGGGTTAGTTTAAGATGTGAGGGTTAGCCAAGAAGAGGCTAGTGATAATGGACCAGGCAGAGTTTAAATGAATCCAGTTTGTGTGTAATTATTTCGGGGAATGTGGCCATGTGGCCGGGAGCTGGGAGCCGGGTGCCAGGAACACAGCCCACCCACACTGGGAGCCGGGGGAGGGGGCACAACCTGCCCACACCCCTCTTACTGCAACCCAACTCTCCGAATGAAAACAGAATACAGTCGAACTCTCTAAGGATTTGGAGTCTCTTATTATCTGGCTCCAAGTTCTTCTATCTCTGTTCTCCTGCTTCACAGTACTGGGATTCCCTCCAATAATGCACACTGGCAGGCGCCATCCAGTTGACATGGTAATGATAATCCTGCATCCATTGTGGCATTATTGGCAGGAAATAAACCAGTACCATATCTTTAGGAGTTTTCATTCTATCTGGGAACAGACACCTGTAAAGAAACTAAGTCACTAAGGTTAACAGGTTTGAGCCACGGAGGTAGCTAGGTGTCAGAATCCTCTAGGGAGTCACCATCCAGGAGACGTCTGGGGTCTCCCGTGCACTGATCCTGTTCTTTCGGGACTCCACTTCTTTGCTGCGCTGTCTTTCACTTGAGTCTGCTTTCCTTTCAGCTGTTACCGACTGTAAACCTTGCAGTCTGGTCTCATCCAGTGGAGACGCCCTGCGCCTTCTGCAGTTGCTGAACAGTTTATTCCACTCACCTTTACACACAGCCGGATCTTTAGGAATTGCTCCGAATGAGTAATAGGCATCCTTCACCTCCTAACTTCTGCACAACCAACACAGTTTTCCTAAGAGGAGCAGACAGAAAAATCAACCTCGGTTACTTTGTCGCTGCTTGTTGCTTTGAAAAAGAGTCTCATTATGTAGCCCTAGCCGTCCTGGAACTTGTGTAGACAAGACTAGCTTCACACTTAGCACAGCCATCTGCCATTGCCTCCTGAGTTCTGGGATTAAAGTTGCTGCCTTAAATCACTTCTATACCTAGTACATTGGAGAGAGAGCCTTGTGCAGCTGTTGACTCTGAGCTAAGGGGAAACTGGAGGAAGGTGCAGTGCTCTCCTCCAGGGACCTGACTCAGGACAAAAAGACACCTTTAGTTTTTCCCTTCATATGGATACTCGTTGCTGCCTGCAAAAATGTGTACTTATAAATAATATTTGTGTCTTTAAGCATTCAGTCAGGCTTGGCATAGTGGTCTCTATCTGTAATTCTAGCAGATAGGAGATGGAGGCAGGAGGATCATGAGTTTGAGGCCAGTCTGGGCTATATAGAGAGAGCCTATCCCAAAAATTTCAAAACAGACAAACCAACAGACCCTTGCATGTATGCATTTCCTACACAAAAGTCATAAACAAATGTAAATAAGTTATTTGTTGTCCATACCCTGTGTGGTAAACAAAGCTAAACTATAAAAGGAAAGTCACTTTATTCTAGATTCTCTTCCTGTTGCTGTGACAAAATACCCTACAAAAGCAATTTCCGGGAAAAGTGTTTATTGGTCTCACAATTCCAGGTTATGATCCATTGTGGCAGGGACATCACAGCAGCGGGAGCTCAGTAGAACTGGGCACATTATAGCCATAGTCAAAAGTAGGGCACAGTGAGTGAATGCACGCTTGTGGGTGGGTTCCCTGCACTCTGTCTCCACGCCCAGAATCTGCTGCTCAGGCACGCATGCTACCCATAGTGGGCTGGTCTCTCCATGAGTTGATGTAATAGAGACAGCCTAGTGTAATCTAGACAGTTCCTCCTTGGGACTCCCTTCTCATGTGGTTCTTGATTGTCAAGTTGACAACTGAAACTATCATACACTTGTAATTAGTTTCTAATTTAAAGCCATTTATTTTGTTTCTAAGTATAGAAGCTTTTGAAATGTATTTTTAAAAGATGTATGGGCAGTTAAAAATGTTTGTCTTAATTTTTTCACTGTGTACATTCATTACGCATGGTCCTGTACTACCCAGGACATTTAGTACAAGTTATATGTTGAGTGTGTTGCCTCCACCTGTCTTTTCTTTCTTTCCACACCCTTCTCCCCAGTTAGTCAGAAGCACATTGGTTTTTGTTTTTTTCAATACAGGATTTCTCTGTATAACAGCCCTAGGTGTCCTGGAACTAGCTCTGTAACCAGGCTAGCCTCAAACTCACAGAGATCTGCTTGCCTCTGCTTCTCAAGTGCTGGAGTTAAAGGTGTGCTCAACCACCACTGAGCTGGAAGCACATTCTTGTTCTTCCATTTTCCTTACCCCACATTGTCTTTTATCCATGTGTTACGAAGTAAATCAGGACACTTATATCCATCTCTCAGGTTTCTGCTGTCTCAAGGGTTGGAACTGCTGGTAATGGCAGTCCAGGGACAGCTGATTATTCACAGTTACAGATAACGTATTTTCTGAGATTGACAGATTGACAGATTGGTTTAAGATTGCTGCAGAAGTGGATGGGCCATTACCAATCAGGACATATGACACTCTCCCAAAGATTACGGTCCAAGATGCCACCTCCTGACTGTTATAAGGTGACACATGTCTCACCAGAAGTGTCTGCTCTCCACGGCAGAATAACCTGCCATTGCTGTCTAATACACAGCATAGATCAGTTTGGGTTGCTGCCTTCTCACAGTCTCTTAGCCTCAGACAACACTGTTTTGTTTTGTTTCATTTTGGTTTTGTTTCAATTTTTTTTTTGAAGAGCACAAATCCACTTTTTAATTATGTGCTTTCCACTAGTTTAAATGCTGAAGGGATACTGCATCACATGGATTTCATGATTCTGTGTCCAGTGCTTGGGCAGGAAGATTGCTTTGGGATTTGACACAAATGACGTCACTGTTTCCAAAGGCCTGAGTTATCTTCCCCAGACCACTCTCCTTTGGTTTGGTTTGCTCCAGGAGTCACTGTTGCTTTTGCTTTATACATATAAACGCATCTCTTGCCTAAGTACAATTCAGTTTGATCCTGGGCATAAACACCTTCAATTTTAAGAAGAGACATGTGCTCTCTTTGGTTCTGGAGACCTCACTTCTAGTTACACCACAGACTTCCAGACATACTTAGAAGTCTCGTGCCCAGCAGGCCTCCACAAGCACCAAAGTGGTGGAAAGAGAGTCACTGTTTTAATTGCCCCTTCCATTCCTCCTTTTCTTCCTCCCTTTCTCAGGTCCTTATAGCTTTTGTTAGATTTATGCAGTAATTTAAGTGTATTCTCATTTTATTTATTATTTTGTTTTTTTTTTTTTTTGAGACAGGGTCTCATTATATAATCCTGGCTGGCATAAAACTATGTAGACCAGGTGGCCTGGAAACCACAGAGATCTGTCTGCCTTTGCCTCTTGAGTTCTGGGAGTCAAGGTGTACACTACCACACCCAGCTCTTAACACTTTCCAAATATTTCATTTCTTTTATTGCCACAGCATGTTTTTTCAAGAAGCACATTGGCTAACAATGTCATTCTGTCATTAGCAGTTGCCTAATAGCTCCTGGCTATCACTAGGATTAAAAACCCTTATTGTTTAGCTGGTGTCTATTTCTACAGGGCTGTGGCCACCCTTTCTGCTCAGCTGGGTCTTTGCCCCATCATAGTACATTGGGCTCGCCTGTGTTTCTCTGTTGTGCCTATTCTTCTTTTGGATAGTTTCTTTCTCTGTCAAGAGTTGTCCATCAAGTTCAAATTCAAGAGTCATTGATATTTGCCCTGAAATTAATGTCAGGAAAGTGAAATACTTGAATAAATGAAAGGAAAATCTCTTTATAGCTCTCAAAGGAATTCTTCCTGCATTCCTACATAGGCTTTAAATAGCTTCTTATTCTTAGGTGAAGTTAGAGGGCAGGATTCTGTGGCACATACATTCACACCGAGGTGAAAATCGTGGTAGGCACACTTTTATAATTAAGCTATAAGGTTTTGTTATGTTAACATCTATATGCTTAGGATTTGGGAAAATGCCAGATAATTTCAGTTCTTAGACTATGGGAACGCACTAATAAACACGCAGGTCAATGAGACAGCTCAGGAATGACGTACTCAGGTCATGCATTCACCTTTCTCCTTCCCCTGAACATGTGAACCACCGCTCCAGTTTCCCTGTACTTCAAAAGAAATCAGGAAACAGAAATTGATAAAGAATAATTTGATAAAATAAAAGGGGTTTGTTTATAGTTTGACCAAACAGAAGAGAAAAAAAAAATCCTGCTTTTTCTCAAGCCTTTCCTGTAATGGTATTAAAATTTTGTAAAAAGAGAGAGAAAAAAAAAAGACAAAGGAAATATGCAGATGCTGATTTAGCCATGAGATAAGCTGTCAGAACTGTGTGAAATCTCTGCCTTTAAGGCAAGTTCCTCCTTTGACACCAAGACTTCAGCCTATTCTCACCCCCAGCATGGAATTCCTGAGGTAATTTTAAATGTTTAAGGACTATTGTTTAAGAGTTCTTGTTACATAGTTTAACCAATGTCACAGATTAACCAAAATTTACTCCTCCTCCCTTGACCAGACTTTCCTCAAGTCCTTCAAGAGTATGGTTTCCTTAACAAGAAGCAAGGCCGACATCAATGCTGTCTTACAGTTCCCATGTAACAGCAACAAGAACAACCAATATTTCCTTTCAGTTAGAAACTGGGTAAGAAGCTGCCTTTGTTAGGTATATTGTTTTAAAGATTTATTATTTTATTTTATATACATGAATGTTTGGCTTACATATATGTAGTAGTAGTTTCTTATTGAGACCACCAGTCCACAAATAATGACGTGGGGATTTCTTACTAATTATAAAAGCTTGACCATGGCTTAAGCTGGTCCCACTAGCTCTTATAACTTAAATTAACTCATTTATACTAATCTATGCTCTGTCACATGGCGTTACCTTTCTTTCATCTTACACTTCCGGTTTCCTTTCTGTCTCTGACTTGTGCAACTTTGCCTTTCTTCTTTCCAGAGCCCTCTGTGTCCCTGGAAGTATCATCTGACCTCTTCTTGCCTAGCTATTGACCATTCAGCTCTTTATTAAACCAATCAGAAGGCACCTTGGCAAAGACACATCTTCACAGTGCAAGCAAATATTCCACAACACATGTATATTTGTGTACCACATGCATACTTGTTACCCGCAGGACTTTGTAGAGGACATTGGCTGCCAGGCTCCTTGCCATGATAATCACAGACTGTAATTCTCTGTAGCTAAGCTCCCAATAAACTCTTTTTTTTTGCCTTGGTTAATATGGTTTAATTCAGCAATAGAAAAGTAACAAGACAGTGACCTTTGTTAAAAACTGTATAGCAGGGGCTGGAGAGATGGCTCAGAGGTTGAGACCACTGTTTACTCTTCCAGAGATCCCAGGTTTGGTTCCCATCACCCACATGGCAGCTACAATGGACAGTGACTCTTGATCCAGGAAACCAACATCCTCTTCTGACCTCCTGGGGCACCAGGCATGCATGTGGTACACATAAATTCATGAAGGCAAAACATATATATACATAAAATAAATCTACTTTAAAAATTAAAAAGAAAAACAGATAGCAGCAGACTCAATATATACAATGAAGGGAATTTTAATTAAAAGCAAAGCAGGGATGTATCTCTCTAGTAGAGTGCTTGTTTAGCATACACAAAGCCATAAATTCTGTCTCCAGCACTAAATAAAATGGGCATGGTGGCCACACTTGTGATCTGAGCATTCATGGGATAGAGGAAGGAGGATCTGAAATTTAAGGTCATCCCAGGCTACATAGTGGGTTTGAGGTTACAAGAGGACCTGTCTCTAAAACAAACATGAAGCAAACTAAACTGAAAACCAACCAATCAACCAACCAATCAACCAACCAGCCAACCAACCAATAAACCAACCAATCAACCAACCAATTGCCTCCCCAAACCGAAAATATCAAACCAAACCAAACCAAAAACAAATGTTAAGGTGTATTAGGAAGTCTGTTCTTTTGTCTCTAATCCATGGAGATCAGGGTGCTTTTGTTTGTATTTTGTGTCCAGCTGAGATTTTAGAAGATAGTGAATGAACAATGTATATGTCTGATTATTCTTTGGGATAAAATAATGCATTATTTCTGACATCTTGTGCTCATGCAGAGAGGTATAGGTTACTTTGGTTTCATTTTACAGAACTCAGTGCTATCTCTGGCTATTTCTACATAAATATGAAACAGAACACTAAGCAAGTAATCGCTGATGGATCATGTCAGAAACACCCACCCTGCTGAGTTTTACATACTTTACTGTGGGAATAAAAGAGAAACTGATTGGTGCAGCTGTCTCTTGTTTCCATGGATTAGGCAGCCGCCTCTGCTCACTAGGAAAACTCCTCTCAATTGTGAATCACCTAGATGGAAACACACTTTGCCAGTGAAAGCACAAAAGCCAATGAAAAGATCAAATCAAATAGTTTTGGGGTTCAAGGGTGTATCAGGTGTTCAGAAGGTGGTGGGAGACTGTAGATGCTTTGCTGAGAACTGGGGGATAAAGTGTTACAGCTCAAGAGGTTTATAAGGAATCAGAAATACCAGGCGGTACAGGTAAGCCTCAGCAGCAGTCACAGTAAGTATGGGGGAAGAGCGGCTGGGAACAACACTTTTAGAATTGGGATCCAACAGTATGTCCGATGGTTATGTCAGGAGGCTTTTTCTAACTTCATCAAGAATGATTTAATCTTTTGTATCAGTCAAGAATAGGTGCCCTAGAAGATGCTATGGTACTAACTCCAGCAGTGTGTTCACAGAGAGTGCTACTAAGAAAAGTCTGAATTATGCTACATTATACTCTTAAGAATATATTTGTTATATTAGGACTATAAAAACGGAAAAGCAGTAAGTGTACATGTTGTGGTTTAAATAAAACACTGTAGGTTCCCTGAGGGACACAGCGGCAGAAACCTGCAGGTCCCCGGGTGGGCCATGAGACCACGCTGCAGCTTCACAAGCAGTGGCAAGCAGTGGACAGTGGGTCCTGAGACTACGGCAGGCCATGAAGGCAGCCGGGTCCCAGGCAGGGAGCCCCTGAGTGGTCCGTGGGGCCATGAAAGCCAGTGGGTCCTAGGCACAGAGCTACATCGTAGGTGGGAGACTGGGATGGATAGGCATGCCATGAGACCATTCCACAGGTCTCTGAAGGCAGCTGGTCCCTGGCAGGGAGCCATGTGGTGGGTGAGAGACAGAGACATGGATAGGAACGCCATGTAGAGTAAGGTTGGATATTTATTTAGTGGGTTATGGAAGGGAAGGGGAGAAGGTGGAAGAGCAGAGAGGCAGAAAAAGAAACAGAGAAGGAGAAAGGGGAGAAGGAAGAGAGGCAGAACCTGCCCTTTTGGGAGAGAGACACAAAGGAAGAGACTTGGTCTGCAGGCAGGAAGTAAGATCTGTCTGCCTTCGTGGTGGAGGGGGTGGGGAGTGATGGGGCTTGTCTCTTAAAGGGACAGGACAGACCATTACAGTACATATTTTAACAAAGTACTGAAAAAAATTGTTTTTAAAGAGTTGACTAATAAGAGAGGGGAGAGAAGTGGGGGTGAGATAGATAGATAGATAGATAGATATTTAACCAGAGAAAGTTGGATGATTTGATAGATTAGAAAAAAAAAAAAATCTACTTTTCTACTTTGAAGGCTTATAAGAGTGAGTTATGAAAGGTATTTTGAAAAAACTTTACTATATTCAACACCAGGCAGAAATACTTTCAGAAATTCCTTAATTATCCCCATACTATCAATAGAAAGAGGGGAAAGGAAACTCTGTCTTTTTTCTATGGCAAGTAAATGGCTAAGTGTGAAGAGCGTAAAATCACGGCAGGCAAACATTTTCTTTCAAACAAATGACATCTCTCCTAACAGAAAGAGGAACCAGAATTTTAAAAATGTTAATTGCTTTTTGAAAAAAGTATATTTATTTTGGCTACTGTTAACAAACCTAGCACTTTGGAGTGCAGAGTTTATAACACCAGTCTGGAGTGTAGGAAATACACAGCGTTTAGAAGACGCGTGGCTCTGAAAAGTGTGCGCGCTCCTCGCGGAAGGACACTCACGGATTTGCTCCAAGAGTTGGATGGAGTCTCGGGTAGTGAGAGACGAACTAAACTTGGGGGTCATCTCTCTTGCCTACGGCAGTAGTCTAGATTGGATTGGCCCAGGAAGGGGGAAATGGAGACTTTCGCTGCTGCTCTTCCTAAGAACTTAAGTTCGCTTTTCTCCAATGCACCTGAGCAGGAAGACTAACTTTCTGTCTTTGGACTTACTGTTCAGAACAAAAGGTACAAAAACATTAGAGATGAAACCCACTCTCTGCCCTTGAAGGGCTTTATAGAGGTAGTTGTTGACAAAAATTCAAGAAGACAAGCTTCGTGTGTGATAGTAAATGCCTTCTTGAAAGGAAAAAGCGTAAACATTAAAGTAAACTATTGCCCTTTGAAACCTCTAAAAGGATGTACTAAAATTAAATTTCATAAATGAACTTCTGATGTTTACAACAGTTTCAAGAAAAAAAAATCAGCATCGGAAGAGATAAAAACAACAGCTGTTTGAGTTGCTTTGTGTGAGGTGATGGCCTTCTCCGCTAAAGCACGGAGTCCCAGATGTCAGTGTATAATGATTTATTTAGAGTCTTGTTAAAAGACAAGGAAGGGCCCTGACAAATCTGCATTTGTGAGAGGAACCCAGGTAATATTGGTGCCCCTGGCCTGGAACCCACACGATGTACAGCAGAGGGCCAGACAGTGGTTTCGTTAAGCCTGGTCTGATCCCATGTGGGCTGTGTGGGGGTTGTGAGCAGCTTGGCCGCAGTACCGTGTTTCTGACAACTACAGATTAGTCCAACCTCAGGCACAGACTGAAGCTGACTTGTGCCTGGCAGTGCTCAGCCGTGCCCCTCTTGGCAGCTTCACTGTCGTCCTGGTGTTGAATTCTCTACCCACACCGGGCACTGCATGATGCACATGCTGAGCGGTGACATCCACAGACACTTCTGGAAATGGCTCGGATTCCAGGTGGTTGTAAGTTGCGAACTGTAGTGTTTTTATCTGCACACACAATCTTGCCCTTATAGAAACGTAATGGAAAAAACATAATTCCACATTTTCTTCCTGTTATTCTTCAGTGTGTAAGTATCCAGTTACTATGTATATGGATTGTCTTATGTTGGAATGTTTAAGTTTTAAAATTACTGTTGGTTAACTCGAGGCTCACAAAAGCTGTTCAATGAATATAGGTCGGGATTGGAACAGAATTTCTGCAATGGCCCTAAACAGGTTTTTTTTTTTTTCTTTTGCCATTTTGTGCTATGAATTTATGTGAAGTGGTGTTTCTCAGCAAACAAAAATAACAAAAAAAAAATAACAAAGTATTTGGAAAGCACTGACAATGCTCTACATCTGCAGTGTTGAATATCCAACCAAGATCGAATTCTTCATAAGAATAACTAGTCATTAAAATTGTAAATTTGTTCTTCTTTTTAATAAATGACAAAATTACATGCATACCAAAGGAATCATAAAATAAAATTCTTTGTGATTTACTATTAATAAATATTTTATTTGTGTGTCTTTAATTTTTATTTTTGAGACAGGGTCTCGCACAGCCCAGGCTGGTCTTGGACTTGCTATGCAACTGAAGCTGGCCTTGATTTCTTTTTTCTTTCTTCTTTTCTTTTCCTTTCTTTTTTTTTTTTGAGACAGGGTTTCTCTGTGTAGCCCTGGTTGTCCTGGAACTCACTCTGTACATCAGGCTGGCTTCCAGCTCACAGAGGTCTGCCTATCTCTGCCTCCCAAGTGCTAGGATTAAAGGTGTGTGCCACCACTGTCTGGTTTACCTTTCTCAATTTTTATAGTGTGTCCTCTCTAGTAGATTTTAAATATTTTACCATCTTTGTGAACAACTAGTATTCCATATCTCCCTTTCCTCTGGGATTGGGGATTGAACTAAGGACTTCATACTTTGTAAATCTTCTACCACTGCTCTATATTCCCAGTTGTCTTTCTTTTGAGGCAGAGTCTCACGAAATATTGGCTGGTTCCAACGTTGGGATCCTATTGCCTTCATTCTCAGAGTGGTTAGGAATTAGTAGGTATATTCCACTATTCCCATCTACCTTCTTCTATATAAGTTGCCACTAACATTAATCAGGCATTTTTTTTAGTCTAGATTCCTTTAATTTACTAAGCATTTGGCTCATTTTGCATTAATTAATATACTTAATCAGAATTCATTAAGTGTTCATAATATGGCAGGAGCAAAACGTGTTCAACTTTTCCTTTGAAACTGACAGATTGGGGCTGGAGAGATGGCTCAGTGGTTAAGAGCATTGCCTGCTCTTCCAAAGGTCCTGAGTTCAATTCCCAGCAACCACATGGTGGCTCACAACCATCTGTAATGAGGTCTGGTGCCCTCTTCCGGCCTTCAGGCATACATGGA
>JAQHUG010000424.1:959673-970885 GCA_028555095.1 Dicrostonyx torquatus | reverse complement strand
CTTATTTTATTTCTTTCTTCCTTTGTCCTCCTCCTTCTTTTTTAGTCTTTTGAGACTGAATTTCTCTATGTAGCCCTTGCTGTCCTGAAACTCTCTCTGTAGAGCAGGCTGACCTTGAACTTAGAGATCTACTTGCTTTTGCCTTTTGAATACTAGGCATAAATGCATGTGCCACCATCCATGGTTTTGATTTAGGTTTCATCTATGTCTATTATTTATAGATTTGGTCTTATTATAATGTCCCAGATTTTCTATATGTACCTTCCTGTTTTTTTGTTTTACCTTTAACATTTTCTTTAATTAAGTCATTAATTTCCTCTATTTTATCTCTGAGACTTAATATTTTCTTTCCCACATGACCCAGTGTATTTCCTCTGAGGCTTTATTTTTGACTTTATGAGTTTGTAATTTTGGGTTTTCTTTTATTTAGGCTTTTCTTCAGAGATTCTTTCTTTAGATGAATGTGCAGCCTGGGTCAGAAAACATGAGGTCTTGGAGCATTATTGCATGGTGGGTGTGTTGCCTGATAGGCAGGTAGGCTGGTAGACTGGATCTGTGAGTTCTTACTTGGGGTTCTATGTGAACATTAGGAGGCAGTTTGGTTGGGGGCGCTGAGGGACAGTTACTGTTTCTCTTTATATTTTTTGTTGTTATTTTCATAGTTATGTGAAGCCAGTCCCATGTGATCTTTCTCTTATCATGGGAGTAGGAGTTTCGTAGGTCACTAATAGGGAACAAACACACAGCTTTGAAGAATCTGCTTTGTTCAGTGCTATAGAAATTACAGGCTTAGCTTGAACTGTAAAGGTGTGTTGCAGGAAAAGGAGCCGCTTGTTTGTCCTGGCCGCCCAGCTAGCTTACACCCAAAATAATCACACAGAAACTGTATTTATTAAAACACTGCTTGGCCCATTAGCTATAGTTTCTTATTGGCTAACTCTTACATTTTAATTTAACCCATATCTATTAATCTGTGTATCGCCGCATGGCAGTGGCTTACTGGCTAAAATTTCCAGTGTCTGTCTCAGGTGGATCCATGGCTTCTCTCTGACTCTGCTTTCTTCCTCCCGAAATTCAGTTCTGTCTTCTCTGCCTACCTAAGTTCTGCCCTATCAGTCTAAGGCAGTTTCTTTATTCATTAACCAATACAAGCAACACACAGAAGAGACTCCTACATCACTGGTGTACAAAGAGAGACTAGAGCTGAATCAATATTACATTTTGCAAATCAGATGCAATGTTATTTATGGTAGTGTGATTAGAAATACTCTATCTTGGATGAAGTCACCTTGTTCTACTAATAACATTCATGAGGTCCTTCCTTAGTTTGTAAACTCACAGATAGTTTCATCTTTGGAGACTCTGTGTGATCTGTGTGATCAAGTTAGGGTGATAAAACTCACAAGATACAGGTGTATATGCTTGAATGCTAGTGTTATACTGGTGAATATTTCCTTCTGGTGCCTAAGATGCTCTGCTCACTAATTAGAGCTCCAGAGAATCAGGATTTCTAATTATCTATCCTCCAGGGATGGGCATAATTGGGCAAGAGGTAATGTGAACAGTCTCCTGGGTATGTTAAGTTTGCTGTGATGACTCCAATAGGCTTCCCTTGTCCAACAATAAATTATAAATAATAAGGATAAAATAGGTGCTCAACAATTCAGTGTGCTTTGGTCATTTGTACAATGCTGAAACATAGGAACATAGCTTCACTTTCTTGATGTATATCTCATAAATGGAGAAAATAAGAAGTATTGTAAAAATTAGTTAGTTAGACCCTTCCAAAACCATCCTAGCTTCATGTACCAACATGTAAGCAGTTCCTAGACCGTCAGCCTTTGACCCACACTTCTGTAGCATCTCCAGCTTCTGGTGTGGTCAGGCAAGGAATATCTGGACTCTAAGTGTTGTATGCATACTTCTGCCTCTCTTCCTGAGGTGGACAGATGAGGAATCCCAGAACCCTCTTCCTCCAGTACATCCTTTGACCACTCAATGTATTCACTGTAATCATGCAGGTAAGAGGTAAAGATTTCTAGATAACCCTTCTCTACCACAGTTTCTCTCACCAGTGTATAAGGCTGGTGAAGCCAGGGGAATGTGACACCCTCCTACTTCAGTACATATCTTTGGTGTTAGTACACTACCTGACTAGGAAGGTGAGAACATGATTCACCCACACTTGGAACCCTAACCCACCACTCTCCATATACCCTGATATGTAATTATAGGTCTCTGAATCCAGTGAACACTCCCAGAACACCTTTTGAACCCTGACTCCAATGATCAGATAATATATCTGCCTTGGGATAATACTACCTACCCCAGCACTGTCTCTGGTTTAAGAGGACAGAGGCTGTGCCTCAGGCTCCCACTCTCACCAACCCAAGATCACCTTCTACTATTCCACTCATTAATGCTAAAGCTCTCTACAATCAACACAGAGTGCAGCCAAGGTTTTTGAAGTAGTGGAAATATCAAGCACTGAAAGAATTGAACTGAGATGTGCCAAAAAGTCTCAACAAAATAACTAAAAATGAGCACATTCTAGTGTTAAAAATGTTAGTAAACATGAAAAGTTGAGACAAAATGCTTTTTTGAAAAAGTGAGAATCCCATATGAATAGCTGCCAATGACAGTGACTTGGACAAAATTCCAAATAAATTATCAAAGGAATGATTTAAGATATGAGGACAAAAATAAATGTGTGAATGAATTAAAAAAAGATACCAGCAGTCTATTAAATAAAGTCCAAGAAAACACAAGCAACTAAATATAACAAGGATGTCAAGGCAAGATATGGAAACAGAATTAAACAATGAAAGAGAAATACTGAAGAAAACCCAGATGAAAACAATGCCAGAAATGAAATTTTCACTAAGACAAATTGAAATTTTGGAAAGCCATTGTGGCAAATCTCATCCATGGGATGGATCATACAAGACAGAATATCACAACTTGAAGACAAAGTAGAGGAAATTAGATCATTTAATTAAGCTCAGTGACAGATAAAAGAAATTCAAGAAACCTATGAACAGGACATACAACATCTGTAGGACAATATGAAAGGACCAAACGTACACATTCATAGATGATATTTTTTATTGATTTTATTGAGCTATACATTTTTCTCTGCTCTCTTCCCTTCCTCTCTACTCCCTCTTCCCATGGTCCCCATGCTCCCAGTTTACTCAGGAGATCTTGTCTTTTTCTACTTCCCATGTAGATTAGATCCAAGTATGTCTCTCTTATCATCCTCATTGTTGTCTAGGTTCTCTGGGATTGTGATTTGTGGGCTGGTTTTTATTGCTTTATGTTTAAAAACCACTTATGAGTGAGTACATGTGATAATTGTCTTTCTGAGTCTGGGCTACCTCACTCAATATGATGTTTTCTAGATCCATCCGTTTGCCTGCAAATAAGATGTCATTACTTATCATTTTTTTCTGCTGTGTAATACTCCATTGTGTAAATGTACCACATGTTCCTTTTCCATTCTTTGATTGAGAGACATTTACGTTGTTTCCAGGTTCTGGCTATGACAAACAATGCTGCTATGAACATAGTTGAGCACATGTCCTTGTGGTATGATTAAGCATCCTTTGGGTATATACCCAAAAGTGGTATTGCTGGGTCTTGAGGAAGGTTGTTTCCTAATTTTCTGAGATATCATCATACTGATGTCCAAAGGGGCTGTACCAGTTTGAACTGTCACCAGCAATGCAGAAGTGTTCCCTTTACCCTACAAGCTCTCCAGCATAAGTTGTCATCAGTGTTTTTGCTCTTGGCCATTCTTGCAGGTATAAGATGAAATCTCAGAGTTGTTTTGATTTGCATTTCTCTGATAGCTAAGGATGTTGAGCATTTCCTTAAGTGTCTTTCAGCCATTTTGGATTCCTCTGTTGAGAGTTCTCTGTTTAGGTCTGCACTCCATTTTCTTTTATTGAATTATTTGTTCTTTTGATGACCAATTTCTTGAGCTCTTTGTATATTTTGGAAATCAGACCTCTGTCTGATGTGGGATTGGTGAAGATCTTTTCCCATTCTGTAGGTTACCATTTTGTCTTGTTGACTGTGTCCTTTGCTTTATAGAAGGTTTTCAGTTTCACGAGGTCCCATCTATTTTCAATCAAATCATAGAATAATAAATTAAAAATCAAGGGAAAGAAATACTCATCCAAGTACAAGAGGTAGAGAAAGTACCGAATACACAGGACCAGAAAAAAAGCTCCCAATACTATATTATTTTAGAATTAGAACACCAGTTATATGGACTAAATGGTACAGAAATCTTAAAGAGAGAAGGTCTAAATTACATATAATATCAGGGTCATTAGACTAACTACTGATTTCTCAATGGAAACCTTAAATGCTTCTAGAGCTTGGAACAATGTACTTCAAATCCTGAAAGACTTCATAGATGGTTTCCCACACTACTATGTCCAGCAAAACTATCCATCATCAAAATCAAGGTATTGACCTAGAAGCTTCCTCCTACTGCTCAGCTTTCATAGTATGGAAGGTGCTATGTAGGCTGCTGAGGGACAAAAGTCTTCAACAATTTTAATTGGCTATGAATTGCACGCTACAATAAGTGTCCAACTTGGCAAGGTTGGTGAAATAGTGGCATGAATGTTATGGGGATAATAATGTACTTTCTAATTGGATGTAAGGCTACTCCTCAGAAGAAAACTCATGCCTAGTATTGTAAACTTGTTCAAGAACCTAGGGGAGTGATTGACCTTACTACTGTGGGAAAACCTACTATTATAATTTTAAATAGACATGATATCAAACTGCCTTTTAAATATATGTCTCTATATAAATCAATTAGTATAGCAGTCCATCCTCATGAGAGAAGCTTCGTTTTGCAGAAGCAGTTCAGAGATTCTTAGCTGGCCAAAGTGAAGAGAACCACAGAATTCTCAGGCCTAAATGGGACATCTATATCACACCCTTTATCACATCACATGGCTCAGTGAACACTGTGACAGGAGAGATGGGAAGTTTGTAAGAGCCAGAGGTTGGGGCAGACTGCCACAAAGCAATTTCTGTTGCACTCATGAACTCTTATTGGTTGTGGCTGCCTATATAAGATTGGCATTAGAGTAAGACAGTCAAAATTCCAGCATAGATTTGGGAGTGGCTGGGAAGGCTGAAGCGCCACTCTAACAGAGGAGCATGGAAGTTGATGGCTGTGGGGATAGCAAGAGTCAGTTTTCTTCAGGGATGTGGTCCCTGGTAGAGTGTCTTTGCTACAGTGGAATGCCAAATGCCATGTACATAAGGACAATACGGATTGTACACTATGTGCTATCTAAAAAGAGAGACAGAGAAAGAACATGAAGTTGGGAGGGAACATGGTGATAGGGTTTTGGAAGGAGTTGGAAAAGGTAGATATGAACAAAATACATTGTATACATAAATAAAATTTACAAAGGTTGAATAAATTAAGATTAGTGAGCTAATGTGTGCTGGGAAGTTAAAATAATCATTGTTGCATAGTGAACACTCGAGTTATTATTACTGTTTTTGCCATTATTTTCCCAGATTATACAGATAGTTTTTCTTTTACCGTGATATCCTTTCTAGAGACACTCTCAATACAATTATTTAAGTTTCAATTTTCTTTATTATGTTCTCATTCTGGATACATGTCCCGGAGGTTAGACTATAATTCCTTTGCATAAGGATCTTGAAATTTATTAATCGTTCAATAACTGCTTGTGACTTCCCTTCTGCATCCTCTTTTCTTACAAACACACCCTCCATTCTCAGTTTCTCATTGCATTCTTGAAGAATTGCTAGGTAGATGAAAGTTCCTATACAGATCGCTTTGAATTCTCAGACTGAGACGTCCTAAGCCTAACTTCATTTCAGGGAGACAAACAATCCCCAAACACCCTGAGAAAATCTATATCACATTCTTGTCTTAGCATTTAGGGGATCTACACCCAGACTCTACCCTACTGCCCAGTGCTGGGCACTAAACTGTATGTTCTACTCTCCCCCCGACTCCCAACACATACCTGTCTTCTGGCTGTCAATTGCATCTTGATTCCTCTTACCAAGGTACACTGTTGCCCTGACATTGGTGTCCTCATTACTTGTGACAACACTTGTGTTATCGGTCTATCTCAGTCTCTCCCTTTTTAGTGCCCCTGCCTACCTCACACTTACCTAACCTGACTCTTCCTGCTCCTGGCTTGCTCATTCTTCCCTGTCAGCTAGGACCTAGACATTTTAAACATGCTTAGTGTGTGATGCAGGCCTGCTCTCTTTTCAGCGCAAGCTAATATACATTTGTGTAAATAAAACTGCTCTTCCTCCCAGGACTCATCAGTGGCATGTCACTAGGAAGAGGGGAGGAGGAAAAGAAGCTGGAAGGGTGAGCAAAGCATTTACAACACACTATCACACTGATACTTCAGTCGGGTGTGCTTTCCAAGTCCTTGTGTGTGGACCTAGCAATTATTGGCTGCCAGGACGATTAGCATGTAAGGAAAAACCCATCAACAGTGATTAATAAGTTGCATACACTAATGGCAATGAGATGAACACTCACTCTGATGTGTTATGGAATTTCCGGTTTCAGAAACAGTCTTATTTTATTTCCACAGAACCTACACAACCTGTTCTTTAATTTGATGGTCACAGCAAGACTTTAATATCAAACTGTATATATCTAAAATGATAAAGTATATTTATCACTTCTAAAGAATAGTTCTGTTATCAGTTCATTTAGTGTGGATATCTTGTGTAGGGACAGTTGTTCTATGTTATTAATTTATAAAGTCATTGTTTTGAGGCAAGGAGAGTGAGTGAGTCATCGTTGATTGGGCATGAAGTTTCACTCTGGGGAGAGGAACAGAGTTTTGAAGATGGGTGTCAAGGATGGCTATATGGTAATACAAAATGCATTTAATGCCATTAAACTGTATACTCAAAATGGTTGAAATGATGTTTCAAATAAATTAAGAAAAGAGTCATTCTTGCTTATGATAAAGATAAAACTGAAAAGCCTGTAATTCTGACTTTTGCCAGTTCTTCTTCTTAAAGTTTTTTACATCTCAAGAATACAAAATGAACATATATGTATGAATATATTTATATATATTCATTTAATATATTGGGGATTGATACAAGGTCTTCTGAATCATAGATAAGTGCCCCACCACCATACTACAAACCAAGCCCTCAGAATATGCTTATACAGGGCTATGTTACATTTCTTAAAACACATAGTATTTGGTATCTTGCCTTTATTACTTAATATAAATTGACCACACACATGTGTATGCATAAATAGTATTTATTCTATTATCATGTCTCCTAAAGAAGGACATTAGCTTCTCTTACAAGGTAATATGTTATATTTCAGTTAAAATGAATACATGTGTTTTTTTTCTGATGTTTGATTTTTCTGTTTATGCAGAGTTGTTCATTCATTCCTTCACAGAATACTTGATGTCATTCCCTTGTCAGATATATGATATCCTGGATAATACTAAGTAAATTGTTGTTCTCTGGCAACTATAACATGTCAGGTCCAAAGGAAACTCCATGTCCCCAAATTCTGGTGGCTACACGAAATATTAGTGGTTGAACCAATATTTCTATTATTGAATCAATAGCCACCTATTTATATACAATAAAATGCATAGTTATTTCATGTGCTTACACTGAGCTTCACTTTGACCAATTTTTGAAATGTGCATCTTACAGTATTTAGAATTGTCACAGTGAGGAAGTAGAGAGGCCAGTAATAAATGGCTTCTTTTTCTCTCTCTTACGTCTCTTACCCATTTATTACTGGTGGTGAATGTAATGACCATTTCATAAAAGGTCTTTTCTTCCAACTAAATCTGCCCATATGGACATCATCCAAAACTATGGAAAGATAAATATATGAAGAAAAACTCAACTGGGAAAATTCACAATGGAGAATATATATAAGAAGAACAACACAATAAAACTTGTTCTGAAGAGAGAATAAAAAGAGCTAAAGAGATGGATCAACAATTCAGAACACTTGCTCTTGTTGAAGACCTGGATTCAGTTTCCAGCACATAGTGGGTCACAACTATCTGTAACTCTAGTCGCAGAGTACCCAAGCAGTCTTTTCGCCTCCCTCAGTACCAAGTACACTATGGTACACATACAGTAGGGAAAACATGGATAAAATAAATAACCAAAACAAACAAGCAACACCTCTCCTTTTCAGAAAAGGTCAAGCTAGGCAGGAGGAACCAGAGACAACCTTAAGGGGTAGATGAGTCCTTCCAAATAGGAGTTGATTTGATTTGGATTTATTGTAATTTGGGGATAGGGTTTCATTCTGCAACCCAGCTGCCTTCAAATTTTTCCTGTGTAGCCCAGACTCCATGCAATGCTCTCCTTATCCTCTCACCTCAAGTATGAGCCACAATACCATTTTACCAGATGGGACTTGGTAAGATTCAGGCTTAGGGCTGGCAGTGTATTGACCTCAGCATGGAGCCTTCCCAATAACCTGGTTTGTCTCTTTCCCTTCCTTCTAAGCCATTCCGATAGCAAAGCAAAAAGAATTTTAAAAAGGCTCCAGTTGGTAAGTTTTGCATTGAAGTAACTATTGTTTCTGAAGCATCAGGGGCTTTACCTGTCAAAAACAGATACGTTACTTAATTTTCTGCTTCATATATCAATAGGTTGATGGTTGATACACTATATTCTGTCTCTTGGTAAAGTATTGTGTTTCTTTCATAATCCATGTATTTAAATCTTAACCCCTTGTTCCTAAGAATGTTCAGTTGAGGACAGCATCCTTTAAGAACCAAACATTCTGTCCTCAGGGTATTCCTAACACAATACACTAATGCCATTATCAGTACAGGAAATTGGGAGACAGACGCAGAGGGAAGCTTGTGCGAAAGGTAACAGGGAGAAGGTGGCCATGCTCAAGACAAGGAACTCTTGGGACTCAACCCCGCAGGCACCTAGATGTTGGGACTACAGTCTCAGAATTCAGAAAGTAAACCTCTGTAGTGTTTGTTACCTTTATAAAACAGCACAAACTATTACACAGATAATAAGCCAACTCATTGTTGGGGAAAAATGAATTAGGACATAAGTTTCTTAGAGGGCCGAAATGGAGCAGATAGCCATAGATGCAACGGTGCTCCTAGAAACTGAAAAGTCAAGCTCAGTGAATTTATAGCTTTAAACCCAAACTAGCCATCAAAGGAGTTGGCTGGTGGCCATTATTGAAGTTCAAGTTTGATATACCAGTGTTCTGAAGGACAAGAAAAGACTAGATGAAATAATTTGCTTCATTTTAAACTCAGTTTCGGATTTAATTTTTATAAAATACCCTTCTGTGAAATACATCATTTCAGCATCTGGAGGAAGAAGCTCAATCGAATCTGTGGGGACCTTTATACATTCTTTATTGTAGACCTGAAATGTCACGAGTAGGGTGAAGCCAAGGTACCACTGTGGTGGGAGCATTGCTTTCCCTTTGCCAGCCAGTAGGAAGCAATAGTAATCATTGCGGTGTGCCAAGGCTTTTGCAAGACATCACAGGATTTCTTGAAGGGAGTGAACTTGAGACCTTTACAGGGTATGGAGAGAGTAGAATTGGAGACCAAGAAGATGTTCTATCTGGACCACAAAAGTGGCATATAAAACATCCATAACTCCAGCCCCAGAAATAATCGTGAAGGTATAAAGGAAATGCAAACATTTGACAGGACAGGTTTGCTTGCTGCTCTTATTTGACACTCCCCTCTTAAACGTCAGATTTTCTCTCCCATTGTCTGACCCAGCACCAGAGGCAGCCTTTTGTATCCTAGATTCTAGAAGCAGCCAGCCTGTGTGGGAATCCTAACATGGTGCCAGTTCTGTGGGGTTAAGATGGGGTATAATCTTGTGCTGGTTAGGTTTTTGTCAGTGACATAAAGCCAGGGTCATTAGGGAGCAGAGACCCCAGCTGAGGAAATGCCTCCCTCAGATCAGTCTTCAGGCAAGTTGTGGAATAATCTCTCGGTTAATGGCTGGTGTGGGAGGGCTCAGTTCTATGCTTGCAGTGACACCTTGGGCAGGCAGTCGTGGATGGCAGCTAAAAGCCAATCTAATAAACAACATTCCTCCATGGTCTTTGCATGGTTCTGCCTCCAGGTTCCTCCCTTGGTTTCTATTAGTAATGGGCTGTAAGTTGTAAGATGAAGTCATTCCCCCCCCTTTTTTTTAATCCTGAATTGATTTTTGGCTAAGGTCTTTATCACAGCAACAGAAAGCAAACTATAGCAAACCTGTGAGCCTTAGTTTCACTGTCTATAAAACGGGAATCCTAATGTAATACACTTATTCATACTTTTATAAAACTGTCCCTCCTTCCCTTGTCTTTCGGGTGATATTCTACCAGCTACCAAACTTTCTCCCTGCTTCAGCTCCTCTAATTGTTTTGTATTTTATTCTTCTTTCACTTTACTTTTTTTATTCATTTTTTTGAGCTCTATATTTTTCTCTGCTCCCCTCCCTCCCCTTCAACCCTCTCCCAAGGTCCCCGTGCTCCCAATTTACTCAGGAGCTCTTGTCTACTTTTACTTCCCATGTAGATTAGATCCATGTATGTCTCTCCTAGGGTCCCCATTGTTGGCTGGTTTTCTTTGCCTTATCTTTAGTAACCACTTATGAGTGACTACATGTGATAATTGTCTTTCTGGGTCTGGGTTACCTCACTCAAACTGATGTTTTTTATCTCCATCCATTTGCCTGAAAAATTCAAGATGTAGTTATTTTTTTCTGCTGTGTAGTACTCCGTTGTGTAAATATAGCACATTTTCCTTATCCATTCTTTGGTCGAGGGGCATTTAGGTTGTTTCCAGGTTCTGGCTATGACATACAATGCTGCTATGAATATAGTTGAGCACATGTTCTTGAGCATCCTTTGGATATATACCCAAAAGTGGTATTGCTCCGTGTTGAGGAAGGTTGTTTCCTAATTTTCTGAGAAATTATCACACTGACATCCAAAGTGGTTATACCAGCTTGCATTCCCATTAGCAATGCAGAAGTGTTTCCTTTTCCCCACAATTTCTCCAGCATAAGTTGTGATCAGTGTTTTGGATGTTGGCCATTCTTATGGGTGTAAGAAGGAATCTCAGAGTTGTTTTGATTTGCATTTCTCTGATGACTAAGGATGTTGAGCAGTTCCTTAAGTGTCTTTCAG
>JAQHUG010000424.1:947447-958647 GCA_028555095.1 Dicrostonyx torquatus | reverse complement strand
AAAAAAAAAAAGAATATTAAGAGCTGCAAAGGAAAAAGGCCAAGTAACATATAAAGGCAGATCTATCAGAATTAGACCTGATTTTTCATTTGAGACAATGAAAGCCAGAAGGTCATTGTCAAGCATTATGCAGACATTAAGGGACCATGAATAGCAGCCCAGACCACTATACCTAGCAAAAGTTTCTTTTACTTTTCACCAAACAAGAATTTGCTGTAAGCAAAGTGGCAGGGAAATGCATTGGCCTCCAATCTGAATGACTTGAGTTGTATCCTGAGGACTCCCATGGTGGAGGGGAAGAACTTACCCTGAAAGCTGTATTCTGACCTCCACATGTGTGCAATGGCATGCACACACTCACAATAAACACATAAATGCAAACAGTTTGTTGCGAATTGTGTTGGGAGTGAAAGGTATGGAGAACATGGTTTAGTGAGTATTTTATTTGGCCCTTTCCTGGCTTTTTGGTGGCTGAGTTCCAGCCATGTCTCTGGCATCCACATTTAGAATGTTCTAACAATTCATCTCTCTACCTGCTCTCTCTCCATCTAGGCTGCTTTCTTCATGATTTTATCTGGGCACCCTTATTCCCTGTTATGACCTCATCAATGTTCCGCTTCATTACAACATATTGAATCTGCCTTATCTCGGTACTACATTCCCTGGCAGATTCTTCTTCTAGACCATGCTCAGATGTTCTTGGGACTTACACTTCTGCTCCTCTGAGTCATGTCTTGGCTTTTCACTGTTTTGAGAACAGAGTGGTGCCAGGCCAGCTGCTGCCATTGGCTTCTGAGATTGCTATTAAAACAAGGGTCAGGTACATGGTGATGGATGTGAATGTCTTAGTAAACATGATCACTAAAGCATGTTGTCATTTTGGTATGACCCAATGCTTTTCACACCACACCACCGTGCCCTTATTACAGCACACTCCTTTGCCTTGTGATAGAGAAGTGGAACTGGAACATTAAACAAGGGTATTGGGCAGTTTGTTTGTCCTTTCTTGCCTTTGAATGGTCCAAGTATCAGTGACTGTTATTTAGGGACTTCTGGTCTTGCAAATTGAAAAGAACAAGATCTCCCCACATTTCAGTCATTATTTGTTCAAGATTTCTGAAAGGCAGTGGTCAGTGGAGTCAGAGAGGAAGGCTTCATTATGGGTGTGGCAAATTTTGAGAGTGACCCAATGTCAATGAAACCAAGCAAGCTTAGAAGCAAGGAAATTGGTAATTCCCTCTGCCTGCCTTTTTGCAACTCTTATCCATGATTGCATCTTCTATTAGAGTTGTAGTTGGTTGCGGGTTTCAATGTGGTTGCTGAGATGTAGATTGGTCGTAGAATTTTGATGATGTCAAAGATTTCTAGATGTGCATATAGATGTTTGACATTTTTCGGACAGATGACAATCTTTTTGTGTAGTATTCAAAGAAAATTGTCACCGCCTCTGTCATTTTGTGGTCTGTTTGTCAGATCAATCTATTGCATTTTTCTTTCTTTTTTTTAATCGAATGTCTACAATATTACAGGTAGAATCTGAGGTTGGTGTTCAAAGACGGACACCATTTCAATATTTTCAGATAACACACAAAACCAAGAGGCTGTAGATGAGGCAAACAGGGAGTCGCCACCGTGCTGGTTCTGCCTGATACCCTTCTGCGGACACTCTTTTTCTGCTTTGCTTCCCAAGCTGGATCCTCAGTGTCAGTGGTGGTGGTGAAGCCTAGCAGTGCAGTGGCATTCTCTGGTATTCTTAATACTATGACAGTTTTTTTTTTAACTTACAAAAATTACTTACACAATTGATGTTCAAAAAAAATTTTTTTTGAAAAAGGGGTTCAGAAAATGTGTAGAGAAAAAAGAATTTAGAATTAATTAAGCTTATGAAGCTATAAATGTTTCTCCCTCTTTTAATTTTCTTTTATCAGAAATAGAACAGCAAAGAGATGAGGAGAAAAAGCACAACAGGTACAGCAGAGGCTGTCCAGCTGTGACGGGAAAAGTGTGCCGCAGATGCCGTGGGGGGGTGTCACAAAGCACCTTGTATCTCTAACTTCTACCTGCTCCTGTCCGTCCTTCCATTAGCCCTCCCTCTCGCCCTCACCCTCATTTCTGACAGTTCTGCATTATTCTTGGATTTCAAAGATCACAACAACAACGACCTGACTTTGGCATGAAGAAGATTTAGGTCTCAATGTTGGCTGTAAGACTTACACAGGTGAAATTGTTCAAACACTTCTAATTTTCTGTTTCTCCATCTGCGAAGTGGGCATAGTCATAGTTATTGTTCTGTGGGGCATTGTGAAGGGTAGGGTTGATAACAGAGGCCAAAGAGCTTAACAGTGTTTAATATTGACAATTTCTGTACTGCTTTCTTTTCTTTCTCTTTCAGGATGATGAGCTGTGAATATCTATACACAGCGGACACTTTTCTACAAAAATAAATATATATGTAGATTGTTTTCTTCTTCTTTGAGTAATTCAATTACAACTGAGGCTTTCCCCTAGGCTTTTGTTGAAAACATTCTTTCTTAGATGAGATCAGCTTTGCAGATGATCGACTCAGAAGCAGAACTTTTTAAGCAAGTGGTGCTGTAGGATTATACCGTGGATCTGTGTTCCTCACACGCTTGGGTCTCTCCCACAGTGCTTTAATGCAGTAATACATACTTCAGGGTTAGATCAAAGCTGCATTCTCAGGAATTACAGTTGCTCCGCTGTCCAAAGGTTTTTGCCCTAACTAGTTCATTAGTCCCCCCCACAGACATAGTATTCCAAATCAGTCTTGGTATTATTTTAGGGAGTCTTAGTTTCTACCTTACTGTATCTCTGAGAAGAGGAAAAGACCCTGTGTGTTAGCAGTCTGCTGCCAAGGCTCATACCTCGTATTCTTGCCTGCAATTGTTCAGTGGTCACGTCCAGTTTTTCTTTTCTTAGAATACAGATCCCAAAGGAAGACCTACCGTCACCAGTGTGACTGAACACACGTGCTTGGCCGTCAATCTGGGCAGCAATTGAAAGGCTATTGCTTTAGAAACACTCCTGTACTGGTAAGGAAGAAGCAGGGAGCCTTGATGGGAGGAAAAGGATGTTCCTAGTGCTGAGCTCAATTAAACTGTCATATTTGGTGTGGGTGGGGGCGGGGTGGGAGTTACTTTTAACAACCAAGACTCCTCTCTCTTCTAGGCCGTGAGGTTTGCAGCCTCAACCAGGACATCTTTATCAGGAAATTCTATTCTAGTTTTAACCGTACTGCTGAAAAGAAAATCTTTCCAGATGGGTTTCTGTTTACACAGCCTTTAAAAATTTTACTTGTATACAGCTTCTCCCATTGGCAGCACTTTGAGTTCTACTTTTCAAGACTTGGAGCCCCCAGTTCTGTTTATAGAACAGGAAGAGAAGTGACCCTTTTCATAAGGGAAAGAAGCTACAAAAATTCTCATTCCTTGGAAGAGTTTGTTTGGAAGTGTGGTAAGTAGTACTGAGGGGCCGGACATAAAACTCCTGCACTTGAAAGGTTGAGGCAGAAAAATCTGGAGTTTGCAGGCATTCATGGCTCCATAGCAAGTTTAAAGCCAGTCTGGGCTACATGAGAACCTGTCTCATATTTAAATAGATTTAAAATAGATTTAAAACATTGTGTTGATGGCCTAACAATAGCATTTTTGGTGTAATTATTATGAAAAGTTTAAGGCCTGAACCGTAGATAGCCTTGCATTCATCATTTCTATTATGTGATTAGTGTTTTGCTATAATTATCTTCTGACCTAGCTAAGTTCCTTTAGTCTCATTCCTGTTACTTTATCAATCTTATAATTTTTGTGTGCATCTCAAAGTTACAGATATCATAAATAATGAGCTTGTTTCAAGTCCTGATGATTTCCTGGCCATCTAGTCAATGATGTGCTTTCCCAAATCGATTAGGTTCAAGAGCGGCTAACAACAAAGCATGTCTTTAATATGACTTGTTTTTATTTACCATGTATTATATTTTTTGGGGGGTTGGCGCTTCAACCCAAGACTTCATACATGGTAAGCATATATCATATCATGTACTGTTCTCCTCCAACCCTCATTATGCTTTAAGAGTTTGTTTGGTCACTAAAAGAATGTTGAAGGTAGGAACTGGATGTGGTTTAACACGATCTGCACTTTAACACCACCCGTGCTTCAAGCACTTTCTTCCTTTCTGATCCACTATCCCAACCTGTGGTATTCATCTGTGAGTCCTGTCCTGCTCGCAAATGACTGTCAGCGGTCCATCCAACGTTCTCACTTTCTAATACCAAGGAGGAAGGGGGTAGGAAGTGAGCTACTTTAATAACCTTACCTAGAAGAACCGATAATTTATAATCAGCATTTTAAACTTCAGGACAGCAAAACAAAACCAAAAAAATAAATCAAACAAACAAATCCAAATAAATGCTGGATGGAATTTAGTGTATGGGGGTCATATGACATTTATAGCTGAATTTAAGAAAAAAATAACATTATAAAGATAGTGTTTGCATTCTTATGTTTTATTCGCTATGAAATAGCCATTCTTGAGGTTGAGAAACAGAATTGTTTGCTTTTGATTATCAAAGTAGCTTACTTGCTTCAACCATTCCTCGTTGTTGGGAATATTCAGCTGAGCTGAAGGTCTGTAACTCAGCTCTTTGAGTCCTGGGTTACTATTAGAGACATTTGCTGGGCACAAAAGGAGACTTCAGAAACTTCTTAACACAGAATATTTGCTTAGTGAACTCATTGAACCTTATGCTGAAGTAATATCAAAGTAGTATCTTTTTTCCTAGGATGATCCCAGTGAACTTACAAAACTTTAGTGAGTGCGGTGGTTTGAAAGAAAATGACCCTCATGAGGAGTGGCACTATTATTAGGTATGGCTTTGCTGGAGAAGGTATGGCTTTGTTGGAGGAAGTGTATCATTATGGGTTGGGCTTTGAGGTTACCTATGCTCAAGATATTGTCTAGTGTCTCAGGCCACTTCCTGTTGCCTGCAAGATGTAGGACACTTGGCTACTTCTCTAGCACCTTGATTTTCTTCACACCACCATGTCGCACCATGGTGAAAATTGAGTAAAACTCTAAAATGTAAGCCACCAAATTAAATATTTTTCTTTTGTAAGAATTACCATGGTCATGGCCTATCTTCATAGCAATAGAAACCCTAAGACAGTGGATTTAGGGTCAAAGGACCATACGACCAATTTGTGATACCCTCAAGAAAATAATTCCCAAGAAATATATGAGGTAAGAATCCGGCCTAGTAATGACAAAAATTCTTGAGAAATATTTAAAATTTTTTTAAAAACATATTCGTCGCTGAAGAAGCAGCTTTATTTTCTTCCTTGAAAGAAAGAAAGCAATTTAGGTGAAGGCAGATGAGATTGAAATTCGATGGCCAGAGTGCTAGCATTCCTAGCATACTGAAAAAGGTCTGTGGGAAGGTCATGTGCAGCAAAGGAGGAAGGAAACAGTGTTTTGAGTTGTGCGCATGTGTGTCTGTATGCGTGGAGGCCTGTAGTCTCCCTATCTTGGTTTTTGAGAGTCTCTCATTGAATACCAGGTTATTTAGACTCCTGACTAGCAAGTTTCAGGGATTCTACCTACTCCATCTTTTCAGAGTTGGTACCACAAGTGTGTACTTTGCCTAAATATTAACAACTTTTGCTTTTTGAGACCAGGTCTCACTGTGCATCCTTGGGTGTCCAATTAACTGTGAAGACCAGGCTGGTTCTCATCACAAAGATTCACCTGCTTCTGCCTCTGAATGCTGGGATTAAAGGTTTATACTACATGCCTAGAAAACATTAGCAGTTTTAAATTAGGTGGGTGACTTCAATATTCCTATGTGGCTGCTGGGGAATTTGAGTTACAGGCAGCTTATCAGAACCAGCTATGACAGGAGGGTCAGCATATATTTTCTGCCGTCCCAAGCAGATATCCATGTCCAAACCAGAAAGGAGAATTCTTAGTGCTCTGTCTCAGGGGAAGTCAACATTTGACGCACTATATTTTTGTAAATAAAGTTTTATTGAGAAACAGCTATTCATATTCATCCCGTATCGTTGACTGGTTTTGAGCAATCATAGCAGAGGTAAGGAGTTGCGTTTTACCTCTGTAAGGTAAGAGCCTGTAAAGCCTAAGCTATTGGCTGGCTGGTCCTTTGCAGAAAGCATCTGCTGACCCTTGGGTTTCTATAGCTCCCTTCCAAACTCTTGGCCAATTTAGGGAAGCTCTGGTTTTGAAACCCAGAGTAAGCAACACCAGTTTGCTGTTGCAGATATGAAACTTGGATCCTAGTACTTTCTTCAGCTTCTCTCAGCCCTCCTCCCCCAACTTGGAAAGTGGCCCAGTAAGTGAAATGAAACTTGGCCTGATCAGCGATATTGAGAAAGTGGACGGTGAAAGGACTGACATCTGCTTGTGTTTTGTAGCCCCAGCTTCTCTGGCGGCATGTGACATGGTGAAAGTGTTCTGGCCAGCTAGCTAGCTCACATTTGGTGGAAGATTGTCCACTGTTATCTGGCAGTGCAGTTCTGTCCAGGAAGAAAAGCAGCTTGCATCCTTGCCTGCACAGTGGCTCTTTAAATGAATATGTTTTCCAGTTTTACTAACTGTATTAAATTTGAGTCTTTGCATAGTTAATATTGCTATGTAGGTAAACATATGTATATTTTCAGTTATATGCTTAAACTTTGACAAAAATATATGTAAGATAAAACATACTGGTAAGCCTATCTCTTCTTAATCGTGTGAAGTGTATTCACATTCTAAGTACACTTCTTAGCTTGCAAAGCTGAAGCTGCATACCTGCTGAACAATGTCCCATTAGCACCCCCGCCCAGGTCCTGCATTCACTGTTCTGTGTCTGTCTCTTTAAGTCTTTACTCATCACCCTGTATACGTGAAGTCAAGCAGCATCTGTCTTGTAAAATTCAGTTGATTTGTTTTTTTGAGAATTTCATACATGAGTACTGTATTTACATAATTTTACCCCCACTCTCCCCCATCCAGCTCCTCTTATGTCTCCTTCCACTTCCTCTCAAGTTCATGAGCTCTTCTGGAATTGTTATCGCTCTCTCTCTGTATATACATATATGCACATATTAAACCTTACTACGTTCAGTTTGCATTGCTCTTGTGTATATGTGTTTAGAGATGCTCTCTTGAGATGGGATAGCCTATCACAGCGCTCATCCTTGGAGCAGACTGGTTCTTTCATGCTCAGCAGCCATTGATTACCTGTAGTTTTTCATCTGGGGGTGAGGCCTTGCAAAATTTCTCGGCATATTGGCTGGCATCCTCACCCAGCAGCTCTCATTTTGTGAGTGACTTATGTAGCATGCTTTCAAATTCACCTATATCTATGTCAAAATGTCATTTTCTTTCTGTGTTGCTTCTTTTTTGTTTTTTTTAACTTTTGAGACAGAATCTCACTGTGACTGTGGAGCCCCAGCTCTCCTGGAACTTACTATGTAGACAAGGCTGGTCTTTAACTCACAGAGATCTATGTGTCTGGATAAATGATATACGCTACTTACTACTACAGCAGGCTGCTTGGGGCAAGCAAACATTCTACCACTGAGATGCTCCCTTAGCCCTACAATTTTTTTTTTTAAAAGACAGAATCATTTCCTATTTTATACATGTATGTGTGTATGTGTATGTGCCACATCGTGTTGTTTAAATGCTCATCTGACGGTGGGCACTTGTCTTATTTCTGTGAATTATGCTACCATGAACACGGGTGAACAAATGTCTCTTTGGGTCCCGACTGTCAGTGCTTTAGGGAATAGCTGCAGAAGTGAAGTCGCTGGCTTAGATGGCAATTCTAGTTTTAATTCTTTTTTTTGTTTTGTTTTGTTTTGTTTTAATTCTGTGAGGAAAGGAGTTTGTGCCTTTTAGTCAGGTATGCCCGCCTTGTCCTCTTCCCTCTTGCTGATCTACTCTTTCCCTCTGTAGCTGGTTCATCCGTGATGCCATGATCATTAAGTGATGCCATGACAGGATGGGAAGCGCAGGGGTCTATGGGGAGAGGGAAATCCCTGTGAATGATGAAGATGAGCAACAGGAGTAGTTAGGAGAGTCTTTAGACTTCATGGAAGAATCCGACCAACGAAAGGAAAGAGGGATGCATAGGCTCTCTTAGATTTAAGTGCAATCGTAGTTAGGATGTAGGTAGGCTGGTAGAAGCCTTTGAGTCCAAGTTGGAAGAATTCTGGGTTTCATGGGAATGGGTTGGTGGTACTATTGATGTCTTTGATGGAGGCAGCTAGGGAAGGCTACCCTCTATATGGTGATGAAATCACAGGGCAGCATCTGGGAGATGGGCAAATTAGCTTTATACTGCTGTGACAAAATACCTAAAATAAACTAATTACATATTTATTTTTTTATGGTCTAAGAACTTTTAGTCATTTGCTTGCCTTTGTAGCCTTTGGGGTTGTGGCAAGGGAGTGTATCTTGGCAGAAGCACGTGGTAGAGGTTCATCGAATGGTGACTAGGAAGCAAACGAGAGGGAGGACTGGCTCTCATTATAATTTGTGTTACTCACTTTTCATCTCATTGGACTTAGAGAGTTTTATTTGCGTTAATGTTTCCAGAGGTTCCAGTGTGTTACAGAAGATGCAGCAAGGTAGAGCCCTCTATTTGTAAGGAGGGCAGAAGAGACTAGGGACCAGGGAGTGGGAGAGAGATAGAATGTCCTGCATCCACTGCTCTCTCCTCCTCTATTCCAGCTGACATCATAGACTATGTGATAGTGTCCTATATCCAGAGCAGGCCCTTGTTCCTTAGTAATTCCTTGCTGGGAACAAGTTTATGCCTAGGTGCTTCTCAGTCCTATCAAGTTCCCACCATTTCCCACTATGCCACCATCTTAATGTTACCATCCTAATACCACTGTCTTGGTCCAAGTTCCCAGTACATTCACTTTGGTGGGACCATACGAATCCAAACTACAGGAAGTAGTTTCTTAGAATTTTACCTGCAACAGAAAGCTGGGTGTTGTATTTTTATCGCTGTATACTCTCATATCTTGATACCAAAGATATAAATGCTTCGCTATTGTGTGGTTGGACTTGAACTCTAGTTGCAGACTAAACAACCACTCTACCAGCGAGCTACACCCTTGATATGATGCAGCACATTAAGACAACTTATTTTTATTTTTAATTTTGTGTATGTATGAGTGTCTGTGTGTGATAGGTGCGTGTGAGTGCAGGTGCTCTTAGAGAGCAGAGGTTCTCATGGAATTGGAGTCTCAGGTAGTTATGAGTCCCCTCCCCCAAATGAAGGTCTTTAGAATTGAACTCATACCTCCACAAGAGCAGTATGTGATCTTTTTCCAAGATCTACTAGCTTTTAAAATTTTATTTATTATTTATTTTTTGATTTTTGAGATTGGGAATCTCTGTGTATAAATTTACTTTTTTCAATTAAATATAATTAGTTTCCCCCTTCCCTCTCCTCCCTCCAATCCTTCCTTTGTGCTTTCGTTGCTCCCTCTTTAAATTATGGCATCTTTCTGTTTGCTATTACCCCTCTCCCCCATCAGTTTGCTTAGTGTTGCTTGTATGTGTCTGATTTGATTTCAGGAGTAGCCACTTGGGATTGGATAACCAGTTAGGGGCTCATCCCTGAGGAAGACCATTTCTCCTGCTTGCTCTCAGCCTTCCTTTGCCACCTATAGTTTTTGATTTTGGCTGAGACCCATGAGCTTTCCCCCTTTCTATGTTAGCATGCCTATTTCCCCATCTCATAGTCTTAAGTGTAGGAGCTGTGTTGTAAAATAAGGAACACTTTCTGAATTTGTGTGTAGGGGCCTAGAATATGTCTGTATCATTCCAATTTTAGTTTATGTGCTGTCAAAGCAAACATTGGTACAGTCTGTTAACTGCTGAGCCATCTCCCTAGCCCCAGAGATATAGTGCTTTATTTTAAAATTTTGTGTGTGTATGTGTGTGTGTGTGTGTGTGTATGTATACGTATGTGCAAATGAGTGCAGGTGCCCACAGAAACTAGATGATCTCTTTGACCTAAAATTACAGATAAGCCATCCAACATGTGTGCCGGGAACTTAACCCGGTTCCCCTGTAAGAGTAGTACCTGGCTTTTAACCCCTGGACCACATCTCAATTCCAGTAATACACATTTACAAAACAGAACACCAGCAAGAGTCCCCATAAAATTAGCACGTTCAGTCCACCATGGCAGTATGGTTTTTCTTTACCAGTAACAAAGTCCAGGTCAGTTGTGGCTCTCTGCCATCTAAACCTATGACATCAATAGTAATGAACCCTGAATGTGCCCTATACTTTTCTGCTGTGGGCATTTGGATCAGATAGTTACCTTTCTTAGTTATCCTTTTAAGTCCTACCCACATTTAAAGTATTTCTCCACTGGATTATAAACAAAACAGCTATATTCCTCCTTAAAACTACTTTACTAGGGAAACATTATTTGAAATTATATATTGAATGCCAAGAAAATGAGGAAAACTATTCAGATATGGGTTCTTCCCTGAAAGACTAGTTTTTCCTGTGCTATTTTATTGACAATCTCATACATGTTTCTCACATATAATGTGTTTTGACCAAACTCATCCCAGTCTCGTCCCTCCTAATGTCTTCCATTTCTCCCCTCCGTTTTTCCCTCCTAGGGTCACGAATACTTTTTAAAAACCCACTGAGTCCACTTATTGCTCCCAGTATGTGTGGGGGCGGGGGTCTAGGGCCATCCATGGAAGCATGGGCAGGCTATGAGGACCCACATCCCTGAAGAAAAGTGGGGTTCCCGCTTTTCCAGCAGCTATTGACTGTCGGTAGCTCCACAGCCAGGAGTAAGCCTTTGTGAGCCGCTTCCCCATCCACGTTGGCGTTTAGCTCGCTTGACCTTGTGCAGGTTTGGGGTACGTAGTCACAGCCACTATGAACGCATGTGTAACAAGATACTGTGGAGTGTCAGCCCACAGTGGAATGCCTGCTGTCAAGGCTCAGTGATTATCATGGAAAAGGGGGTAGAATGTGTAATTTAAAAAAGCGGCGCGTGAGAGAAAGACGCCATGAGGCAGAGCTCAGGTGGAGGTGTTTTTTACTGGAGGAAAGGGAATGGGAAAAGTTGGGGAGGGGAGAGACAGGAGTAGCAGAAGAGGAGGGAGGGACCGAGGGGGGAGGGAGGGAAGGAGGGAGGGG
>JAQHUG010000424.1:926341-945963 GCA_028555095.1 Dicrostonyx torquatus | reverse complement strand
CAGGAGGGCCAGGAACAAGGGGAGTAAATGTAAATTTTTCTTTTAACAAAAAAAAGATGAACTTCCTATGAAAGATTCCATATGAAAATTACATATTTATATGTAATTGATATAAAAGATTAACTTCAGCAATAAGAAAAGTGATATTATGCATACTGCACTAACAGGAGAAAAGTAACGAAAACTTTTTCGTGGGGCATTGAGAAAATGTAGGAATGCAATGGACGGAAGTTGGATGTCAGAGCTGAAACCCCCTTAAGAAGTGAGCATTACTCCAGCGTAGTGGTACCACCTTCAATTCCTGCCCTCGGGAGACAGAGAACTGTGAGTTCGAGGCCAGTCTTGTCCACTTTATGAGTTCCAGGACAGGCAGAGCTACATAGTGAGATCCAGTCCAGAAACAAACAAACAAACAAACAAAAAAACCCCAAAACCAAAAACCAAGCACATAAAAAGAGGTGAGTATTAAAGAATCATTAGGATTTAGAGAAATGACGGGAGGAGGGGCACTCCAGATTAAAGGGATAGGAGGATCACTGGTGGGAATTTCATTCTAAAATGTTTATTTTTCCCTATGATGCTGTCATGCATATGTAATTGTTCTTTGCTCATATTTACTGCCTCCCTCTCTTCTCCCTGGTCTTTCTCCATATGAAATAATTATATATAAAATAATTACATCTACTCCCAATTCTATGAAGAGAGTCATTGAGTTAGGAGGAAGCAGGAGTCTGCTTCAGGAAGTAGCAAGCTGGGGAACAGCCCTGCTGTGTGGGTGGGAGAGCTGGGGCACATGTGTGTGCGTGTGTGTGTGTGTGTGTGTGTGTGTGTGGGTGTGTGTGTTCCTCTCTCAGCTCCTTCTGCTTCAATTCATAGAAGTCATTTATTGCTTCCTTCCATCCACCTCAACTCCCCCTCCCCCACACTGTTTTCCTTTTCTCCTCCCTGGGTGTAACTTGTGCATCCAAGGGACCAAATGAGTGACTGATTTCATGTGGTGAAATAGAGAAGAATAGCAGGGATGGTTATGTGCAAGAAGCATCTTCCATAGGTGAGAGAGATAATGGGGGAACAACTGCAAATGAGAAGTTACCTTTTCCCTTTTTGATCCCTTTTACCCTGAGTCCCATGAGGGGAAAGGCTGAGGGTCTCCAGGCTTCTCCACAGGAAGGGGAGGCCAGGAGGAGTGCCTTCCATCCACTGGCTTATGTGCAGTTGTCTAGAGAGGAAGACATTTTTCCCCCCTCTAGAGAAGGGAACAGGCATCCAGGAAGTGATCTAGACCGAGAACCGCAGAGATGTGTTCAGTTCACGCTCATCCACTTTTTGTGGGATTGTGACTAGATATTTGATGCTCACTTTCTTTGCTGGTGAAGGAAACACTGAAGACTGCCCCCGACATTTTCTCGCTGCACTAAACGGATTGTTTTTAAGTCAGGGAAACTGGAAGGAGATGACAAAACTCAGTACCTCTTGTTTTGCTTTATCATCCTAAAAGAAAATTATTGGGGAACTTCCAGTTTGTTCTTTTAAAAACTGAAGAAGAAAGAAAAGAAAAGGGCATTCCTCTGACATCTCTTTGAGAAACATCAAGATATTTCTGCCTCTAATAATCGCCTGGGTAGAATTTTCCATCTTAGCCCAAAGCAGCTCAACCTGGTTTCAACTAATCCCTTTTTTGTATTCCTCTAATTTAACAAGAGGAACTGGAGGAGTCAGACACTGTGTGGGAAGATTGGAGAAAATAAGGAAGGTATAGAAACCACTAGAGATGAAGATAAGTCGAACATTCTGGCAAATTGTCACGGTGTGTTGCTCATGCAGAAGGGCTGGGCAGTTGGGAAGGCAGTTAAAGAATGGGTTTAAATGTTTCGTCTAATTGCAAGCAGCTGTCGATTAGCGGAGCTTGTCCAACTGTTTCCAATTCGCTCCGTGGTGATGAGGAGAATGAGACTGGCAAGGGAAACTAGCCGGGCTGCGTGGACACATGGGCTTGCTTACACTTTCTGTAGAGGTCACGAAGTGCAGTAACTACTAAGAGAAACCACTGGGGACCTTCCTGATAATGATTTTCCTAAATTTCACCAGCACTTCTTGAGTTTTTGGCAGGAAGCAAGCTTCCCTATTATCCATATTCCAGAATTATCTGGGGGGATGATTCACCAGGCAACAGTGAGGCACTAGATGCTTCGTGCCAGTTCAGAAGCAATTGTTTTCCGATGGGGCAGTAAATCTAGAATGAAAGATAATAATGTATTTTAAGAGTCTTCTTGGATTGTTTCATTTTTAAAATTAGAAACTGAGAAAGAATAGAAATATTTTAACTAGCCTGCTATAATTATAAACCCTGCTGCGAATGATCTAAGTTTAAGAATTTCCTGGAAGATAAAGTTTTGTGTCTCCAAGTTCATCAATCTTAAAACCCCATCACATAACTTCTCTTTATTTTTATATTTTCTCCTTTCCAAATAGATTATTCATCTTTCCTATGCACTTATTTTTATTAGGCTTTATTTATTGTCATACACTTTAAATAGTTATTTTAGTGTTTCTGTATTGCGAATTGAAGAAACCATTAAGTTGATGGAAAGCAACTTCTATGAAACTAGAAAACCCATGTCCTCTCAGTTGCTGCCTAACTAGCCAGAAGTGTGCAGAAAAAAACTTCCCTTTATGTGTAAAGGTTTATCAAAGGAATCATCATTAATGTTGTTCATAATAGTACAAAGTTAGAAATGCCCACAATGTTTACAGTTGGAAATGGCTAAATATTTTTTGGTGTCCATATAGTATAATCTTATGTAGACATAAAAGTGTTGAATATATTGATGTGGGGAAATGGTTATAATAATGTATTAGGTGGAAAATGAAATAAAAATCAATCATCATTTTAATAGAGGCATATTTGCCTAGCCATCTACTTCTCTAGACCTACATGCGATAGGCTTCAAATGTGTGTGTGTGTTTGTGTGTGTGTTTGTGTGTGTGTTGTGTGAAAATGGAGTTAATGAACAACAACACTGAGGTTAGAGGTGATTTATGATCTGTCATTTTCCCAAATGTCCTGTGAAGAACATATATGACTTTTTTTATTTAGGAAAGCAAACTTAGTTTATAATGAATCTCACAGAAAACCAATTTTCTATTATTTGTGATTTTATTCCTTGTCAAGATAAAGCTAAGAAGGCAATCAATTCATGTCTAGCAAAAGAGGAAAAAAATCAAGAGGGACAGCACTCAATAAACACCCAATTTTCTTTCTGATCTTAGGCCTGTTTGAAGCACTCACACTTGTTTTGACCCAGCTAGATAAGTCAGCTCCTCTGCAGCTCTCACAGTTTCCACCAGCTGTCTTGGATGTTTGAGCTTATGTTTTTGTTTTAGTGAACTTCTCGGCCTATCCCGTGAGCTAGCACATGAAGCACTGGAAAGAAAGGCTTTGAGGCAGACTCTGAGGAGAAGCCGCTAATCTTATGAGATCCACAAGGGTTGGAAAAGGCAGCTGTTTCTGTTTTTCATCTAGGGCAGGTCCCTTGATGTCAGAAAGGTGGACTTTCTAGGTTTAGTTGTTAGATGCGCATTCAGTGGCTACAGCTGTGCCTCAGGAGGCCAATAGACTTTTGAGGAGGCAACAGGACAAAGATTTGAGTGATAAACTGGCATTGGGTACCAATGGGATTTGTTTCCAAAGTAGCAATTGTTCTCCACGAGTTCAGCATTTGGGAGTGCTCTGGCAGGAAACTCTTCCATCAAAGGATGGCTGTCCTTGGCTGTGCCCAGGACCGCTGCACTGTCCTTCGAGTTCGAACCAGGGGGTTCTTGCTGCATGATGTGGCAGAGTTTCTGGAAATTAGTTTTGGGGAAGAGGAAACTGACTGATGTGGGAGTCATCACCTCAGCCGTCATTCGCTGGTATCCCCTGCCTCGTAATGATTTCTCAAAGAAAAGAGAAATGGCAAACCTTCTTGTGGGAGTTGGGATCTGGTTAGAAACACTCATTCTAGAGCAGTAGCTACTGGCTTAGTGCTAGTTTCTATGTGCTCAGTCCCCTGTGGCTTTCTTTTAAAACTGATTTCTGATAATTAAAAAGAAAGCCTGGTTTTTGCACACGGTCACTTGAGCTAGCTACTGCTGTGCATTCCCGGAGGGAAACTGATACAAAAAGGACAGTTCTTCCATTCAGGGAACTTACACAAGAGGGAAAGAAGGCAAGCAACTGGGGAGACGCACGACACAGAGCGTTATAATAAACAAATGACATAGCAAAAAATTTAATTGCTGGAATTGCAGTGCACCTATAAGATTTTTCCATCTGGAGAGAAACTTCCAGAACAGTTCCTTACTTAGTCATCTTACACTAGAGCCATGAATTCTTTGGCTAGCAGAATTCTCCCTTATTTTGGTCAAGATTTTCAGAAGGGACAAAAGTCCATCTCAAGGCTAGAATCCTAACATCAAAAGAGTCTGCTGGTGACAGGTGATCCTGCTGTCATTGCCTCGATCATTTTATGACATCTCTCTCTCTCTCTCTCTCTCTCTCTCTCTCTTTCTTTCTCTCTTACACACACACACACACACACACACACACACACACACACACACACACACTTCCTATAATGGCAATGGCAGCTAAACCCCCAGTTTTAATATCTTTGCCTTGGCAACCCCAGAGGAAAGGAATGATTCAAGTCTCAACAGGCCGAATAGCATCTAGGATTAATCCTCATTGGGTTAACTTACATCACATGCCAGTTCTGCACCAATCGTGGACTGAGTGTGGCACATGCATATTGAGCAGATCTAAGTTTGGGACTCTCCTTGGTCTTCAGAGGGTGGAGTCACTGGAACCTAAGGGGTAGGGGTAGGAGCCGAGTGCTCAAAGGGAGAATGAACTGTTGGTGGAAGAATGAAGATTGCTGGTTAGGACTTGTACCCCGAGGCCCATGGTGTCCATTTCATGCAGAGCTGCATTACTTAATCAGAGCTGCTCTGGTAATAATCAGCCTCCACACAAGGGGCTGGCTTCCAATGTGCTGTCTCCTTGCTTCTCAGAGATCCTTTGATCCATGTGCAAGCTCCCCGGATGTGAATTTCCTGCTCAGTGGTGAGCCCTTCCTCTCCAGGCTCCAGAGAGCTGCCTGTACTCCAGCATACTTTATGTTTGCTTGAGTAAGGATGACTCAGATGTTCGATGCAGCGGTTCTCATGGTTCTGATGCCTTGATCAACAGTGTCAGCAGCAGCAGCACCTGGAAGCTTGTTAGAAATGTGAATTCTGCAGCCTTGTCCCAGACAGACTGAGTCAGAAGCCCTGGGGTCAGGTCTAGACGTCTGTGCTTCCACAAGCCCTCCAGATGATTCCCATTTATGCTCAAGTTTTGAAAATACTGATTCAGGGAAGAGTCTGATATGGTTTATTTCATAAATATTTAACGTTAAAAATCTCTATCCTGCTTCCCCACACACTTAAAAACCAAAGAGAAAAATTCATTAATTCCTTTTCCTTAAAGATTTATTTTTATTTTTTCTGTGTGTGAGTGTTAACCTCCATGCTTGAGGTGTTCCAGGTCCTTGGTGTTCCCAGAGGTCGGAAGAGGGCCTCAGATCCCTGGGACTAGAGTTACGGACCACTGTAAGCCATGGTGTGGATGCTAGGAATGGAACCCAGGCCATCTGCAAGAGCAGGAGAAGGTGTTGTGAACCTCTGAGAGATCTCTCCTGTCAAAACTCCTTCATTCTTGATGCTCCTTGTTGGGAGTAATGAGACTGATTACCTTGTGTGTGAAATGGCAGCTGTGCATCAAGGGAAAGGTTCTGGCTGGCCATTCTTTAGGAAATGACTATTTCTGGATATACTGCAGCTGTCAGCATCTTCTAAGACAGTGGTTCTCAACCTGTGAGGCGCAACCACTTTGTGGTCAAGTGACCCTTTCACGGGGTCACCTACGACACATCAGAAAACACAGATATTTACCTCATGATTCATAACAATAGCAAAATTACAGTTTTGAAGGAGCAATGAAATAATATTTTGGTTGGGGTCAGTACAACATGAAGAGCTGTATTTGAGGGCCCCAGTATTGGGAAGGCTGAGAACCACTGCTCTAAGATGAAGGACTTTTGGAAGTCTTTCTAATTCTCTAAGATGTCATTGACATAGATTCGACGAGTTTTGCTGCTGAGACAGCACTATGATTAGTCGTTTATTGAACATAGAACAGTACTAGGCTGGGACTTTAGAAATACATCTACTCACAAAACAGATATGTTTTCTATTATGGAGTTCAAGGTCCAGGGGAAGACGAAAATATGTTAATAAGAATGAACAGTAGGGTGTGATTTGGTGTGTAGGAGATCCCGGGGACTTGGAGGAGTACACTGTGGAAGGAGGGCTAATCAATACTGGGTGGCTTAAAGACTGATTGAAGAAATAATGTTCAAACTGGTACCAAAGGATGGTCAGCCATTGTTTTGCATAGAGGAAAAGAGAATACAAGGCTGAATGGAGGTAAATTTATTGATCGGAAATGTTAGAGGCATACATCCGCAGGAGAAAATTACAGTTCAATTTTAGGTGAGCTGGGTTTGTAAACCACCCAAGAGGTGATGCAAATGCCATGTACATCTGAGCTCAGATGGGGCAAGAGAGTAACCATTTGACAGTCATTAACATGTGGAAAGTGCTGAAGCCCAAGCAGCCCATGAGATGTCCAGGGAAGAGAGGTTGTGGCAGGCCTGGGAGCTCAGAGATGTTCCCATAAGAAGCCAGCTGAGGGAGGGAATCTGTGCAATTCCTTCTGGGTGGTCAGGAGGAAGGAAGGCAGAGCATGGGATGTGGCAGATAGTGTGGAGGCCAGGGGAAGCCAGTTCCACTGCCATTCTGGAAATGGCCCTGGTGGTCATCACAGTGCGTACCTGATGGAAGTCAGGCCGGGTCATGCTAGGGTGGGGTCACAGGGTGCTCTCCTCGTCAGCCAGCACCCCCTGTCACTCTTCCATCACTCTTCAGGGAGTTTCTCTTTCTGAGATAGATGAAATGGTGCTTGCTAAGTCATGGCTTACTTGGAGCGACCCTCCCCAGTTCCGCACTTGTCTTTAAGCTTGGCGTCACTTTCTGAGCAGAATCCATCAGTGTTTCTTCAGACTTTCCTGGCTTCTTTATCTCGTTCCGTTTTCAGGTCATTGTATTTCACTCTGCCTCTGGCCCCAGCTTGATTTTAGATCTAGTTAGGGACGGCTGTATGCTTTGTGCCTCCCCTGGCCCCAGCTGTGATGGCATATTTTGTCTGGCTTGTCTCAGAAGCCACTGCAAACTTCCTTGTCGTCCTCTCTCTCTTTCTCTTTCTACAGCCAGAGACTCTAGGGAGTTGTTTTAGTCAAAATTAGACGCACAGATGATATCGCCACCTGCACACTCTTTGGTTCTTTTGGTGCTGCCAAAGTTCTTGGTGTTTTGAAAATTCATTTAGGTGTCCAGTAGTAGAGACAGTGACCCACCTAGATCAATGGTTCTCAGACTTCCTAATGCTGCAACCCTTTAATACAGTTCTTTACGTTGTGGAGACCTCTAATCATACAAGTATTTCATTGCTACTTAATAAATGTAATTTTACTACTGTTATTAATTGTAATGTAAATATCTGTGTTTTCCAATGGTCTTAGGTAACTCCTGTGAAAGGGTCGTTTGAACCCATCCCACAAAGGGGTTGTGACCCGGCATTGTGAACCACTGACCTAGAGGATTTCTAAAAATACTAAAACTGGTTCTATAATTCTGTGGCAGTCTTTTCAGTTGAAGTGAATGGGATCAAAGCTTAACAATATAGTGAGAACCTAAATAAAAATATATAGTGCTAACAATTTCTGTTTCATTTTAATGATTGTACTATCAATAAAATGGATGAGTCATGATATTATTAGTCATATAGGTCAATACATGAAAAAGACTTAAGATATTTTTAAAATATCATCTCAAAATCACAATGAAGGCTAAAGATTATGGTAGGACATGGAGTCACACAGGATGTAGTCATGGCTTCAGGTATCCCCCTAGGCTGATGATCTCCAATCTTCTTCCCTAAGCCTAGTTTCCTTCCTAAAGTCTAACCCAAGGTCTCCAGTAACTTGCTGGCTGACTTTAGCTAACAATTGGATAGTACTATCTCAGAGCTCATGGATTCCCTTTGAGCATTTCCCCCTTTTCTAAACAAATTACATTTCCTATTTTTGTTGTGTCTCTAAACTTTCCTAACCCCTTGCTCAAGAGTTCCCAGTTTTCTTTGCAATTTCTTTTCCTGTGCCCTTGATACTCAGTCTGCTGCTCAAGCTTGGCAATGGTGCAAACAAGTTGCCTCTGCTTCTCTCCCCCACTCACCTAGATGTGTTACAGTTTTTATTGTCAGAGGCTAGTAAACATTTCTTCAGTGCTGAATGGCCTCTCTTCTAGTCATTCTCTGTTGAATATATCAATAGACATATCCAATAAGTCTTCTGAAGTTAAAATAATGATTAACCTGACCAGATAAGCCCATGGGTGCAATAGTAGCACGTTACAGGGTAACCAACTGCTTTTGTTTGAATTTAAGGTCCACTCCACAAAGGAAAACACATGTGATATGTAAATATGGCCAAAAATCATGTCTGGGGAGCTCAGAGACCAAAGGGAGAGCCTATGACGATTTTTTACTAATTGAACATTGTGTCAAAACTGCCTTCTAAATATATCTCCCTATACTCACAGATCAGTGTAGCTCTTGGACCCCAACAAAGAAGAACCTTGTTCAATAGGTGATGGTTAATGCTGAAATTCACAGCCTGTCCAAGTGTAGAGGATAAGTTTCCACAGAGTGTTCAGCTGCACACAGGCCATTTCTACCACAGCCTCTCACACTCTGAAGGTCAGGGAACATCCTGGAGAAGGAGTAGGAAGACGGTAAGAGCCAGAGGCCAGGAGGACTGGAGTGGACCAGCACCTTCTGGCCATGACTCATGAACTCCCAGCAGCTGTGGTCGCCTGCACAACATCTATGTAAGATTAAGGCAGTCAACGTTCCAGCATGGCTGGGAAGGGGCCCGGGAGGCCCACCCCTAACTGAAAAGTTATTAGTGGTTGATGGCTGCTGAGGTAGGGTGGGATAAGGAGTTTTCTTCAGGAAAGTGTTCCCTGGTAGGTTGTCCATGCTCCCGTGGATGCCCCTATAAATACGAATATGTAGGCAGCACTAACTGGTCACAGTGAGCTATAAAAAAGGAGAATGTAAAGTTGGGAGGGGGATATTGAGGGCAGGTGAACATGATTAAAAGGTACTATATACATGTATGAGGATCTCAAAGAATAAGTAGAAAATTAACAGGAAAAATAAATACACGGGGGTAAGAATTGTATCATTTTCCCCATTTTAGTAGGCTAGCACTGGTGTGTAATACCTCAGAAAGGTACTTCAGGGAGTTTCAACACTTGGCAGCTGCAATATGTGGGAAATGTTATTACATAAATCCCACTGGGGGTAAGAGGCAGGTGGTATTTTTGAAGTCAGTGTCAACATGAGGCTGTAGCCACACTGACCGCCTCCAGCCCATCTGCAGGGACATTTCTGTCTCCAGTAAATACAACCCGTCCTCTCTGCTTGCTTTGACTGCCTCTCCAGGTTCCCCTTTTTAAACCTTGAGTTTCAACTTGATGAGTCATCAAAAGGACTCGGTCACTGAATTCTGTCTGGCAAGAACTTCAGAGCTGTGGCTGTTCAGAGGAGCTGTTTTCTGGTCTTATCTTGCTGACAGTCATTAAATAAGTACTCATTGAGAGACTGTTACGCTTCAAGCACTGTGCCAAGGAATAGATTTAGAAACAAATGAACCAAGCAAGACGTGGTTCTCACCTTCATGGGATGTCCATGCTGGGAGTGCTGGGCTGTAATTCGTCCAACTATGCAGGAGAATTGTGAGGTAGCTTGAAAGGTAATTCTGAGTGAGGTCGGGCTGGAAGCCTGAGAAGGTTCCCTGTGGAAGGAACAGCCAAGCTAAGAGCCGAGGGATGAACAGAGGAGAGAGGATCCGGATTAGTATTTGATTAAGTAACTCGGTGCTATAGCCTAGAAGAGTGACATAAAGTGAGCTATCATGCATGTAAGTAATTTAGCTTGATCCTAAGAGTAGTGGAAAGTTCTGAAGGCTATTCAGAGGGCTCACAGGATTAGCCCCGTGTTCCTCAAATGTACTTGACACCGTTAGAAAGCGGTTGGTCTTTCACGGAGGTACTTGAATGCCATAAGCCCTCGGGAACTCTTTCCCGCTGGGACTGTCTCTATCACACCTGGACTTGCTTCTAAGGTGCATACCTGTGATCTGCAAATGACTTCTTACATAGCACACATTAGTCTGTGTTATTTTGTGTTTCTGTGTCTTTCTCCAACCCTATTGGATGGTTTTTGGAGACAGGAACCCTATCTTGTTTTCCAGGGCATCCATAGTGCCTGGAACAATTCTTGGCATGTGGCACATCCAGTAAGCATTTACAGATGAACCCTTGAGTAGTTCTGTGCTCCTTGTAAAGTTCCTTAAAAAGAACTAACCATGGGGCCTGGTGAGGTGGTTTAGTGCAGAAGAGCGCAAGCCTGACAGCCCTAATTCATTCCCCGAAACCCATGAGAAAATGTCAGATGTGGTGGGATGTGTCTGTTGTCCCAGCACACCCATAGGCAGATGGGAGTCAGAGGCAGGCCATCTCCTGGATTCTTGTTGGCCACCTAACTTAGACTACACAATGTGGCAGAGACAAGAGATACCCCTCCTCAACAAGTGGCAGGAGAAAACTGACATCAGAGAGCCTAATACACACACACACACACACACACACACAGACAGACAAAAATAAAAGATAATAACAATCCTATCAGAAAACTGTTAAAAAGTTATGCCCTTACATCTAGTTTCTTTTCAGTGTATAGTTGCTCTGTTACATATTTTGCATAGATGGTCTATTTTTTGAATATAATGATTTCTTAGCTTAATTTTGGGACAAGTTTAGATTTACAGAAAAGTTACAGAGATAGTGCAGGAAGTTGCTGTATGCCAGGTCCCCCAATGCCAACATCTTGTATTACTAAAGTATAGTACAAATACAAAGAAATTAACTAAATAAGTTATTTATATTGCCAAATTTCCCCATTAGTATCCTCTTGTGTCAAACTGTATTTTTCATGGTATCTCTCAATCTCCTGCAGCCTGTGACGATCTCATAAATATCTGTTGATTCTTACCTTGTGACAGTCTTGATCAGGACTGACTAGATATCCTGTAGAATGTCTCACAATCTCTGTTTGTTTGATGTTTTCTCATAAACAGAGCATGGTTGTGGGATTTTGGGGAAAACCCACAAATTTGGAACAAGCTTCTTGTCATCTCAGATGACAGAGTACTCTACAGTCATATACTGTCACTGATAGTAACCTTACCATTCAGTTGAGTTAGCATTTGCCAGGCACTTTTCTCTACCGTAAAATCACAGTCTTTTCAGTTCCCTGTTGTGTTCCTTGAAAGTGAGTCACTAAGTTTAACTCATTCCTGAACAAAGTAAAGGTAAGGTCTAACTCCTAAGGTGGAACATGTATCTATGTCCACATATAATATAACTATATATTGTGTGCTATATATAATTTAGAATTTCTTTGTAAGGAAGATTGATCTCTATTTGATTCTGTATTTATTTATTTATGCTAGTGTGGGCTTATGTATGTTTCTATTGTACTTTGGCTAATAGTTCTGTAGGCCATTGTTTATTTTGTTGCTTAAATTGCTTAGAGGATTGATCATTGGCAGCTCTTTCAGATTGATTCCTGTTTCTTTGTTGTTGTTGCTGCTGCTGTTTATCAAGACAGGGTTTCTTAGTGTAGCCCCAGCTGTCCTGGAACTAGCTCTATAGACTAAACTGGCTTCAAATTCACAGAGATCTGCCTGCCTCTGCTTCCTAACCGCTGGGATTAAGAGCATGTGCCATCACTGGACAAAGTCTCCTGGTGTTTTTGTTTCTTTTCACTTGCTTCCCTCCATTGTTTCTAAGCACCTCTTTATTTTCTGATACTATAAGACTGTTCACATGTATTTTAGACTTTCCTTGTCTCAGGCCTAGATTTAGGTATTTAGTAAGTAAGTATCCAGAAACAAAGATCCAGGTAGAAGGTGTGCCCATTGCTTTAGGGGCCTCAATGCCTCCGAGCTTGGTCAATAGGAGTTACAACTGTATATGTGCGGTGTGTTAACCCTGAAAATACATCTTGTTCAATAGGAGTTACAACTGTATATGCATGGTGTGTTAACCCTGGAAATACACCCTGTAATTATTTCTGCATCTTTCTAAATGTGTATATGTGTGGATGTGTGGATAAAAGTAAACATTGATCTTAGTACTATAGTTTTATTAAAATGTAACTCCATAGTTTTTATTCTAAGCATTCTTGTTCATTGGTGATTCCCTTTCCCATGGTAAGAAACTTGACACATATCATGCATTATTTAGCTATGTTGTATACCCTTGTACAAAGCTAAAGTAATTTCTCTCATGATGGAAAAAAGGCAATGCAGAGTGTATGGTTTCTTTCTTCTTCATATAACAGATTTTTTTTGTTTTTTATTTACTTACTTTGAGACATGGTTATCCTAGGTTAGCCTTGAATTCCCTGTGCAACTGAGGATGACCTTGAACTTCCCCAGTCCAGGACTGCAGCTGTGTGCCATTGCTCCTGCTTCTGTGGTACTGGGGATAGAACACAAGGCTTGGTACATGGTAGGAAATCAGTCTACCCACTGAGCTACCTCCTAAGCCCAGAGTAGTAATTTTAGAGAAAGTGGTCACCACCATAGCTGAGCAAATGGTTCCTAAACCCAGATCAGCTGGATTCAAAGCTTGGTTCCCTCTTAGCTGATCAATGGTGGACGTAATGCTATTTTTCCAGGCTCTTCATCTGTAGAGCAGGGAGGGTAATATACTTCACTTCCTGGTGTTATTTAAAGGAGTCAGTAAATTCCTGTGTGTAAAGCATTCAGAACACTGTGTGGGGTGTAGTAAATGTTTAGTACTGCCAGGGAAGAGCTGAAGTCTTTCTGCCCTTGTTTCTGTTGGGTCATTGGAGGCGGAGTGACACGTAGCCCTGACTGGCCTTGCCTTTGCCATGAAACACAGACTAGCCTCCATTTCTTGACCCTTCTTGACTCATTCCAAGGGCTTGGGTTTATAGGATGTGCTACTGTTTTGAGCAAAATGAAGTCTATTTTAATAGCTATGAGAGTAATGCCGGGTAAATTGGAGCACTACATATATATATATATGTATTTTTTTGTTATTTTTTATATATATGTGATAGCATTATTTTGTATGTTGTTTCCCCATAAATTTTCTTCTACTTAGTCACTCATGTTGTCTTTCTATGTGAAATTTATTTTTATTTTCTTAAGTATTTTTTTTTGTAATTCAGAAAATGTGTTAAAATTTAATTCAATATTTTTTTAAAGAAAGATTATTTATTTTTTGTACTTTGGGGTTTTACCTGGATGTATGTCTGTGTAAGGATGCCAGGTGGGCTGGAACTGGAGTTACAGGCAATTGTGGAACCGCCATGTGGATGCTGGGAATCGAACCCAGCTCCTTTGAAAGAGTGGCCAAGCTCTTAACCACTGAACCATTGCTTCAGCCCCTAAATTCAACATTTTTAATGCATTAATGCAGTAGATGCTGGCCTCTTTGGGGTTTTGGATTATAACCTTAAGTAATTTTTCATCTACAGCTAGAATCCTTGAATATTGCTAGAAAATGGGAGAAGGTTGAGTTATAATGATTTAGGAGTCCAGTGGTATAAATCTCATGTTCACCTGCTGGTTTCTGATTTTTTTTCCTGTAATTAAGCCTGGATTCCCTATTAATATGGGGGGAAACCACATAGACTTTTTATACCTTGGACTAGAGTTTTAATGCTATTCTCATTTATCATAGTGGTCTGCCTATTGTCCTTAGCAACACTGCAGAGAGAGCGTGGACACAGTTCCTGCCCAATGACAGTCAGCGCTTCTGGGCAGAGCACACAGGACTGTGGTATTAGCCAGGCTTCAGTGAGCCCAGCTGCAGCTGCGCCAGCAGTCTCCGATAAAATACATTATGTGTTCCTCCAACCATTTTTCCATTTATACCAAGAAAGAACAAAAGATACTAACTAAAAAACAAAACCAAAAAACCCCCACACACAACCCCAGGCCACGTATAGTCAAAGACCAGGTGCTTTTGAATGGTTCTTTATATAGAATTACTAATTTATATAGAATTACTAATTTTGTAGTTGGTAAGACATAAAATTTGGCAGACCAGATAATTCTGTGGGAAAAGGCACTGGTGGCGAAATTTGACGACCTAAGTGTGTAATCCTGGGAACCTATGTGGTGGAAGAACTGACTCTAGCAAATCTCTGACCTTACACACACAGACACACACACAGACACATCCCACATTGCACACACATACCACATACACTTACAACCAACATGGACACTTCACATACATATCACACACACACATACACTGTACACACACATACACTGTACACACACCACACACATATACATATCTTCACACATGTATGCACATGGTTGAACCATTAACTGAGGTATAAATTTTCAAGAAATTTAACCTTTTCCGCAGAATGCCCTACTTATTTAACAGTAGCAGAAGGTGTTTGATCAAAAAATATCTGAAAAAAAATTCTCTGAAAATTTCCAAAGTTCAAAATGATGTCTTCTATATTTTAAACTATCTGTAGGCAATGTAGATTTCAGTATTATTGTGTATAACTGAAGCCAAAGCTGGGGTGAAGAGAACAAATTTAAGTGGCCCAAAGTGAATGGAAGTCATTGGGGTACCCTGTAAGTGCAGACAGACAGACTCAAGGGCTTACCGAAGTCACATGCTAAGAAACTGAGGATACCATTTAGCAATGACCACCGAGTTCCTGTCATCTTTTGTTGTGGTTCTCACACTTGACCACCATCAGATGCTCAGGTCCCAGTTTCTACAGGATTGACTGTTTGAAGAAGTAGTTCTATCTTCTCCAGGCCTGGTTTATTCTTGTTTAGCAAAGATAGGTGATTTGTTTCATGAAGAGAATCCCCCACTTTTATATGAAGAAAATGATCCCGGCATTTTTATTGGGTACTCTCACCCTTGAAGTTCAATTCTTACCTATTCTTGATTTAACTGAGGAGGCTGAGATACATTGGCCAATTCATAACTGACCACCAAATATGAGCCAGTCAGCAAGGCCTGAAAAGTACAGGCTCTGAGGCAGAGGATTTGGGGCTACTGTAACTTATGTAAATGAAGAAGAGACCAAGTGTAGGTAGTGTTCGTCACTGATCAACAGCCCGGACTCCAACTGTGTAGACCATAACTTGAACTGAGTACCCCCTCTGGGCTCTGTTTGGGTGTAGGGTGTAGAAGCCACAGAACTTGTACACAGCTGTGTCGCCACAGTGGTTAACCTACCATGGGGGAATTGATATGCGGTGGGCAACATTAGTCACCATGGGAAATAGTTTGGCCATTTCTGGGGGGAATTTGTTGTAAAATAGAACTTTCTATATAATACCGCCTACTGAGTTGTTCAAAACACTTCACAGAACAAGAAACTTTTCTGCACCAGGAGCCGTGACTGCAGATCTCAACAGTGGGATGAGATATTCTATTTGCTTTAGGCTGTGCAGTTATTCGGAACCTCCCAGGACCTCTTGTTTCCAGGCCTTCCTGATTGGAACATAGTTTGTGACTAGTCATGAACTGGGCGACTTGCCCGCTTACAAGGCTGCCAGCACCAGTAGCCTGTTCTGGTGATTGACTAGAAACTTCTTACTGGGCCTGATTCTGAATTTTCCCTGGCTCCTTTGTCTTTAGGTTCCTTGGAGACTTTGTACTTTGGGTTACCAGGATAACTATTATGACTTCAGACAGGGAGAAAATCATCTTGGCCCATTTTCTACAGTTTGAAACAGCAGTTTCCAGGAAGGCATCTCCCCTCCAAGGCACACAAGAATCACTGATTTTTATATGAAGATTACTTTGAAGAAGTCATATTGCAGTGTAAGTAGGGGACAGTCAGCACAATAGCAGGCTAGGATTTATGTGGTAGCTCAGGGAAAGGGAAAGCAAGGTAACCCATCTTGATGATTGATCCTTTCTACCTTGGTCAAACCCAGAAACCTGGGCCATATGAATCAGGACAGTACCAAGAAACCCCGGAGAGTGCTAGTTGACTTTTTCCAGGTAGTGGCACTTGGTGCTTTGTCTCTATTCCAGAAAGTAAATGATGAGGAGCTGATGGAGTTGGCAAATGGATTAAAAGTCTCTGTGCTATGGTCAAGTTTATTAACTCCTCTGAGCTTCAATTTGTCACCAAGAAAATGAGAATTAAAAAGATTCAGTCTGTTGTATTGGACATAGCCTGTGCATTGGCTGGCATGTGATAGCTGTCACTAAATGCCCCCAGGCGCAGCAAGATTACTGGCCACTGAGTGCTTTAGATCTCTGACAGCCAAGTGCTATGCTCTCTTTGATGAAACTAGATCTAAGATATGTTCACCCAACACAAAAGCCAATTCCTAGAATGTAAGAATTCTTTACTAAATAGCCAGTTTCATAAGCTAGTTTTATATGAGCCTGACTCAAGCTAGAGTTAACTGAAAGGAGGGAAACTCAGTTGAGAAAACGCCCCCATAAGATCAGGTAAGGCATTTTCTTAATTAGTGACTGATGTAGGAGGGCCCAGCCCATTATGGGTGGTGTGACCCCTGGGCAGGTGGTCCTGGATTCTGTAAGAAAGCAGGCTGAGCAAATGGCACCCTCCCTGGCATCTGCATCAGCTCCTGCATCCAGGATCCTGCCCTGCTTGAGTTCTTGCCCGTACTGCTTTGGATGATGCACTATCGCATAGAACTTCGAGTGAAATAAACCCTTTCCTCTCCAAGTTGCTCTGGGCCATTGGTGTTTCAAGGATGCGATCGTGACCTCAAATAAGACAATAGCCAAAATTCCAGAATCCAAGGACATCTGTGTGTGACTGGGGAAATTAGCAGATGGGATGTGTTTCTTTGACTGTTCAGATGGGCCCGCTGAAAAGAGTGTGCTTTGTCGTACGAGAAATTACAAGCAGAACACATGTAGAGAAGTTGATCACAGAACCCTGGGCTCAGCATTTCTCCAGCCCCAGCCTTTGTGAACACCTGTGCAGTCTTGGTTTGTCTGTCCCCTGACTCATTTCACTACCTACCACAGTCCCACATTATTCTGACCTGGGTTCCATATACTGTTTGTTTTGGTGAATGGCACGGTTTTGTTACTGCTCTCGGTTACTTGGCGGTATCTGCTCTGCTGTGGGAACAAGTGCTGTGGGAACAAGCCCAGGTTTCAGCATCAGATGTGCAAGTGTCTGACTCCTCGAGCACAGGAATTAGGCACACATTATGAGAGCAAGCCTCAGCTATCTTAGACTCTAACATAGAGACAGTGCTGCCTAGAGTTATTATAATCGTTTGGCAAGCACCGAAGAAGCATTTAATCTTCTTTTCAATTCCAATTTCCTTTATCCTTCACAGTCATTTCTTTTTTCTTTTTAACTATGAAATGCTTCAGGAATTTGTGTGTCTCTAACTCCAACTCTCTGTGCTGAGGTTTTGAGCTGTTCTGTTAGGATGTACTCCACAGGAAATGAACGAGGCCTCTGCTGCTCAGGGCCCAAGACCTGGCATAACCCTGACTGTCTCAAACAAGGTGTGTGAGGTTCAATTGTGAACACAGAACTCTTGTATCCTGAACTCTTTCCTTTCCCTTTTCCATTCCAGATTGAACTTGTCTCGTTTTTTTGTTTTTGTTTTTGGTTTGGTTTTCTTTTGGTGTGTGTGTGTGTGTGTGTGTGTGTGTGTGTGTGTGTGCAGTCCACCTCATTTTTTTTTGCCTTGGTTTCTCACATCTATTAATTAATTAAGTAAGTAATATCAGGTTTTAATTGAATCTTCAATTAAGTGAAAGTCTTTAGTATTCTCTCATCCTGGCTTCTGAGAATTTAACTGGCCAGAATTATGTTTTTGGGAACCATGAATTGTTGTGGAGACACATCTCCTAGTCTCTTTGGATTGCTAGGATGGCAACCTTATTTTGCTATTTTTTTGACCCAGTCCAGCCATCATGGGATTAGCTACATTAACTGGTGAGTGAAGCAGAGTTAGGCGTGATGGACAAGAAGAAGGAAACTCAGGCTGGGCAAGCTGAGGTTGAAATGTAACAGCACCAATATATCCAATATATCCCCTAGAATGGCTAACACACTCTGGGTGGGAGGCAGGTGCTGACTAGGTGGAAAAAGGACGATATTTGTGTGGGAAATGGACAGGGAATTCTACTGTTGGGTCAGATTTTGCTAAGCACTTTGAGTAGGCTGAGGTTGGGCAGGTTTGACCTGGGCAGCCTCTCCAGAGGTTTCAGCTGGGTTTCCTGGTTGCCCTAGTTGCCCTAGCACCCGTTCTGCATATTCAGCTCTTGTTGTCTATAGATAATGAAGGAATCCTTGCAAGGGCTGTACAATGTACACAGCGTTGCACTTCCTGCTGACTTTAGCTGCCTGACAGCCCTTTAGTACAGTTTCCCATCATAAAGGACTGCCTCTAACGAATCACAGCACAGACAGTGGTCTCTTCTTTCCCCTAGATCTGCTAACAGTTGAGAGCTTTACAGGATGCAGTCCACAGAAACACCCTCTTCTCTAGGGCTCCTGAGTTTGAGAGAGCTTTTACCCTACTACCTTCCCCATAGATAGCATTCACTTAGTACCTGCTTTCTCATTCTGGTTCCCACCCATGTCTCATTCTGGTTCCCTCCCATCTCCCTTGTATCTACCAATTTGTTCTGCAAGAACAAGCTTAGCAATTTGTCACATAGCCAGTTTGACATTTCTTTACTATTTCCCCTGAACAATGGGCTGGTGTAGTTTTGGTCTTTACTCCTTAGGTATTGGGGGCAAAAAAAGTTACCAAGCAAGAACTGCATATGGCTCTATTAATAGGTCAAAGAGGAGGCTCCTATTTTCCCAGTGATGCCATTCTACTTATGCACATGGCCTCCTCTGCATCCTCATCCCCTTACTTGAGTTTTCCAACAAGGATGATGTTTTCTGTCAGCTTCAATGATCCTTTAGCACTTTTTACTCTGCCTGCCCTGCATCCTTGTATGTTGCCTGCTGTTGTCCTTTCTGCTCCAGTTACAGGAGCGGTTTTTCCTGTATTGCTACATTACTATCACTGTTGGTAACTACCCAGATTAAAGTGCTGTGTACCCAGTATCTTCCATATTCCATTATTTATTCCTCACAAAAGATCCTAAGGGTAAGCATATGAATATTTTGCAAATAAATACATTAAGTCTCAGAGTGTTTTAGTAACTTCTCCAGCATAGGTCCTTTTCTTACTTACTTTTCTGAAACTCCAAAGCCCACCTCCAGTGACATACATCTTCCAATAAGGCCACACCTAATCCCTGTCAAGTAACATTACTCTTTTATTGTTGTAATTAGGGGAGAGGTGTGCGTTGTGTTCCCCAGC
>JAQHUG010000424.1:906889-923591 GCA_028555095.1 Dicrostonyx torquatus | reverse complement strand
TTCTGTCTACTCCGCCCACCTAAGGGCTGACCCATCTTATAAGCCAGGCAGCTCTTTATTCAACCAATAAGAGTAATACAAAATACAGGAGAACACTCTCACATCATTTTATGACTACAGTTTTAAATATACAAGCCTACAAGGGTCATTCTTATTCAAAGGAATACAACCATTGTGGGCAGCATGGTGGCAGGCAGGCAGGCATGTTGCTAGAGCAGTAGCTGAGAGCTTACATCTGACCCACTAAAAGGAAGCAGAAAAGACTGGGCCTATTCCCAGTGACACACCTTCTCCACCAAGGCCATACCTCATAAGCCTTTCAACTACCAACTGGGGACCAAGGATTTAAATATATGAGCCCATGGAGGTGGTTTTTGATGTAGAGGAAGCTCAATGTCATAGAATTGATGTTATAAAGGATTTATTAATAGATTTGCTTAGGAAGCATTAAATCACACAAAGTAGAATTTAACTAAAGGAGCTCTATCCTTGAATACCCCAAAGATATGTAGTGTGCTAACCAGGCTGTTTGGAGATAAGTAAAATTTAGCATGCTAGGATAGGATGTTAGTATGCAAATATTTGGTCACCAGAATTAACTAGCTATCAGACCCATTCTCAAAGGCATACCGCTAATGTGGTGGTTCTCAATCTGTGGGTCCTGACCCCATGGGGGGGGTTGAATGACCCCTTACAGGATCACTGAAGATCATCAGAAAACACAAATATTTACATCATGATTCATACACTAAAGAAATTACAGTTGTGAAGTAGCAATGAAGATAACTTTATGGTTGGAAGTCATCACAATATGAAGAACTGTATTAAAGGGTCCCAATATTAGGAAGGTTGAGAACCACTGTTCTAATGAGTAATTTGAGGTTGGGGTTGGCAGGGAATCACAGGGTCACAACTGTAATTAAGTCCCCTGTGTTCTTATAAGGAAAGACATGATTTAGCCAATAGGCAAGATGAGACTGAGTAACAATTACTCAAAAAGAAAGGAAGGAAGGAAGAAAGGGAGGAAAGGAGAGAGGGAGGAAGGGAGGGAGAAAGACAGAAAGAGCAAGCAATGCTGGTATGCTTTAGATAATTTTAGCAGTATATAATATCTTTGCTGTGTAAATCTTCTTTCTGCTTAAGTAGTCAGACTTGCAGTCTCCTGACTCTGTTTAAATTGTTCAAAGTGTAACTTGGGGCCAGAACCCAAAAGAGACGTAAGGATCTCAGTGTGAAATGCATAAACCTGAAATGTGTATAAATTAATAAAATCTTCTGGTTAACACTGGCTCTTCTTTCAGCTTTAGCCTTAGTGGGCTCCGTGCTGTTGTACAGAGATTTCCTTCACCTTGGTGTGTAGAGTGACTTATCACTGAGAGAATATTTGTCCTATAGTGTTCTCGTTTGGACCAAGACACTCCCTAAATGGTGGCAGAGCTGAGATTTTAGAAAGACAGAGCTGCTCTGAAAAGTAAAAGCATACAGATTCTTAGGTCTTTCCAAAGACAACTCTAATTTGTGGGTTTGGGATGAGAATCAAGAAATGTGTACAATATGAACAATTTCATTGAATTAGAATCAAGTGGTTCATAGAACAGTCCTTTGGGAACTATGCAGTATACCGTTATTTTTAAAATGAATTTATTTATTTTTATTTTATGTGTATTGGTGTATTATCTGTGTGTATATCTATATGAAGGTGTCAGATTCCCTGGAACTGGAGTTACAGACAGTTGTGAGTTCCCATGTGGATGCTAGGACTTGAACCTGGATCTTCTAGAAGAGCAGCCAGGTTTTGTTAACTTCTGAGCCACCTCTCCAACCCTCATACCATTCTTTAAAAATTTTTTTTTAGAGATTGCAATATTCATCATTTTCTTCTTCTCTTTCCCACTTTCAAACCCTTCCACATTACCTCCTCGAATTCATGGACTCTTTTTCTTTAATCATTGTTATATATGTTCATTTTTAACATATAAATATAACCTGCTCAATCTGTATAATGTATAATGGTACTACATGTTTTCAGAACTGGACCTGTTAGACTGCTAGTTTTTGGATGGTCCTATTCCTTAAGAACTAGGAGGCATGAAGACTTACTTTTCTCCTAAGAAGTAGATATTTAGAAAATGATGCTTTTCATATAAATATAAAACTTCATCAGATATGTATTTGAATTGTCAAAACAGGTAGCTGTATTCCAGGTAGGTGGATAGATTGCTAAAATTGCACAATGATCATTCCAGAAAGGGAGAATGGACCTCTGTCTGCTGAGTCACTGGCTAAAGCAGGTTAGGATTAATTTCTGACTATTCATCTCCCGCTTGGTTTGATTAAATGTCGGGATCCTCACATGGCCCTGCACTGTGGACAGTTTGGAGTCTTGTCACAGATGCCTGGTCTTGGGTGAGAACGTCCTTTGTCATTGCTGAATGTCCAGTCTTTCCTCTCAGAGACTGAACTGACTCTTGAATATTGGCAGTTGCTCTACTTAACACACTCAGTTGCTGAGGCTTGTAAAAACAAGTGACTAAAAATAACTTACAAAACAAAACAAAAAAAACAACACCTTTTTCCTAGATTGGTTTTGGTTAGCTCATGAATTCCTAAAGATCAACGTTGAGATTTTGTTTATCATTTAGTAGTGAGTCTCCATAATGCCCTTGTTGCTCATGAGACCTAGAGATCTCATGGTGGCAGCTTCTAGTGACAGAGTCAACGAACAATTCCCCACACTCCAGAAAGATTCATGAGCTTTGCTTTGGTTGGATTTTCTCTAGATAGAAGTTAGTTTGTACCAGCACAAAACCTTAATGGTCCAAATTAGCGCTGTAGTATGAGGGGAATGTGGTACATGGTGAGGGAGGAGGCACTGGAACAGGAGATGGGGATGGAGGACTTGACTTATACCTCCCACCCCAGACTGGAAGCCTTGCCAAGTGAATTAGTGTAATATTTCTAAGAAACTCATGTAATTATGGATTATTGCCCTGGCATTGTTCTGCACTACTCATGTTTTTAAAAGTTGCCTACCAGATATTTTCAACCCTCCTTTCTATGCTGTCTGCTGCCTTGTTAATTTGTAAAGGACACTCCGGATGGGGTCCTCTTCTAGCTCTGACTCCTTGTGTCCACTGTCACACACTTGGTGCTTAGATATGGCCATGAACTAGCTTAGTACCCTAAGGAAACCAAGAGCTCTTGTACCCCATCTCTGGGCAACCCATTGGTGACATCAGCCTTGTCCAATTGATATTTTCTGATGAAAAAGATACACCGGACTGGACCAAAGCTCTTCATCTCCGAATTCTGCCAAAGTCTTAAAATTCTCTGGCCCAAACAGATCCTATTTACTAGAAACCCAGTGAATTCTGGGACATCGGGATTGCTTTGAAGTTCCTCTTTCTAAGAGAGGTCCTTTCAGACATCACCCCAGCTCATACTGGGTCTTCACTGTTTTTCAAAACAAGCCTACAAAAGGATTTTTGTTAATAAGTCACATGCGCCATGAAGTTGAAAGGTTGCCCGTTGGTCTAAAAACATTTTGTCTGTGTAAACTACCTGTGGGAGGTAAAGGGAGAGGTGTTCAGAGAGGACTAAACACAGCTGGTTTCAATATTAGATTTTTGCTTTCTCGTGTGGTACCTGCCTTTGGAGTAACAAAGATGAAACATATGAAGAACGCTAGGAAAATCCTGGGACATGTGGCCATCCAACCTGGGAAGGTAGCTTCGGGGACTCTGTGGTAAGATCCTTTCCCCCTGTCAGCACTCTTGGTTTTGGCTAATTGTGAAAGTTCCTCTTTTGTAGAAGGATTTACATCGTTGCTTTGTAAAACTCATCCCGAATTTAAGCTGCAACTATAAAAAGTCCCTAGCAAGCGAGAAGTGGACTTTCTAATCTAAGTTATGGGAAAGTGGACTTTTTGTTTCTATTTAAGGCAATGTGAATTTTTGTAATGCATTAGTAATTCTAGTGAAAAAAAAAACAGTTTAATAGAGATGATTCCCTTAAAAGATTATGATCTGTAAAAACACCCATTTCTGCATTACTTTCACATCATGTGAAAAGTAAAAACAATTTTGGAATTGGAAATGAGGTCACTATGATGCAGCAATTCTCACATGAAGTTTCAGGAAAACCTACCAGAAGAAATTCATTGAATTTATGACCTAGTTGGAATCTGGTTATTTAGAACCAAATACATTCATTTTAACCAAACTTTACTATGCTTATTCTAAGGCAATTTTACCATTTAAATATTCCTTTAATATTCTCATTCCTCATTCTCACATCTGGTGTGACTCAGCATTGAGGCTATACCCAAGGATGAGAGGTGATCCTCTGTTGATCACCACCCACAGTCCTAACTCTCGGTACCTAGTGATAAGAGGTGATTCTCTGCCCATCACACCCACAGTCCTAACTCTTGGTACCCAGTGATGCGAGGAGATTCTCTGCCCATCACCACCCACAGTCCTAACTCTTGGTACCCAGTGATGAGAGGAAATTCTCTGCCCATCACCACCCACCGTCCTAACTCTTGGTACCCAGTGATGAGAGGAGATTCTCTGCCCATCACCACCCACAGTCCTAACTCTTGGTACCCAGTGATGAGAGGAGATTCTCTGCTCATCACCACCCACACTCCTAACTCTTGGTACCCAGTGATGAGAGGAGATTCTCTGCCCATCACCACCCACAGTTTTAACTCTTGGTACCCAGTAATGAGTGGTGATTCTCTGCCTATCATCACCCACAGTCCTAAGTCTTGGATCTTCTTTCCCACTTCATGTTCTCTTCCTGGCTGACCTCATTCATTCTCTCCATGTTTCAAACCTGATGAACTTGAGGTGTATTTAATCTTCATCAGCCTCTTTCCTGCATCTTAAACTCAGATGTGCATCAGTTGCCTCCACATCAGCTCATTGTCGTACACCAGCCCTGTGTTCCCCCATGTTGTCTCCCAGTGCTGGAGAGCCTAGGAGCATCTGTGGGCACAGGGGCTCTTCTTTTGTTAAGTACTGTGATGATAATTCAGCCTTACAGACTCAGCTCAGACTCCTGCCTTCTCCAGTCTAATGATCATTGCCCGTGGTCTTCCCCTACATTTGGGCAATAGCTTTCTATTTGGTCTCCCTGCTTTCTGTTTGGCTTCCCAGAAATCAGTCTTCTCCTCCTCCCCAGATCTATCTTCATGAAGCACATTTTGAATGCACCGACTTTGTGTGTTTATATGTATATATGTGTAGAGATATGTATGTGTGTACGTATATATGTGTGTATTGTCTCTGTGCAATCCACGTCACAATGGTCTACTGTTAGATGGTATATATGTGGTTTTATTAAATTTAACCATTGCTTCCCCTCAGATTGCCTTGGAATCATTCTCCCTAGCTGGCGTGAATGAGTGAATGTGGCTGGGACATGGGACAGTACTGTCTCAGTCTGTGGTCTAGGAGCTGGCCCCAAGCAAAGGCTGGTAACCCACATAGGAACCGAATTTAAGATCAAGGCCTGCAACCATTGAGCCCTAATCCTAGGTAAGGAACTGGCCATGGTCTCTGGGATACAAAGACCTAATTCAGTTTCCTCTGAAAATTTGGACTCTGTCTTTTCTGAAGGTTTAAGAAGTGCATTTGAAGTTTTGGACGGCTTGCAGTAGAAGTCGCATGTGACCACCTCCAGACTCGAGGCAGTTATTTTTGTGAAAGTCTATTTTGACCAAAGGAAATCCTGTTTCACCAGCAGCACGGGCAGTAGCCCTGAGATGCAGTCTCAGGAGTGTTGTGAGGATACAGGCTCTCTTTAATCTCAGATTAAAAATATTTGATGTTTACAAGGTGTATTAGCGTAATTGGAATGTGTCTGCCTGTCTGCCAGCCTTCCTTCCATGATAGGACCTCATAATTAAAGAGCGTTGTGTTCATGTGGCTGCCTGCTTATCCTTTCATGGCTTCTCGTGAGCAGTTATGGTCAAGACCGTTACCCTGGGCCCTTGGAAAGCTCCTTCAGACAGACACAGCTGTAACCAGAACAAAGGAGGAGGCCACATTCCCCTTACAATCCTGCCTAGTGCTCTGGGCAAAGTGGGAAATGAGACAAGTAAAATAGTGCAGAAGAGACGCCTGGTGTCCCCCAAACCACTGCTTCGTGTGTGTGTGTGTGTGTGTGTGTGTGTGTGTTGCGGGGATCATTCATTTAAATATATACATAGGCCAAATATGAATACATGTGTGTGCACATATGTCTCTGTGTGTGTATATATATATATATATATATATATGTGTGTGTGTGTGTGTGTGTGTGTGTATGTGTGTGTGTTGCAGGCATCATTCATTTAAATATATACATAGGCCAAATATGAATACATGTGTGTGCACACATGTCTCTCTGTGTGTGTGTATATATATATATATATGTGTGTGTGTGTGTGTGTGTGTGTGTTGTGTGCCTGTATACACACATATCTATGTGAAGGCAAAGAAGTTATTTCTTCTTCCTTCCTGTTTTGAAAAAGAAATAGCCACTTAAATCTCTTAGTATAGATCTACTTCCATGTTATTTCTGAACACACAAGCACATCAAATATGAGATGGGAAGGCAATGTAAGTGTCTTTTGGAAGATCTGGATAAGTCCTCTAGGACTTCAGGGAAAAGACAAAACCCATCAGTAAGACAAAAGTAGCAAAATTCAAACGTGGAGTAAAATTCTTCACTCAGGTAATAGTAATATCATACTTTACAAAAACAAAAAGAAACTACAGCAATAAAAGCAGCAGTAAGGGCCGAGATGGCCAGACCCAGCATGCTCTAGCCTCGTTGTTCTGGGGATGCTAAAGTTTTATGAAAATCTACTAGAGAAGTGGGCCAGAAAGTTTGTTGTCTTTAATTTTTTTAATCGCTTTAGCCCTGAGAACAGATCTGTATGCACGGTTTATGGAACTGAAAGAGACCAAAATAACTTGTCAGCTGATCTCTCCTCATCACTTGGTGAAGGGCTCAGGAGAACGAGGTTCCTGACCATTAGACAGCATCTTCTGTCTGAACGTTGTTTTTAACAGTCGCAGATCTGGAGCGTGTCACATGAACAGTGCTGTGATTCATTTGGGTGATACTTTCTTTCCTGGAATGAAAAGATTTCTTCTCATATAGGTATTGAAAAAGGACTCTGCCCTCATTTTGAACTTCTAATTGATTCAGCCTTACAAACAAGAACAGCTCCCACCACGATGTTTTCCCAGTCTGCGGCCTGGGAGGAAGAGCCATACTACAGGAAATAGATGATGGTGAGGACTAAACAGTTTCCTTAGGGACAACTCACCCTGTCCCTAGATACCCATTTCTGCAGGCTTCTAGTTCTTGGGTGTGCTCAGATTGCTGGCTCTTGAATAGGATGCAGGAAGAAGCCTCCCATCTCTTAGAAATGCTTTAAAAGCTTTATGAACTTGCTTCACAGTTAGATCAAGTTATCAGCAATCTTTGTTGCATTAATAAGGCAAAAGAACCAGCTACGTTGCCTTGATTATAGATATTCGAGAGCCAAACAAACTCTCTTTGATATAGGGTTATTTATTTATTTGATTCTCATTGTTCTTTACTACATAGCACAAACAAATAGACAAAAAAAAACCCACTTTTATTTCTTTTTGTGTTGAGCTTGTTATAATATCCGTCACTTGATCAGAAAGCATGAGAACTCAGGTTCCTTGGTGATATTTGGCATCAGTAAAAATTTGGAAAAAACAAAGAAGAAAACACTGAAAGGCCAAGGAATTATAGGCCTGTGTGTCAGCTTGATGGAGACAGCAATACATTTTCTTTTCATTATTTTTCTCCTAAAGATGTGTGGCACCGTTTTATATCAGTGTGGAGTTTAAGACAAGGTCAGGATCCAAATGCAGGCTTCTAGTTGCAGGACACGCTGTGAAGCACATTCAGCAAATTCACGATTGAGTTGCTACTTTTTTGTCGAAAGAGTGCTGCAACCCCCCTCTTAGAAGTGAGGTTTCTTTGAATAATTGAGGCCTTAAGAAAAGTTACAACACACTGTCTAAGCATCCACAAGACTCTCTGCACGCAAACACTCTGTTGACGTCAGCAGATCTTGTGTGAAGTTCTTTTTTTCTCCTGGGAACTAGGATGAGAGGGTAGGGGGTCTGAAGCCTATGGATTGGTCTTGGGTGCTAGGGGTGAGTTGACAATGACGCCATTTGGAATGGTAAACGTTTTCTAATAAAGTTGAGGTTTCTATTATTTTCCTATAGGGCAAGAAAAAAAATGTGCTCAGGATGACATTTATTCCAAGAACTTTAAAAATCCTCCAGTTATATTTGAAAAACTGACAGCTGTTTTATGGTTTATGAGGACTGGTCAGTGTTAAAAGATTCGGCAACTGGTTGTGGAAAACTCTAACTGAGCTGAACTTAATAGCATCTCTGAGGCTGATCTGTAAGGGGAGGTAACATGTTTCTTATGAGTTGATGCTTCAGTATAGCCAATGACACGTTCATAAGCATCGACATCTTAAGTTAATAGTGTTTTCAGGGCTAGTGGGATGCATTGGTGGGCCAAATGGCTTGCCACCTAACCTGAGAACCTGGGTCACTTCATGACCCTGTGGTGGTAGGAGAGAGCTGTGACCCTGACCGCGCACAAATGCTGTGATACACACACACACACACACACACACACACACACACACACAATAGTTTAAGAAAAATCTGAGGGCCTAAACAGTTTTGGTTTGATTATTTGATCAGTTTTCTTTAATGTTTCTCATGGAGGATATGAATTCACCTCTACGACTTTCAGTTCTGCTAATATTGAGCAATGGGATCATCTTTTGTAGTAACTGGAATTATTCAGCTTGGTTCGCAGCTTTTCCCTGCCTGTGTGTCAGCTTGGTGGAGACAGCAGTACATTTAACCTGGCTGAGAAGATAAGGCACGAACACAAAGCGTTTACGAGGACAGCTGCTCTTTGATATGGTTTGAAGTCTCATCTAATTGCAGTTTATAGGAAAGGGGATTGGTGGTTCTCTGTAGGTGAAGAACAAAGCTTTATAGAAGAGAAAGAATTTGTAGTGGGTTTTGAAGACAGGATAAAGTTTAGAAAATATGAAGACAACAGAAGGTGGGAAATTTTGCAGTTCATTTTGGGTTTCCTGAGGGTCAGTCATGGAGTCATGTGTAAAGTCAGTTTCAAATTGAGCTAGATCTTCTTAGAGAACAGACATGTGCCTATGAATTCTTATTAGACCGTGTGGCCTTTATTTATAGCTCCCATTTGATTGTGCTCAGTAGATTGTTACTAATACCGATAAATTCTGTGGGTTCAGAAACACCCTACGAAGAACATTTTATGTGTTTTTAGTTCTTCAGCTAATGGAAGGGGAAACTGAACAACAAAAAAAAGAGTAACCAAATATTGTGAAACCCCCAAATTTCTGTGCTTAGGCCAGGTGTCTGGTAAATCTTATCCATTCTAACCATTTTAGCTTTATTTAAATTAAGTAACACAAGGGCTTTTCTTATCCTTGTTATTCAATTTGACAGAGTATAGTTTTAGATAGTAGGTCAATTATGGAGTAGTTATTGCATAGTTACTCAGCGATCAGGATTGTATCATAGATGTAGAGAGCAAGTTCTCCTTAGAGAGGCTAAATCGACAGAAAGTTAAAGACTGCACGCACGGAAGAGGCGGAAACGGGCGCTCTGTGGGAGTGCTGCTAGCAGTCGTCAGGAACCGAGAAAGAGACACCTGGGAAAGCTGGAGGTTTAGACGGACAGTGCGGAGCCACGAAGGCCCGACAGGTGATGGGAAAGGTAGTTGCAAAGCCCTGAGGGTGCAGAGCGGAGTGAGGAAGTGAGAGGACTGGAGTTGATAGTGTTTCCAAATAGTTCTCACTTGGCTTCCTTATGTGTGCAACAAGAGCCACAGAATGCTTTAATGTAATATCCAAAGTATTCTTCTGTACCGTGCACAGCTCTACACACGTGTGCCCTATGCGTGTTTTCTACACATATGTGTCCGTGTCCTACATACATTTTCTTAACACATGTGTCCTACATACATGTGCATGTGAACAAGTATAAAACACCGCATTCTCTTGTGTTTCTTTGTAGCTAGTACTCAGAACTCTAATTTAACTGTAATGGGTGGAAAGCCTTCATGATAGTTGAATTATTTAAGTTTGAAAGTGATATTTCATTTGTAAATGACTAGATTTGTGATTTTATTTAAAAATCTTAGCTAGTTTAAACAAGTGAGTGGCACATTCAGAGGTTTTGTAACATTCCCAAGAGAAGCCACCGCAGTCCAGGCCTTTTCCTTTATAACAGGCCATTTGGAAGTAAAAGCTGAAAATGAAGTCTGAGAAATGCAGAAGTTCTGAAGGGAACTGGAGAATTTATTTTTAGGTTATTAGTCAGACACGCTTTCTTGGCCAGCTCCAAGCCTCTTGAAGTAAGTGCACATCGAGAGAAACCATAGTGAAATCCAAATTATTTCTTACAATTAATGCATATGAGATATCTGCCTGTTTATGCTCATGGGTAGAGCCCAGCTATTTCTCTTAATGTTTAGATTGTTTTTATAGTTGAGAGAATGGGGTTTCCCAAATGTCAGGGTTATGTAGTTGGATGTAGGGCTTTCGGCCTAGATTCTGCATTTCTTAGATAGAGTTAAACACTTTGCTATTCCTGCTAAAATGTGAGCCACACCCTTGCTAGAGGGGTCCAACAGGATGTAGATAACTTTTTCCCAGGGTCTTAGGCACTGATGTTCATTTTATTAAAACAATAAATGCAGGGGTAGGGGAAGGAGGATGCTTTATAGTTTCAGCGTGGTCCAACTGTTTGGGCCATCCCTCATGTCACTAGATTATAGAGAGATGGCTGAGTGCAGGGACTGTGCCAGTTCTATTATCTGAAGTACCAGAGTGACAAGCACAGAAGGCATTCTCAAGTAAACTGTTCTAAGTCTGTATTTAATGTTGGCCCAGAGTACCATTTAGTCATATGCCTTTTTTCATCATTCAGTTAGCAGAAATCTTTCTCTGGTCTTAGGAACTTACATAGAATCATAACTCAAGCCATGCCATTGCTGAACGTCCATCAGAACCAAACACTAAGATTGAAGAGGTTCAGGAGACAGAGAACCCAATCCAACCTTAGCTCCCTTAAAGCGTTTCCGGGAAGATGGGTTTGACGTTATTTATGGCAGACACGAGCCTCCAAACTTTCAGCCATGGCCCAGAAACACCTTTGCTGTGCTCTCAACCTTTCACCCTGCTTGCTTTGCTTGCGTGACCCAAGTTATCCCCTGGGGCTTTTCTAACGAAGCCAGAAAGATGTTGCTGTCATTTACTGAAGCAGGATGTTCGTTTTCCTTCCTGTCGCCTTAGTATTGCTTTAAACTTTCTTTAGTATCTTAAGCATCAAATGTTGAGCTACTTAGTGTACTTCGGCAGTGTGTTGGTACTCTGGCATTGCTATAGTACTTACTAAGACTCTTCTTGCAGAATTACTTTGGAAGGATATTGCTTTCTGGCTTTCCCTCACCGTTAGTCTGGAAAAACAAAGTACTACTTGCCACAAATGTGACTGAAGTGGGGATAAAGGCAGCGCTGACTTTACAGGGCAAGGTTGGATTTAAAGGAGTCATGACGACAATTCAAAATACGCTTATGTTGATTTTTATAGTATTCCTGAAGTAGAAACATGGAAGGAAAAACTCTTGTGGATCACTTGAAGGCCTCTAAGGCCTCAGAGATGTCTAAAACCTGACGAGGGGGCTTCTTTAGCGTTCAGGGAGGCACTCTGAGGCCTTCTCCCCACAGCAGACTTCACCAGGAAATCCAACAGACAGAAGCCTGTGGACCATGGCTTTCTCCACCCACATCTCCTCATTGACTTCTTATAAGATCATCTTGGTTCATAATGCACAGTTCTCGGGCCTTGTCACATTACAGCAGAGTCACTGCTGGTGCAAGGCTGCAGCTTCCTGGAGGCCCCAGTGAGTTCGCGGGTAGCTGAAGAGGATCCAGACTTTCCACTTTTCAACCCGACTGTAAATAGGAAGCAGTTGCGATCACCGTGAGGTATTTCTGAGGCGGCCTTCTACTGTCTAATTGTCTCAGCTTTAACTCTGCCCTCTTCACACCTGTACATGACAACTTTCTCAGTCTGCCTGTGCTGTCACATATGATGCTGCCTGTGGGGACTCTGCACTCACGGCTGTTTGGGTAACTTGCCCATCTAGGGCGACTCTCTCAGTAATAATCATCAGCACTGGCTCTCAGTTTTATTCAATTTCTTTTTGCTTTCTTGCCAACCAGGAGGCTCTGTTTCTTAGCTTGACCAGTACCTAATTTTTCTCTCTTGAGTCTTCTCTTATACACCAATGGCTGGTGAGTCTTGATAACTCTTTTAAGTATTCTTCCTCCTTAGATGAGATGAATTCCCTCACTGCAGGAGAGGGCCCACTGCTCTGCCAGTGTTAGCAGGATTGTAACTGGGGATTAGCAAACTTCAGGTTCCTAAGAACCAAATGCCCATGCCTCTCCTGATGCGGAAGTGCCCTTTGTCCCGAATTTCAGCGTTCTCTTCTGAGTAGTCATCTGTAAACCAAGAAGTCACTTGTAAGTTCTCATTCTCTTCTACTCTTCTTAAATATATTATTTTTGTTAATTTTTTTGAGAATTTCATGCATCCATACAATGTATTTTGATTATATTCACCTAAACTCCTCCCAGATCCATTCCACCCCACCCAATTCATTTTAGGTCTATTCCTTTCTTTCTTTCTTTCTTTCTTTCTTTCTTTCTTTCTTTCTTTCTTTCTTTCTTCCTTCCTTCCTTCCTTCCTTCCATTCTTTCCTTTCTTCCTTCCTTTCTTTTTTTAAAAGCACCAGTTCCATTTTGTACTGTTCATATATTTCATGGGTATGGAGTCCATCCATTGTCTCTTGGTCAACCTACCAGGGACCACATCCTTAAAGAAAACTGACACTCCTTCCCCCCAGAAGTCATCAACTCTCAATAGCTCCTCAGCTGCAGCTGGGGACTCATGAACCCCTCCCTGACCTCCATTCTGGCATGCTACATGGCTTAATGTTGTCCAGGCCTTTATGCTGGCAACCACACTTATATAAGTTCATGAGTGCAGTAATCTCATCATGGTTTAGAAGACAGTGTTTCTTTCTGATCCTCCCTGATGTCTGGCTCTTAAAATATCCCTACCCCAAAAATGGTCTCTGAGTCTTGGAGGGGTGAGGTATGATATAGTTGTCCCATTTGTGGCTAAGCACTCCACAGGTTTTATTCTCTGCACTTGGACAAAGTGTGAGTTCTGGTTTAATTGATGCCCACTACACAGAGAAACTTTCCTGATGAGGTCTGAGAGCAGCAATAATTATGGTATAGAAATACAATTTTAGAAGGAAGTTTGATAGTATGTTTATCTAGCAAAATAATAGTAATAGGCTCTCTCCTTTTTGGCCAAATTTACAGTAACAGTCATGTACTTAGAGGTTGGTTACCGCTATAGCATTCATGCCACTATTGCACCCATGGATGCATCTTGCCAAGTGGTCATTATTGTAGCTTACAAGGTTCCTAGCTGGGCAAGGGTGTTGAGGCTCTCACTCTGCTCTGCCAGTAGCTTAAATAGCATGTTCTGCTGATGAGAAAGCTAGCCATTAGGGAGGAAATTTCCTGGTCCGTACCAAATTGATTTCCCCATTTCCTGTGGCCAAAGTGCATTCTGTCTTCAGCAGTGTGGTCTTAGCATCGAGTTCTGGTAGGTAACCAGGAACAATGACAATAGATTATATGGAGGGGCAGTCCCTGAGAGTCTCAATCAACAGCTCACAGGGAAAATGACCACTGGGACTAGGCTTCATATTTGTCATTCAATGCTTCTTAAAGGAGCATCATCTTCTATGTAGGATAAAATTGTCTTTTGATTTTATTCTACTGTCTCTAATTTGACTTATGACACTATCACCATGGTTTCTGTGCAGCTAATACCCACTCCTACCTTCAACCACACCTGAAAGGTTATTGTAAACATAAATATGATCACTCATTCCCTTCCTTACATTGTTCAATGACAATCTATGTTTGAACTGCTCTGTGTGGTTTACAGTTTTCATGGCCATTTGTTAACAAGTCTTGCAATATTCACATACACTTTCTGCTCTGGACAATGTTGAATTACTTTCAGTTCCCCTAGTGAACAGCATTCTTTCCCACAGTTGCTCGTGGCCGTGTGCTGATCTTCTGCTCTGTAAGAAGCTTTCTTACATCTCTGATTTCTTCAGGGACTCAGTTTAAACACCATCTCTCTGGACATGTATAGAAATACTGATTTCTATTTAACTTGGAATTCTAGACTGAATTTGTTTATTGGTCTTGCCCACACAGGAATGTAAACACCTGAGAGATAGGCATTGCATTTTATATTCAATTTGCATCTACTGGGATTCTTTAGTGTATGATCCTACAAACGCACAGTAGCCATTTTCATGTCAATGGAATTTTAGCAGGGACAAGGGTGAGGCAGTCATTTTTTACTTCCCTAATCAGATACATTTATTCTACTCATCAGGTAAGCATTAAAATACTTGTTGGTGCATAATAAAATTTTAATATATAGTAGCTGATAGGTATTATTATTAGAATTATATAGATGTGTGTGTATTTGTGTGTAAATTACACAACTCTCCTTAACCAACAGCTCAGCAGTGATAACATTTATTTAGTAGTTAGATTCCCAAGCTAGTCTTTCTGGGATGTTTATTTTTTTGAACTTACTCTAGTTTTTAATATGTCTAACACTATTTGCTTTGCACAAAAGCAAAGAATAAAATTTAGGAGATAAGAGTATTGTGGTAGTTTGAATGTCATTGGCCCCCATAATCATAAATGGAGTGGCACTGTTAGGAGGTGTGGCTTTGTTGGAGTGGGTGTGACCTTGTTAGAGGAAGTGTGTCACTGTGGGGGTGGGCTTTGAAAATTCCTATGATCAGGAAACCACCTAATATCTCAGTTGACTTCCTGCTGCTTGCAAGATGTAGGACTGTCAGCTGCTCCAGCACCATGTCTGCCTGCACGCCGCCATGATAAATAATAGACTGAACCTCTGAAATTGTAAGCGGGCCACCCCAATTAAGTGCTTTCTTTATAACAGTTGCCGAGATCATGGTGTCTCTGCACAGCAATAGGAATCCTAACTAAGACAAGTATCTTGTGGGAGTAAGAGCTTCCCAGTCCTCAGAGTGCCTGAATTTAAAGGCCTATGAGTGTCCTCCTAAGCAGAGCCGAGAGAAGTTTCCATCAGGAAGCCCAAATTAGGCAGATTCAACTTGGATTCCCTTTTGTCGGGGAAAGGCAAGCTACTTATGTTACCGTGAAAATGTAAAAACTAACCAGGTGTTAAAAAACAAAACAAAACACTTTTTACTTGAATACTATGTAAAATTAACCTCTTGTACAACGTATTCCAAACATTACATTTTTATTGACACCTCTCCTCTGGGGATCTCCTGGGGACAATAAAGAATATTCATTTATTCACGTACCGATAATTTACTGCAGTGAAGATACTGCATGATAGGGACTCAAAACCAACAGGGTTGAGTTTGTGGTAAGAGGGACACTGGAGCACCTTCTGACTGCTGTCAGAAACCCTCTCTGATTAAAAAAATAATAATAAGAAGAAGGAGCTAGGAATGTTTTGGAGAAGTCTAGTCAAGTGGTGGGGGAGTCAGAGGCAGTTGTACCTTAGGACTAAGATTTTCAGTCAGGGACAGAAAGAAGGCCAATGAGGGGAGACTGGGGAGCTGGGTGAAAGGGATGAGGTGACGGGAAAGCAGATCAAACCGAGTTTCAAAGCAGAGGTTAAATTTTATTTTGAACACAGATGCTATTGGAGCAGAGAACTAAGATTAGAGTTCTGCTTTCCCATGGTCGCAGTATGGCTTGAATGTTGTCCCAAACTCATGCCGAAATTGAATTGCAACCATAACAGTACTGGGAGTGGGGGTGGGAACTGGAAGAGGTGATTACATTTTGAAGGCTCTTGCCTCCTAACAGAATACTTCAGAGATGGGTTAGTTACTGCATGAATGATCTGTCTGTAAGGAAGCCATCTGGGCTTCTTGGCTTGCTCTTCTTGCCCTTTTCTCACACACTCTTCCACAATGTCACACCCTTTGCTGTTGTCCCACAGCAAACAAGGCCCTTGATGACTGACCTTGGAATAATGCTTTTCTCACTGCCATGACAAAATAGACAACTCAAGGAAGAAAGTATTCATTTTGGCTCAGGGTTTGAGGGTTCTGTCTATGATGGTGTGGAAGTCATGGCCGCACAAATGTAAGGCGGGTGGTTGCATCGTGTCTGGAGTCAGGAAGCAGAGAGAAATAAATGTGGTTACTTGGCTTGCTTTTTTCTTTTGTTCTTCACAGCTCAGGGGATAGCAGCTCCCATATTCAAGGAGGGTCTTTCCTCCTCAGTTCAAGTTCGGATTTCCAGAAATGAGGCATCCTTTTTTATCCACTTATCTTTGTTGAGCCAGTGTCAGCTGGGCTCTGTCTGTCCAGATATAGACTCAACTTATTTAAAGGTCTGACATGACTCAGTTTTTAGATGAAGCTCTTCTTGGGTGTCTTACAAAGGTGCCTTGGAGTAGGAGGG
>JAQHUG010000424.1:851078-902834 GCA_028555095.1 Dicrostonyx torquatus | reverse complement strand
ATTTATTTATTTGTAGAAATATTTATACATTTGTACTTGTATTTTTGCATAAACATGAAACAAGTATATAAAATGTGCCTACCTTCCTTAGTCATTGAGGATTACAGAGCAGCCAACATTATAGTACCATCAGAATACATAAAAGAATGAAAACAAGTTTTTTCTTTTATTTTGAGACAAGGTTTCTCTGTGTAGCCCTGGCAGTCCTGAAATTTTCTCTGTAGACCAGGCTGGCCTTAAACTCAGATATACACCACCATGTCTGCCTAAAATATTAAAATAATAGTAATATCTACTAAATAAATAAATTAATGAAATAGTTATTAATATTATTTTACCAAGGGTGGAGAAGGATGGAAGAGCAACCAGACTGCCCTAAGCCGCTGCTGTTTAACTAATTTGGGGAATTTTTTTTTACTATAGTCTACTAAACTTGAATTCAGCATATCCTGTAAACCAAAAATTTCTATAGCTAAATCCATCATAAATGTGACGTACATCCAAACAGACACTAAAACATTCTTATGGTAGCACTGTCCGTAAAAGCCAGAAACTAGAAATGACCAAATGACCAACACTGGAGACCAAGTACACCGCAGCACGCTCTCCAGTGTAAACCTCGCCACACTAGCGGAAGAGAAGGATGTCATCGAGTGGAGGCACCGGAACCGTGCACAGTGACCATTGCTCCCTCACTTGTGAAAGCCAAGCACATAGGAGCATATCTGTTGTGTTGTGGAGAAGATGGGGCACAGCGGCAGAAATGTGTTCTTAAGGGATAGATGTGCTAGCTATGTCTTTTTTTCTTTTTAAAATCCCGGTGATGTAGGTGATACTCTGTGCTGCTACATCAAGCTGTATTGCTTATAACCTCTTCATTTTGCTGTTTGCATTCTTTTGAGTCAACAAAACATTAAAAATCTAAGACTACTTATTGGAGATAATGTTAACAGTCACAATGGTTGTTTGAATAATCTGCTTCCTCTGGGATCAGGTTTCCAAGTTTCTTTGAGCTTTCTTTTACCTACTATGGCAGTGTCCGTCAGCGGGGAATGGCTATTTGGTGGTGTTGTGGACTAAGGAGCCTCTTTACTTCAGATAGAAAGGGTGAGCTGATTTTACCCCAGGCATTTCTCCAGTATCAGAATGAGGGAGATGCCACATCATCCTAGTTCTCTTCAGAGACCTTATTTGATTTCTTCAGCAAAAGACCCCATGATTTTGTTGGGGGGAGCTTAGAGGCAGTGTGTGCCTGTCTGTAAGTCTAGGAACAGTGAAAGAGATTGGATTGTAGGAAGGCTGAGTGACTCTCCCAGGCTAACACCTTGACAGGCCATTTCCTTACCCCAATCCATTATTGGTTGATGTGTGATGCCCTGCATCCTCCTCATAGATTCGAGGTCCCTTTCGGTCTGCCTTAACAGTCTCTTCTCCACCATCTCCAGAAACCTTGTAGAATCTGCTAGGCTTCACTAGCTCTCTCCAGTTAGTTCTCTATGGTGTTCTTGGCTTATACCTTTTAGTTTTCCTACATATTTTACTGCACTGGAGGAGAAAAGACAGCTATGTTTTCATCTGATCATTTTGATTAAGAGAATGTATTATTTTACGTCAAACACTCACACTGAGTCATTGCCTGGCTTTACCACCTTCGGGGGCATGAACTCGTGAGGAATCATGAGCACCATGCCACCTCTCACTTCCCTTTCCTGCTTCAACTTTTGATATTTATCATTGCTCAATTGTCTAGGTCTGTGTGATTTGCATTTTTCCTTTAATAAAATTAAACACTTCTGTTTTTGTTCTATAGACATCTTCCAAAAATTAAAATCTTCCAAACAGAAAGTCAGATGGCTGTGCCCATTTGAAGGCAATGCTGTGTTACTGAAAACCCTGTCACTGATGATCGGTGGTCCCAGCTGTCAAGGTTTGGTGGCTCCCCTATCAGCTTCTCCTGCTCCTTCTGGGTCATAAGATGTCACTGGTTTTGAATTGTCTTTCAAAATTATTATTTTCTTTTTATTTGAGGGTTTTTATTTTACTCCCACAAATAATACATTTATTCTGACTTCTTCAATAATTCTGAGAGTATTATTAAATTCTTGTGTGTTTAAAAATGTCTTCTCTGATCCTGAATTGGCAAATTGCTCCATATAGGCATTTTAAGTTTGAATAGCTTCTCCTAGAAAATTGCTAGCATTGTTGCTTCTTTTGGAGCTTAGTGTGATTCTGAGCCTAGAATCATATTTCATTTCTTGCTTACTTTATAGGCAAGCTATATGCCTTTTTTCCTCCAATGCAGTAAAATATGTAGGAAAACTAAAAGGTATAAGCCAAGAACACCATAGAGAACTAACTGGAGGGAGCTAGTGAAGCCTAACAGGTGGTACATGAGAATTGTTTGTATTCTGTCAATCATGTTTTAAATAAACGCTGATTGGCCAGGCAGGAAGTATAGGCGGGAAAACGAGACAGGAAGTAGAGGTGGCACAAGGGGAACAGGGAAGAAGGAAGTTCTTCCCGCACTCCTGCCAGTCCACCAGGATGTAAGCTGCCTCACTGAGAAAAGGTACCAGCCATGTGCCTGGCATGGATGGGAACAATGGGTTAATATAAGTTATGGGAGCTGGTAGGAAGACTGAGCTAATGGGCCAATCAGTTAATAACCTAATGTAGACTCTCTGTGTGATTTTCTTTGGGGTTTGCCGGCTGTGGGGTACTGGGTGGGACAGAAACCCCAACGAGCAGGCCCCTCATGTTACAAACAGGTTCCATGAGGTTTCTGGAGATGGTGGAGAAGAGACTGTTAAGGCAGACCGAAAGGGACCTTGAATCTATGAGGAGGATGCAGGGCATCACACATCAACAAATAACGGATTGGGGTGAGGAAGTGGCCTATCAAGGTGTTAGCCTGGAAGAGTCACTCAGTCCTCCTACAACCCCATCTCTACCACTGTTCTTAGACTTACAGGAAGTTAAGCATTTCCTCTAAGTGTAGAGGGAAGATTCTGTCCTGCCTGGTCCCACAGCCATTGTGTCCAAAAGAAACACACAGAGGCTTATGTTAATTATAAATTGGTCTATTATCTCAGACTTATTATTAACTAGCACTTTCAAATTAAATTCATGCATAATTCTTATCTATGTTTAGGGTCTTGTTTTGAAAAAAGGAGGGATCTAGATATGATAGGATAAAAGAGTATATTATTGAATCAACTCTGAAAAGAAAAAATGGAGGATATAATTATGATAAGATAAAAAGGTAGATTATTGAATCTATTTTTAAAAAGCAACTACTAATTTTAAATGTTTTACATTGGATTAGACTTTTGTATATTGTATAGAAATTTTGCATATTGATACAAATTTGAGATTAATTTTGTTAGAACATACTGTACATATATTTCTACTCTAGTTCAAGGTATTATACCCATATAACTCATTTAAAAATATAATGAAAATTTCTAGTCCTTGAAAATTATTAGCCATTTAGGATAATAAGGAAATACAGGGTTAGTAATTAGTCATCTATTATAATCAAATTTTTAGTCACATTTGGTATGTTTTTAAGGTTAAACAAAGATATTTTAAATAGACAGGTCATCTTCAAACACTTCAGAGATCTACAGAATATGGCATCTAAGATGTTTTAATAACCTAGGTTCTTCTTTTTTATGACAGTGAGACATGTCTGCTCCTGGCAGCATCAATCTACTTCAGAGAAGATAAGGGGCACCGAGGTACTCCATACAGAGTTTACTTTTTTTGTGGTGAAAAGTAAGCTGCTGGGCAAGAAAATGCCCTTGCTTTGACTGTGACAGTATGTTGTCATAATTGGACAAGCAGGGCACAAAAGAAAGTGACTGCCAAACATTGTCAAGACAAGGAGGGACAGCCCATCAAAATATCCTGTTTCATAGAAATGTCTGTCAGATATGGTAAGCCTGTGTAGACTGGAGATAGATGCCCCAATGTTGCAGAGGAACTTTGGGTGTCTATTCCAGGAAATCAGCTGTTTTTGTTTTTCTCAAATGTTTTGGAAGTTGCTTGCTTGTAGTTCTTGCTTACTCAGTTAATATTGTTTCCTTCTTGAGTCTCTGAGGGAGTTGAAGACTAGTTAGTTATAGTTATAGTTTACCAGACACAGAAAGCAAGTTATGATAGATAGTAAATTAGGTATAAGACTTTTTGACTCACCAAGATAGGATAGATATGGAGTATTTTCTCTAAATTTGTCAAATGCAAATGAACTAGACATTGTTAAAGTATTGATTGCCTGTATATATTATATATAGTCATTGTACTTATTGTATATAGATTTTCTTATAATGGTTATAGCCTTTCCCCCTTTTTTATTTTAGACAAAAAGGGGAAATGTGATATTTCATTTTATTTTAGTAGATAAAGCTTGCCTGAAGATAAGAGAGTAAAACAGCTTGCTGATAAGCCTTACAGACTAGGCAGTGGTAGCACACATGTTTAATCCCAGTAGCCATACTATTTTGCTGAAGAAAGTGGGTGGTAGTGGTGCAAACCTTTAATCGCGGCACATAATATAAGACGGGAGGAGACAGCTCTCAGACACAGTCCCATTCTGAGATCCTTGGAGGCAGGATCACGATTTAGGACTAAGGTAAAGGTAAGAGTCAGTGGCTTTTTTGACTTTCAGGTTGAACCCCAGTTTATGTCTCTGGGTTTTTATTAATTGTGCTACATCTTAGCTCTCCCCAACAAAATCTTGGGGTCTTTTGCTAAAGAAATCAAATAAGGTCTCTGAAGACCTTATTAATGTAGCATCTCCCTCATTCTAATATTGGAGAAATATTTGGGGTAAAAGCAGCTCCTCCTTTCTATCTATATGCATTAATATATTGTTGGTATTAATTCTATAATATTGATTGAATAGCAACAAAATAAATGATGTGTTAATGGCTAATTTAAATTAGAATTTTGCTCTTCTGAATAAGATTGATATAGAAACCATAAAATAGTTCTAAGTATTGTTGAAATTGCTGCTAATAGAATATTGACTCTTGAAAGAAAAGTAGATTCCAAGATGGGAATCTGAAATGGTGTCTTGCTGTTTTTTTAAATTATTTTTTTCTTAGGAATACTAGCCTTCAGAAGGTGAAATAAGTGGTCGCCAAACCATTGATGAATAATTTATCTCTATTACATCTTCAAAAAAGATACTGGATGGCATTACAATTCTGTTTCACCAAATAACTACAGCAAAACAGAAAAGCAAGATAAATATCTCAGCAAAAAGTGGCCAATTTTTAATTAGGTAGTACTTGTGGTTTGTTTTGTGAATAGGTAATATGTTCGGTTATGCATGTTTTATTCTTTATTATTCATATTTTTGTTTGAGGGTTTCATACATGTATATAGTGTGTTTTGATGAAATCTACCCCATCCCCCTCCAACTTCTCTCATACCATCCCCATTTCCCCTCATTTTTGTGTACCCTTTTTTTTCAACTTAGTCATCTGACTCAACTTAGTCCTGGCAGTATGTACATAGGTATAGGATCATCCACAGAACATGGAGAGTCTCAGGGGTTAAATCTCTGAAGAAATTTCAACAGTATTAACTGTCTCTCCTAGTGGCCATCAATAGCCAATAGATCCTTAGCAAGCGGTGGGACTTTGGGGGCTCCTTCCCTCTCTATGCAGGGATTTTGGCTGCTCTGATTTTGTGAGGTACTGTGCACATAGTCATAGCTGCTGTGAATTTGCATATATGCACTATCCCTGTCATTTCTGAAACACTCTGTTTTGTCACAGTGCCGTATGACTTCTGGCATTTACAGAATGTAAATGTCATGATGCCTCTGTGATGATGCCTAAGCTGAAGACAACTGTGCTAGAGTCCTACTTAGGACTGAACACTCCGAGGGCTCGTATTTTTCTTTTTGCACTTTAATTAGTTGTGAGTTTCTCTGTTAATTACTATATATTGCAAGTAGAATCTTCCCTGATGAGGATGCTAATTGGAGCAATAGTAGCACAAATGTTATGAAAATAACAAACTAATTTCTGATGGGATTTAAGACCCACTCCACAAGATGGAACTCATGATGGTACTATTAACTGGTGAAGAGTTTGTGTCTGAGTAGGTCATAGGTACTACAAGAGACCTACTACTGACCTGCTGGAAGAATATAGCCCTAGCTGCCCTCTATGTGCTTGTCTTCATACCAGAGACTAGTGCAGCTCTCAGACTTTTATACTGTTCAATATTAAACCAGTATGAAAGCCATCTACTGCCTATTTTATGGGTCTCTGTATAAGATCTCTCCCTATGCACATTGCTATAAAATAAAAAAAGCAAGTATAATTTTTCTTGACTGATGGGAAACTGAACTTATCCTGGAGAAGACAGAGCCAGTCAGTCACAGTTTTAAAGAATGAGTTTCTTGTCTCTTTTAATTCAGCATAAACAACAAAAGTACTTATTTGTATTATTCATTTCATTTTGGCTACCATATTAGTTACCTGCCTTGTTGCTGTGACAAAATACCATGACAGGAGAAGCTAATGGGAGGAAGGGATTTTTCAGGCTACAGTCCGGTATGGAGGGGACATCCTGGCAGAGCATGAAGAGACCAGTCACAGCGGATGTACAGTTAGGAAACAGGAGATAGGGCTGGGCTCAGCTTCCTTTCCCCTCAGAACACATTCAGAGTGGGTCTTCACACCACAGTTAACCTAAAATGACCCTTCACAGATGTCCCTAAAGGCTAATCTGACTTATAAAACCCTTTATATAAATGACCACAGTGTTCTAGGTGATTCTAGAGTCTGTCAAGGTGACAATCAGTATGAGCACAATTACCAAGTAATTCATAGAAAAACCTGGAGTTTAGTTTTTTAATAATTGTACAGTCTGTGAAATTACACTCTAATTCAGTCTGTATTATCTACCTCTGAATTGCTAACAAAATTCACATATTTAAATTTAAGCTTCTGACCTCTTTTAAGTCATTTTATATAACTTTGGTGATTCTGAAGGAAAGAGATATGAGAAAATGCATGAATAGAAATTAAAGGAAGAGGCAGGGTATCACATTTGTAATCCTAGCACTTGGGATGCTGAGGCAGGAGGATTGAAGTGGGTTTAGTGCCATCCTGGACTATACAGTAAGGATCAGACCATCCTTGACTTCCTAGTAAGACTTTATCTCAAACAAACAAAACAAAACCAACAACAAAGCAGAAAGAAGGAAAAGAAAAGAGGAAGGAGAAATTGTCATTTATTTGAAGATCTCACTTAAAGAAGAATGTTCTGGGTTTGTTTGTTTGTTTTGGGGTAAGACCAAATAGAACACTGATTTGGAACAGCCTATCTCTTTGTTGTTTTCCTCTGCACCCTTTTCCTCCCCCAAGTGTATTCTGACATTTGTCAACAGATGTAAACAGTCCAGAGTTCCTACTAACTCATGCTGACTGTGATGACGATTGCATTCTCAGCTCCAATCTCCGTGATAGTTAGAGATGAACCCAGAGACCAATGTACTGTTTGTACAATTGTCCCCATGACTCAAATGGCCAAGGAAACCTTGGGTGGGGGAAGAGGGAACAAACTGGCAGATTTAGGAACTTCCAGGTCTTCCAGTGATGAAAAAGAGTTTTCTTCTCAGGGTCTAAGTCTGTAATTCTCTCTCTGTGTTCACATCCCAGCCCAGGTATAAGCACACAGTATTGCCCAGTGCCATCTGCCCCGACTGCCTTTAGAAGTCAGCTTAAGTCATTACTCTTGTCCTGTAATAATTACTTTGCAGGCAAAAAGAAGGATTTTAGACATCCCCATTCAGAATGCTGTTTTCTTGCCTGTCTTTTCACTACTACAATCTTTTAAAAATTACTAGAATTGCCGAGTAACGAAAGGTTTTGCTTATTTAGTGACTCAGCACATGAAATACAAACATATACAAAGGCTTTAGTCCTGTTCATCAAGTGCTTCCTAGTCAATTCCTTTCCTTTTTTGCTAAAGTATTGTTTTGAGTTAGGGTCTCACTATGTAGCCTTGGCTGTCCTGGAACTATGTAACCCAGACTGGCATCAAATTCACAGATCCACTTGCCTTTGGCCTCCTGTGCGCTGCGACTAAAGATATAAGACTCCATGCCTAGCCACCAAAGTTTGGTTTTGATAGTATTAAATTCATTTATAATGAATCTGTCTCTAGTTGTCTTAACATCTGTTGAAGTACATCAAATGAAGAAAATTATGCTCTTTGTAATGTCATCTGTGCTAGGCACAGCCTGCGGCCTGCGACTCCTTTACAGGCAGGTGGCTCAGCCAAAATGGTAGAGAATATCTACACTTCAAATCCTTTCAGACATCCAAGGGTTCCTCTCTCATGTAAATATCCAAAGAGAAGATCAGTTTGTTACCTTAGGTCCATTGGTAGAAAGGACTGGAGCTGTGACATTGTACCTTTGAAAACATTACATAGGACGTCATCCCATAGACCAGTCTGCGCTGTGGTGCTCTCATTGCTACACGGGCACCAGCTTGCGCTCTGGTAATATCAGACCAACTTAGATGTCTGGAAACACCTCCGCTAAGGTCTGCAGATCTGCACAGACATGTGCTCTGAGGCCCTGGTGGGCCTCCTTGATGGTGCCAGAATCCACACATTGGTTGGTTTGGGGAGGATTTGCCCATTACAGCTGGCCAAATTGGAACGGAAAAGTGGTATAGAATCTCAGACTACCTTCGCGGCTCCTGGATGGTTTGTTTGCTGTGTAGAAAGCAGACCTCCTGCTGGTCAAGCCACCAAAGTCCAACTGGGTTTCTCATGGAGTGCCCAGTGTGCCTCTGTTTCCTTGATTCAGCACAAAGGCTGTTTCTGATTTCTGGGCACGGTTCCTCACCATCTGTTCCAGGCTGCAGCTGCTATTGTTTTATTTTGTTATAGGCTTTTTACTATTGTTGATTTGTTACATAATGTTTTGTTTATATTCACAAAAATGTAATATCATGCTGTTGCTCTTTTGCACAGAAACTAAGTGAGTAGAATAGGGTCCTTGAGAAAGATGCTCAGAGTCAGGGTAAGGGCCCAGTGATTATTCAGCTGTACCTTTAAGAAGGGAAGTATGAGTACACATGGGATGGCTGGGTCCAGGTTAATTGGAAGTCTCTTTAAAGACAGGTGATGTTGGGAACTTGAAGAGCATCTGGCAAACGTATGCAAGGGAGGTTCAGAATGCAGATCAACAGATAGTGCACACCTCCATAGGGCATGCCATACCATGTGACGGGTGAGCAGCTTTTAAACCCCGCCTGCCTGGTGCTTTACCTGGTTACACTCCGGAAGTGACTGTTTAGTCAACATTTTAGCAAAACATAAGTAAATAAATAAAACGTTTCTTTTAGAATCGCCATTAAAACTTTACAACCCCCTTCACTGATGGAGCATTGATTTAAGAGTCGACTCCAAAGAGCTTATCTTGTGTTTCTGAAGAGAATTGGGAGAAGATATTTTGTCCCCACGTTGCCTTCGCTTTTGTCAAATCTCCCTTTAAGGTCTGAATTTTATTTACTACCATTTGGTCCCTGGTACACTGTGTACACTCTACAACACACATAAAGGACTGGCAGCATAGGAACGCTACGTCCATGAGGGTAAAGACAGCCAAGTGTTTACATAATTTACAGGGAGTTTTTGTTAGAGAGCAACAGTCAAAATGGGAATTGAAATATCAATATGAAAATGGAGGTATATATTGGGGAGCTTCATTTTAGGGTTTCCTTTTCTGGTGAAGATATTTGAATGCTGCTCTCGTAGCCAGGTGTCATCTAGGTTTGGACGGTGAGGACACAGCCAAAGCTGTGATGAAGTGTGAAAAGTAATATTTACACTTGTCAAGCCAACCAACAGTGGATACTGTAATTAGATGTAGGTGTGGAATCGAGGTTGGATGTATGGCTAGTTCTAATCACAAAACCCCTGAAGGTTGGCCGGAAGGTGGGGCCACTACATGTAACAGAATCAAGTCACCATACCATATCTAGGTGTAGTTTGCGTTTAAACCGAAACACCCACCACACTCCATATTATCTCTTCAAGGACTAAATTGTCCTTTATTGGAAAGAAATTGGCTTACATTTTGACTAAATGTAAAAGTCTTGGTAAGTGTGTCAATTATATGCCAGATGCTGAATGAGAAGTTTTGCGTTAGTTATCTTTAATTCCACAATGAACCCCAAAGCTTAGAGCATGCCCTCTGTCTATCTCAGAATGAAGAGGCAAAGGTTCACATATACCCATATGTGGGCAGGCTCACCGCCTTAGGTCTGAGGGCGAGGTCTGCCATCTTCTTGTTATTATACCATTCTTATCCTCATGCCCTGCTTTACCAGCTGAGCCAGGAAGTTCAAATTTCTTTTCCAATATTCTAAAAGAAAAGACTCAAAAGATACGACGACAACAACAAAATGAATCCTTGCTAAGTCAGATAAATGTTTGGGTTTTAAGTTACACACAATGTGTTTGCTTCTCTCAAGACATGGCGTCTCAGCCAGCAGGATGGGGTCAGTAGGTATGATACCTGCTATCAAGCCTAACAATCTGAGTTCGATTCCCTAAGCCATGCAATTCAGCACAATGTGGTATACCCGCCTCTCCAATAAATCAATCACCCAAATCATCCTATCAAAGTTAAAAAAAAAGAAACAAAAGAAATAGGATCTGGGGGACCCCAGAATGTAACTCAATGGTAGTATATGATTAGCAGTGGGGTTGCCCTTATCAAAACCAAACAAAACACAAAGCCCAAGTGAGTGACCAGAGAGATGGCTCAGCAGTTAAGAGCATTTGCTGCTCTAACAGAGGACATGGATTTGGTTTCCGGCACACAGGGAGGCTCACAATGATCTGTAACCCTAGTTCTGGGCACACCAGCTCTCTCTTCTAGACTGCACAGGTACCAAGAACACACGAGGTGTACATACACACAAGCCATTCATGTACATGAAACAAAACTTCTTTTGTAGGATGAGATGAAGAAAGCAGGGTACACTGTGGAGAAGGGGAATGTAGACTCACATAAATGAAGTAGATTTGATTTTGAACTGTAGTGCGCTTTATGGGGTGGTATCATGAGACCGTATTTCTTAGTGTGTCCATCGATGGACTCCTGGCACGGTCACACATTAGGATCCTGTCCTTGCCTCTGGGTACACCGGGTGACATAGCTTGATGATTATAGCACACACAGAAAACAGAGGGAAAGCATTAAATTAATACAAGACATGGATGTGACCCACTTATATCTGGTACAGATCAAAAGTGAATGTGCCTTACGGGTGATGGACTTGAGTTAAGTGCACAGCTGGGGAGGGCAAAGCAGAGAGCATACACATGTTCCTGGAACATTATCAGAATCTTCAAGGCTACCACCGCAATCCCAGCAATCTGCTGCCCACATTAGTCAATAAGGAGTATGGCCAACAATGGCTGCATCTCTGGGTTATTGGTGAGTTTGCTATAGATAGAAAATCCTGTTATCATCATGCTTCATCCCCCCCCCTCTCTCTAACACACACACACACACACACACACACACACACACACACTCCCCAAATTTTCCCATGAATCTGATCAAGTCCCCTGTGCATGGTCCCACCACAGAGGGCCCAACCTGTGCTGCTTTGGGGGCAACCAAAGCATCTTCCCCTGCTTCTATGTGCTGCCTGCAGATGTGGCCAGCAGAGAGAGGTTAAGGAGCTAGTAAGGCAGGACAGCTGGGGATCGTTAGCAACAATCAAGGAGCAGCATTAAGAGGCAGCAGGGGTGAGGTCTTGGTTCTTTCTTGCATTGGCCTGCCTGAGGAAGCCATCTGGACAGAGGAAATTCGCCTTAAACCTTGGCAAGAGAACTTTGTTCTGTTTGAACTTTGTTTAAAGCCCCAGAGTGGGTGATCATTTTGTTTAAACTTTCCTTAAAACAAAGAGTGGGAGATCCCCCGCAATTAGCAACAGGAACCTTCTCCACTCTTAGCAGACTTGATAGGGAAAAATGCAAGGACTGCTCTGACATCCATTAACGTGCCCCAGCTAGCAGGACGGAGAGCAAGATGCAAAGGAGGGACATTTGGAAGTCTCAGCACAGTTAAGGTAATGTAATAAAGAAATAATTGCACCATGTATCATCTTTATTTAGAATTCTCATTTGGGGACTATCCCCTTTGCCTACTGAGGGCTTCAGCTTGTCACTACTTAATGGTAGCAATTTATTTTTCACCATAATTTCTTGAATTCATTGTTTGTCTTTACACACCAATTCACACAATGCTCACAAATAATGGGATTTATCAGTCTATGTTAAAGGAAGCTTGGCTGTCAGACAGAACTCTGAGTATAACTGCTTTTCTATGGCTTTGTTCACAGTTCCAACAGAAGACTTCAGTCTTCTTCACGCTAACAGCGGCTAATAAAGTCAATGTCCTTCTCATTAAACTCAAAGGTTACTGATATAATTGTTTGTATTAGTATTTATCCATAACCCATATATTTATTTGCACATGAGACTATGCTATAGAATTTAGTTCTCTCAGCAAAAGAGCCATCACTTTTTGATTTTTAATCCTATCAGCTGTGCCTGTTTGAACTCGTCTACACGATAGGGCTTGTTGACCATTAACAATCCCTTCTAGGAAGAGGGACTCACTTAAGATCCTCACCTGAGGTTGGAGCTGCTCTTCGAAGTCATGTGTAATGCAATTCTGCCATAGTCGCCCATTGGAGGTGTTAGGGAGCGTGTATGGGATGGAGGAGGTTAACTGAAGGTCTACTGAGAAGCCATCATTCATGCTGCGTGAAGACTTTCCAGTGGGACTGTCTGTGCTCATGTAACGAACATCTCTCCCATACTCTGCGAGTATGCTCAATAAACTCGTTAGTTCCCCTGGTTGAATCATACTTGGTCTGTGGTTGGGACCTTATAATAAGAAGGGGTCGACATCATTTATCTCTCCCAAGGGAAGGCATTCTCAAAATAGCATATATGTAGGTGGAATCCTCATGAGAAAATTCTGTGCAAAAAAAAACCCTAATGCGGGGCTTTTGGGATTTGGGGCAAGGCCATTCCCATTTTGAGCAGCACTTCCTACCATTGTCAGATGTCTGAGTCACACTGTAGGTCTCATGGTCTTGTGCAGTGTCACTCTCTGGGTGTTACTCCAGGCCAAGTGACACTGAGCCTGGAAGTTACTCTGCAAGCAGTAGTGGCCATTGGCCTCCCAGTACAGGCTTCTTCTCTGTTTACACCACCTTTCTTCCTGACTCTCGGTACCCGCAGGCCTGCGCTGCTGCGTGGATAACCTCAGCTTTGTTTAGCATCTTTTCTTCCATGGCCCTTCATTTGGTCTGTGCTGCCATTGCTTGTTTCAGCCCTTGCCTTCTTAATTCTGTCCGCTGATGACTCTATGTTGGACCCAGAAGCGACCACCTTGTGGTACATAGGATCTAATGTTAATATCTACTTTTTAATAATTAAAAATCCTGAGAAATAAATGCATTGATAAAGAAAATAGATGAGCTACTCTCTTGTTTCTAAGCATTCCTAAGAGGCGAGGTTAAGGAATCCCAGCGAAGAGGATTGCCGCTTCTGCTTAGTATAGCTGCTAACCTTGCACAGAACTTGAACCAACGTTTACAAATATCCACGTGATTATCTCATCACAAATTAAATACAAGAGGAGTGTGGGGGTGTGGACAGAGGTGAGAGTATGCCACAGAAGGGCTTGTGGGTCCCCTAACCAAGAATCATCTCTCCTGTAGAGGAAGGGGCTGTGCAGAGGAGTGTTTTCAGTGCCTTATAGAGCCCAGCAGCTGGGGAACCCGCATGCCTTCTCATCTAGTAACCTTTTGTGCAGAGAGAATTAGCTAGTACTTTCTCTCCAGCTCATCGGTGAAGACATCTAGCCAACCAGGAACCACGCAGGTAGAAACTGGTTCACCAGTATGGATACCAGAATATTCTATAAGGAGAAGCATAAGACAAAGCAATATTTAAAAACTAAGACTGTATGTATAGTTTGAAAAGGTAGTTTGCAGAGATGTGGACTAGTTATATTGTGTCAGAAAACAGGGTTACCTGTGATGGGAGTGTCATCAACCTTGGAACTTTTTGCTCCTTGCTCTCATCCCTATACCTGATCTGCTTTAGACTTTACTTCCCCAGATGTACTACTTCCTTTAGTCCCAGATGTATCACCAGGTAGGTCTTTAATTATAATCCATATTAATTAAATATACAAGTAACTAGCCTTGTTGTTGAAGAAATATCTAAAATCATTTTTATGCTAATTTTTCTATTTCAAATGGAATTAAAGTTTAATTTTGAATGTATCTTTTTGTGATAAAAGCAGGCAAATATAATTTATCAATTATAGCATAAGACAAGTATAAGCCTATATGTATGTACATGCAAATGTTTATTAGGATGCTCAGTGTTCATAGGATGCTCAATCATTTAGCATCTGTATTTTGTTCAATGAATCATTTAAAATGCCAACGAAAGTGTATGCATAAAGATGTTCAATATATCACTGTTTTTAATAGCAAAAACAAAACACCAAAAAACCGCAACTAGATAAGTCTAAATGTCTACCTCAAAAGAATTAAGGAAATGGTAATAAAGCCTTCCAATAAACAAAAACAAACAGAAAGTAAAGCCAACTGCTCAGTCACCTAAGGATTTATTGATGCTGATAATATAAGCTATAAAAAGCAGTACACAGTGTTGTGTGCTGGTTAACTTTCACTACTTTGGTTTATTTTGATTATAAGAAATAAGAGATTTAAAAATCATAGCAGATATTTTGCCTTTGGTTCATTTACTGATCTTTCTTGCCCTTTAATTAATTTGTGTTGTTTTGGGAACCAAACCCAGGGCTATGTCTAACCTGAAGCGACACTCTACCACTAAACTCTCTACTAATAGAAACAAGTTATGACATTTTTACCCCAATGTTGCCTGGGACACAAAAATTTTCCAAAAAAGATCAGTAAATATAAATAATGCAAAATTATTACTTAAAACAGAGGCATTATTATCATATGGTTCTTGCTAGGATTTCAGAATGAATGTTCATTGCAAGATATTCCTTGGAATCAATACTTAATAAATGGAGTTAGAATAGAAGTAACCAGTGGGTAGCTAGTTACGAGAGTGTCTTGTTTGCCTGCAGTCTTCATCAAAGAGAATTAGGTAATGGGTTGTGTCATAATGCCTTGCAATGGAAGCAGGGTGATTCACGTCTTGGTTAGTTACTTGGTAGAGTTAAGTGGCACCGAACTTGGTCATTATGACCCGGTTTAAGATGGTCCTTTTCCCGTGCTTGTGTAGCAGTAGCCAGATGATTTTAAATTAGTGACTGCCTCCTTCAGGATGGTGCAGCTGTAATTAAAGGGTTGGGCTACAGCACATACTTAGCTTGATGCAATAGTCTTTTCTCTGAAGATGTTGGGTCAAACACAGAATTCAGCTCATGTGTGGACATGATTGTGGTCTCTGTCTCTCACTGTATGCACATTTCAAAACCGCCCGTGGTGTGCCACGGCAGGGGCCTCGTTCCAAAACTGCCCATGGTGAGCCACCATAGGGCCGTCTTTCCAAAACAGCCTGTGGTGTACCACGGCAGGAGCCTCTTTCCAAAACTGCCCATAGTGTGCCACCATAGGGGCTCTTTTCGAAACCAGCCGTGGTGTGCCGCCATAGGGGCCTCTTTCCAAAACTGCCCATGGTGAGCCACCACAGGACTGTCTTTCCTAAACTGCCAGTGGTGTGCCACCATAGGGGGCTCTTTCCAAAACCAGCCATAGTATGCCACGACAGGGTCCTCTTTCTTAATGGTAAAGTTTGCAGCAAAGAAATGGATTTAGCGCCAGAAATACTGGATCACAACTTTGCTTCTCTTCATGTCTAGGTGGAATATAGTTTCCTTCACCACCGCACCCCCGTATTTGCTTCTCTTAATTTTGACCAGTGAAAATCTTCCCTGCTCTCAGTAGAATGACTAAACTCTAAGAGCAATCAGTGTGAGTGAGATGACTGTATCTGAACTGAAATAATTTTTTTTTAAAAAAAAGGAGATATAGGAACAAAGGTAACAAAAGGCAAAACAAAAACTCATCCCCGCCTCCTATGGAATCCCTGTACTGTGTCTTGCAACTCTTAGAGAGTCTTTAGCTTTCCTGATAGAGTGAATTCAGGGACACCTGCTGAGTGCTTCAGAACATCTTATAGAATCACGGTGGCCACCATTTGAATGAGGTGTTATCTTTACCCTCGTTCATAGATGAGAAAAATGAAGTGCAGAGTAGCCAAAGCATTGGTTGTTTTATACCCGATCAGTCAGCCCATTGATTTAGGGACCGTCCTCAAAGGATTGGGCCTTGTGAAGAGTCATTTGAGGGCCACTGGACTGGACATTTAATCATAAGCATTGTGATTTCCAAACTGCCTCCGCTTATCCTATATTATCAAATGATTGATGTCCCCACAGTCTTCAGAGTGTCCTTTCCCATGGAGTCTTCAACAATGTAGATAGTTTTAGTGAAATCTGAACCAGAAAGACTTCTGCCCTTTACCTCCTAACTACTTAAGGTAAGTCAAACAATGACTAAGGAGGAAGAGTTCAGATTTGCTGGGGCAGTAATTCCTGTTCATGTGTATCTTCCTCTATGTTCCCTGAAATGCTGGGCAGTTGGAAGCTGTAGTCATCATCAGTGCTATTAGTGCTGTCCCTCTAGTGCCTGGGACCTAAATCTTTTTCATGTGACCCCGAAGCATGTTGACTACATTATATTTTCATAAAGGTCTCTAGTTCCTGTGGGTCATATATAATCTTGGGTATTCTTACTAAGATTAAAGGGTAGAAGCGAGCACAAAGACACTTTGTAACCAAAACCACCCATGTTCAGTAACAATGAAGTTTTGGAACCAAAATATAAGCACTAAAGAAGTGATGAGCAACACAAAACCATCACTTATCAAGACAACTCAACTTCCAATCTGAAGCAAATATTTAAAAAGTCATTTGGAGAGGGAATAGTTTTATGGCTCTTGGATATGATCAGTTTTAACAAAAACTGAAGTTTCTCTCATTCAGGGAAAGGTGCACAACCACCATACATGATTTACATGTGGTCTTGTCTAAAGATGCTACAATGAGAACTTAGTCACATTTGACGGGAGTCAAAAATCCAGAAAATGGTCCGGCTTATTTCATGCTTTGTGTCACATTTTCAAATTTCCTTGCTGATGCCTGGTCTCATAATTTAATTAGAAAAGCATGTTGTGTATTGTAGACCATCTGGAAAGCCACCAGCGTTCCCTTTCTTCTCCTTCCTGGATGCGAGAGAGAATCCATTTCTGAGCCGTTTCTAGCCAGTGCTTCATGAGCAGAAGTGAGGAGTGCTGAGCCACTTGTAGGTGGGAGGCTACTTGGTGGTAGAGAAACATATACTCCTTGCCAAGGTGACCTGGAAACCATGGGTTAAAATATTGGCACCATCCATGGAAGTGAGCTGGTTCCTGGTCATAGGTGGAAAGGGCGTCTCCTTGGACAGTGTTTGGCTCAACCCAAACACTGCAATGAGAAACAACCATTGTCTTGAGAATCCTTTGGTATTTGGGATGTGTGTCTCTTGATTCCTGCTCTTCTACAGGGAGGTATCATATTTAACAGTTCTCTAATATTCCATCTTATGTTTTGGAATAATTGTACCTTTTCCCAAGCATAATGGAAATGAAGAGAAATGCTGAAAATAAGGATTCGCTGGAATTTGGAGCTGAGTTTTAGATCCACCCCAGGTTGCCAGAACCTTATTTTGTCAAAATGATCTTATTAATGTGTCTTGGTCACAAGTGACTTGTGCTTTGGACTCTGGATCCTGCAAACAAAGGGTGAAGAGCCCCTTTGACTCAATTAAGTCCATCCAAGCCAAAAGTGACTTTTTAAATAATTTCCCTCATTACTTTTGCAAGTCAGTAATATGTTTAGCTTACTATTTGGTAATAATTAGAAAGTAAAATAAGTACAAAACCAAGCTGTATGACACTTCTCTGCCTCCTCCCCCAGTTAGTAGTTCTGACTTCTTGTCTATCTTTTCTCAGTTCCTTGAGGGATGTAAAGTTCAGTCATCAGGCAGTGATGATAGGGCTGTCAAACTTACGGGGTTCCCGGGATAAAGAATTCTTCAAGAATAATTCAAAATAGGATGTACCAGATCTTAAGCAGGATGTTGTTTGCTCCAAGGATTAGAGATCATGGCAAAAGGAAAAGCAAGGTAGCAATACACCCAGCAATGCAGAACACAGCATGTGATATTCCTCCACAACGAATGGGTGATGTCCCTGAATCCAGCAATGCAAAGCCCAATAAATGGGTGATGTCCCTGTGGTATGGGAGGTCTTTCTGTATATGTGTTGCTTTTATTGGTTAATAAATAAAGAAGTTTCTTTGGCCTGTGATAGGGCAGAATAGAGCCAGGTGGGGGAGACTAAACTGAATGCTGAGAGAAAGAAGGCGGAGTCAGAGAAGTCATGTAGCTGCTGCTGCAGACAGATGCTCTTGAACCTTGACAGTAATCCACAGTCATTTGGCGATACACAGATTAATAGAAATGGGTTAACCAAAGATATAAGAGCTAGTTAGCAATACACTTAAGCTATTGGCCAAACAGTATTGCTAATAATATAGTTTCTGTGTGATTATTACAGGCTGAGCAGCCAGGAACAAACAAGTGACTTCTGCCAACATCCCTGCACCCAGCAATGCAGTAAGTTGTAGCATGAGGGCCTGCTCATTGGGGTTACTGTCCCGGCCAGTACCCCACAGCTGGCAAGCCCCAAAGAAAATCACACAGAGAGTCTACATTAGGTTATTAACTGATTGGCCCATTAGCTCAGTCTTCCTACCAGCTCCCATAACTTATATTAACCCATTGTTCCCATCCATGCCAGGCACATGGCCGGTACCTTTTCTCAGCGAGGCAGCTTACATCCTGGTGGACTGGCTGGAGTGTGGAAAGAACTTCCTTCTTCCCTGTTCTCATTGTGCCACCTCTACTTCCTGTCTGGTTTTCCCGCCTTTACTTCCTGCCTGGCCAATCAGCGTTTATTTAAAATATGATTGACAGAATACAGACAATTCTCCCGCAGCAGTAAGTGATGTCCCTGCACCCAGCAATGCAGAACACACTGGGTGATGTCCCTGCACCCAGGAAATGAAAAATCACAACAGGACCAGAACCCCAACTTGCTACTTATAAGGAGGTACTATCCAAAGGATACTCATGTTGAGTTTCTGCTACTGTCAACTTTTTAAAGACTTTCATTAATGCATTTTTATCAGTTATTTCCCTTCTTTCTCATATTGACTAGCTTGTGGATTGTGAACTCAAGTTTGGTACCTTTGAGGTGTTTAAGGTAAACCAAAGGCTTATGTTGTGTAAAGCAAAGGCCGAATGTTTGAGTATCAAAAGGACAAGGAGCCTCTGGTGTAGAGGCTGGGAGGCTTGGGCATTCCTCCTTGCTCTAAGCTGTTTTCTCCCCATATGGTGGGTAAGGATTGGTCTCCATATATTGGAAAAGTTCTTTCTTCATCTTTAGTAGCAATATATGAGTGAAATTTGTTTTTAGAACATAGTGTAATTCTGGCTGATTTATTGATATTTTAAACTTACATTTCTTTACATGTAATTCTATTTATCCTCAATAAATACTTTCTCATATCATTTTTTGCCTTGCTTTTTACTGTTTTGTTTTATTATGATGTCTGTGGCCCAACTTCTCTCATCCTCACAGTGTGATTTCCTCCTTTGTCTCCTCAATAAATGTGGCTCCTGTCCTTTGCATTCTTCCTCAGTCCGTTACTGAAAATGCTCCTGCATATCGAGAAGGGCAGGGAGCCCAAATGCTCTTTCTCCTGTATTCTCCTCACATCCACTGCTGGGCATTATGCTTTGCTCGAGGCTCGGACAACTTTCCTAGGTGTGCTTGTTTTGAGTTCTTCAAGCAGTGATGAGTCCTGAGCATCAACCTCTCTCTTTCCTGCATTCCTAACTTCCACTGTCAAGCACATTATCATTAACTCATGTCTCAAACAGGTCCTGGTATGTGGGCTCTTCTTTGCTTGTTTTCGCTTACTAGAATAGTAGCCCATTCCATCCTTCCTCTCTTCCTGGTCTGAGTCATCTTATCTAACTGCCCATGTATTCTTATCTGTAAACCCTGTTGTTGCATTCCCCTAGACTGCTTACAATCATTGAAAGTCTCCTCTTTCCCATCTTAAAAATCAAATTATCTTTCAGCTTCCTTTTCAAAAATCTTCAGTTGTGAAGGGTGAGTGAAAACAGCCCATGGATGTCCGCTAAAGTTAGTGCGTATGTGTGGGTTGATTTCCTGCTCAGGCCTTACTTCTGACGACTGACCATGAGGTGGCTTCCCTGAGATGTAAACGGAAAGGCTCTGGGAGGTCTGCCCGTATGCATCTTGTCTCCTGACTGACTGTTGGTGGTCTCCAGGAACCCAGAGAGAACTTGGCTCACTTACTGCTCCTTGCAGAGCTCTGCAGATTGGAAGCAGCTAATTGCCTGTAGTGTGTGTGCACAGGCTTCTCTCTAGGGCAGGCTCTCCAAACTCACCGGGGAAGCTCATGCCAGTTAAAACCTTATAAACATGTGCTTTCATTTGCATACACTTATTACGGATAAAATACATCAGAATAGGATGCATTGGATAAAGCACATAAAATGCAACTTTTAAAGATATGAGCTAAGGTCGTAATGAATGATGCTTTAAGCATCTTTTTTAAAAATACATGTTACAAATAACCTTTTTCTTTCACTGAGATGAATATTATTAATAATATTTTTGATGTGGGCAGATGATTTAATATATCAGTTACAGGAGGTTATCATACTTTTATATTATAATACAAGTGATGAGTTCTTACCTATAGTGCGTTCATTTTGACATTTCTTGGTCTTTGTTAATTTTGTATCATTATTATACTTTTTAATTCCACTGTTTCCCCACCCCCACCCCCAAAAATATTTTCGATTACCTGACATTTGGAGAAGGCTAATTTAGTTAAAAATGAGGTGATATGAGTTTTAAGCCCCACAAAAGTCATGTGCGTGTGAGATGTCTTATGTGGCAAGTGCCTAGAGTCACTGCTTACTGGGTGACCCTTTCTCTAGGATCCTCTTCTGAGCTATCACTGAGGCCCCAGACTCCTGACTTGCAGACAGGATGCAGAGGCCAGCGACATCATACATAGCGAATACTAGTAAAGCTGAACCGATAGAGACATCTTCTCAAGTCCGTGCCTTTGTTAGGTTCGATGTTCTAATACTTTCTTTCTGAACCTCAGGGGCCATTTTGAGCACTTTGAAGACCATGGACCTGATATGTTCTGTGTTTGACATAAATTAGGACAATCCATCCTTGTGTCCAGCTTCCTTTTAGTGGTCTCCTTGGTGACAGTTCTTAGGCATAGGTGTTCTCGAGAAAATGTTGGCAATAGTTTTCTTTAAGCCAACTGTCTTCTTCTGCACACACTGTCCTGTCCTCAGAAGCACACAGACAAAATTTAATTGTATGTAAGTGATCATTTTGTTCTCAGCTTACGGGTTTGATTTAGAAAATGAGTGTGTTTTCAGGGTTATGCTTGATGCTTTTTGGAGACCTTATTGAAGTTCAGAGGTCTTACAAGGATGGTCAGTGAAATACAGTCAATAAACAGAACAGGAATCTGAATATGGGTTTTTTTTAAAGAACAAAGTCTCTCTGTGGTTGTATTGTACAAGGATGTATGGATAGGAAGCACTTACCCAGGGTTTGGCATGGAAATAAGAGTCCCAGTGAGGCAAGACCTTCAGGTCAGGAATTGTTCCAGAGAAATCTGCCTGTCCATCTACCTACTTACCCCCCAAATATCACCCATCCCCCCACCTACCTGTCCATCTACCGATCTACCCAAACATTATCTATCCACCACCCACCCATCTGTCCATTCAATATCCATCCATCCATACATACATACATACACCCACTCAACATCTATCCATCTATTCACTCACCCAACATCATCCATCCATCCACCTACCCATTCATCCATCCATGGTGTATCCAACATTCATCCATTATTTATCCGTCCACCCACACAGCATCCATCCATTCATTCATCCATCCATCCACTCACCCACTCATCTCTCCATCATCCTAAGTGTCTTACCATTATGACCAAGGCACTGGGGTAGACATTGAGGATATCACAGTTAGAAAACACATGGTAGTCTGTGATAAAGATGCTAAGAATAAGAAAGTAAAACTCCCACTTGGATAGGAAGTTCTGAAGCCACAGGAAAAGCAGTGCAATGATGCAGATGGGCTTGGAAGGTCAGAGCTTAGAATAGTAAGTTACTCAGTTGGAGTGCATTATTTAAGGTACAATTTGTGGGTAATTTAGAGTTTCATCCCAATGTCTTCCTACTTACATGGTACCCAGGCAGCTCAGAGCATCTGAATGCTAGGCCTTGGTTTGTTCCTTAAACTCTATGACCTCTTTCCTATCCCTTACAATGCTTCTCTTGAACCTTGGTCTGTTCCTTAGACTCTATGGTTTCTTTCCTGTCCCCTACAATGCCTCTCTTGAGCTGGAACTGCATGAAACTATACATAAATTATTGTCCCAATGAATTGAATTGTATTTTATTAAAGGTGGAGTATAACTGGGTCACCTGTAACTGACTAAAATGAGATGCCTGAAGGAGGCCGTAATTTTCTCTTGTAACAACAGCTGCTTCTAGAAGATCAGGTTAATATGCATATTACATATTTTTACAATTCCTCTTTGCTAAACATCTAAACCTGTTAAGTTTGAGGCCTTCCTCACATGACAGCTAGTTGGGGCTCTCTGGGATATTTTACTCTTCCCTCTTTTTCAAATGTTCAGGAGCCTCACAAAGACAGTCATCTAGATAACTAAACCTAAGGTTGTTTTTTTTTTTTAAATACTTGATGAATCTTCTCATGCTACTAACACAACAGGAAAGTTTCCTGTTATGAAATACTTTATAAATATCGATCAGTTTCTGTCTCATTTACCACTGAAACATCTGAGCCCAGAACAGCACCTTGTATATAACAGATGTTCCATAAGTATTTCTTGAACAGATGAGCAGTTTCTATTTTAAAGATAGAGAGTGTGATTGTATTTTGCATTGTCCTTTGTGATTAGGTTATGTCACAGACTTTATTCTGTAAATTAAATAACATGTTTTTCTTTTCCTTCTTACTTAAAATTTTTTTTTGAGATAGAATTGCTCTGTGTAACCCTTACTGTCATAGAGCTCACTGAGTAGACCAGGCTAGCCTCAAGCTCACAGAGATCCACCTGCCTCTTCTCCATGAGTGCTGGGATTAAAGGTGTGCAGTACCATTCCTGAGTCTCTTTTTCATTTGAAGTTGAATAAGAGTGTGTTTTTTTGTGTCTAAATTGGTTTCAACCAGGTAGATAGGTCCCTGAAGATAGATACACTAGACTGGGAACTACTGAGAAACATACCCACACTCTCAGATTCAGTTGGACAAATCTCTCTTGTGTGTTTTGTGGTACTCAATTATTTTCTTTTAAGCATCGGTGAACAATATGGCAACTTTATTGTGTTGGGTTTTTTTTTCATTCATTTCTTTTAAAAATCCATGTGTGTTTTTAGGGAAATGCAAGTCATAAGTTTTTGATTCATTGGCACTGAACTCACCACGATGTGGTTTTGAACAGTCTTTGATACCCATGCAGCCTTTTTACTACTGTGTCTCTGTTTCTCCTGCCCCAGCTTCTCTCCGGCCTTGGCAACAGGAAGTCTCACTGGCAAGGGTGGATACAGCCATGCTCCGAAAGACTTAAGTCAAACCAGAACTCCAATGTTTGAGCAGGCTTTAACCTTGAAAAATGTCACCTCAAACGCAATGCCTTTCCTCTTACCAGCTGGTGCCCAGCAACCCAGAGAAACCAACGGGGCAATGTACTGGCCCTGTCCTGGGAAGCTGTGGTTCACTGTGTGGAGAGTTCCTGGAAACTCTCTTTTAAGGAAGTGAATGTGTGTGGCTTCTGAGAGCTCTTAGCTCCAGACGGGATAACCAAACAACAGTTTTTCTTTCTGAAATGTTACTCTTTTTTTTCAAGTGAAGGGCAATGACAACATGATAAATATATACGGACTTGAACACTTACAGGATTGAATGTTTGAAGCAACTCAAGCAATATATATTCTCCCTTCAGTAACTGGGAAGAATTTTTAGTCCACAAGATGAGCATGCAGGACTGCCTATCTACACATAAATTTCATGGTTCCTGAACATGCATATGAAAACTGTTTTTGAAATGTATTAACATGTAGTTAATACAGAAGTTACAGTCTTTAGTATTTCCCAATAACTTGTCTTTCCATACCAAACCAAAATAAAGCAACAAATATGAGAAACCAAATATATCTCAAAATGAAGTGTTCTGAATCTCAAGTTGCAGTTGTATAGCACCCAAAGCTAATGAAAATCTCACATGTCTTGCTTGGTCCCAGATAATATGCATGTAGGCCTCATAACAATCTTTGACCTTGGTAAACATGCATCTACCCTGTATTCTGTAACAAATTAGTCTGAATGCTGAGCTGGCAAGCAGCTGCCATGGGTCGCATGAGAAAAATAACTCAAGAAATGAGAAACTGTGATTGGTTCCTTAAATCCTGGAGGTTAGGACTTTGAGAAGATGGAGAAACAAAGTCTTTTGGCTTTGGGGTTTTGCCAGGAGGCCTCATCAGTCTCAGCTGTGGATAAAGGCCTCGTCTAACCCCAGGGTTTTTCTGTGTTCCTATGTAAGTGGTCATGGACAGACTAAAACATGAAACAAAAAAAAAGCAAAAAACGAAACAAAACAACAACAACAATAACAAAAACCACTGAGAAACATCAGAAGATGATGTAGCCTGAGAATAGTCTACCTTACATAGAATTTTGAGGATATTTTCTTCTTCATTTCCTGTAGTAAACTGGTTTTTCCTGAACTACTTTCCGTTAGTTATTAAGGGTCAGTGTTTCAGACCCAAGCTAGAGAGGGCCCACAGGAAGATGAAAGGAGGCCACGTTCTAACCTGCTTCTGCCACAGGGAGTGTATGTACTTTTAAGTAAGAGCTGTCTTCGAATGGACATTCAGGATATGGAGTGGCTGCATTCACTCAAAGGGGCCGATACCACATGCTCAAGATGCTACAACATGTCAAGTCGCCAAGTCTTTCTCAAACAGTGCCATATCTGTGTAGAAAACTAGCGGATTCTAAACCCAGTCCAGACAGGTTTGCACAAAGCTGCCTTGTTCTCTGGCACGTTACTTCAGTTGAGATTATTGTTTTGTTTTAAAGTTCAAGATGGGTCAAATATCATAGCTGTGCAATCTTTTTTTTTTTTTTTGGTTTTTCGAGACAGGGTTTCTGTGTAGCTTTGGAGCCTATCCTGGAACTAGCTCTTGTAGACCAGGCTGGTCTCGAACTCACAAAGATCCACCTGTCTCTGCCTCCCGAGTGCTGGGATTAAAGGTGTGCGCCACCACTGCCCGGCCCAGCTGTGCAATCTTATAGAGACCTCAAAGGTAGAGATTTCACCTGTGCTCAGGAAAGATAATTTTCTGGCCTTTCCCCCCTGTTATTTCTAGGTGAAAACAAAATACTTCTATTCCTTTGGCATAGTGATAAAGTCTGTCATTAAGTCAAATTCATCGAGAGATAATTTTTTGAAATTCGGAGAAGTCATCAATTTTATTTGCCTTGCTTCTATGTATCCCTCTTATCTTTGGTTCTCAGAAGCTTGGATTGAAATGTAGTGAATGTGTCCCTATTGCCATGACCCTTTAAGAAACGCAGGGCTGGGTAACGTGGGAAGCTTAGTAGTTAAACGCATTTATTACAGGATCTGTGTGGAAATGACAGGAGATCACTGGCTTTTTTAATTTATTTTTTTTTAAGAATTTATATTTTCAGAAATCATGAGTGTTTTCATAAGTGGAATTTCCAGCTAGAAAATGCCTCCTCGTCAGTCTCTCTCCTTCCCTACCCTGTTGTGTCGGGACAAATTTCTACAGCGTGGACTATGGAAAGAGAAGCTTCCTTCTAAGGCACAGCCGATGGGGGTCAGTTTTCTCCTGTATGGAGCAGCGGTGATTCATGCCTTCCTCCACCGTCACACTGTCAGCATCTGCTAATCATAGCCCATGATCACAGGATCTGTGCACATACATAGTTTCCACGAGGTGCCGACCAAAGCAGGGCCCACTCAGGAACAAACAGCAGTTATTCTGTGATTCGTTTCACCCTCCTTCCCATCGGTCATCGTGTGCGTGAAACACTAGCTTTCCTCATGGTATTCCAACACCTTGGTAAACTAAGTCCTCTCACTGTCTTTGGTTCTTAACACTTTAAAGACAAAAGTTCTTTGTTTTCTAACAAAGTTCAGCAGATTTCCTTCTTGAAGGAGGAGGATACAATGATGATGTTGAAATGCACATTCTTGTTTCTTGTGAACACATTTGGGAGGACCTGGGAGTGAGGCAATCTAATATCAGTGTTAAGCAAACTCCATACATTGGTGGTCAAGTTCGTGCACTTTTTTGGTACAGTAGTAAGTTATGTGACTTAACTCCCATCAGATGGATACTTATCTTAGGTTCGCTCTATAATTTCTAGTAACTAACATAGTGTCTATATTCAGTCAAAATATGTTCATTGAACATGTGCTATGCTATCCATTGTGAAGGGTCTTGGAGACTTAGCTATAGATGCTCCTGTAAAAGTCGAGTCAAAAAACAACATTTACAATTTGAAACCAGTTACATGGAATCTATAGTTTTCTGATGAATTATTTGTCTAAGGGGGTGGGAGATTTTATGTGTTCTTTATAATATGTCACTCATGTGTTTGAGCTATCCATTGTTAGTGATTATAAAACAAGGAGGTGGGATCTGTTGGTGGTTTTATTAAGTGTTACGTTACGGTGATGCTTCGCTTCTGGCTTGTGTTTCCAAACTAAGCCAGAATTACCATCTATCAACTCAATACAGATTTGGCCTCCCCAACAATTTTGCATAGGGTACTATTTCTTTTCCTTTCTTTCTTTCTTTTTTTCTTTCTTTCTTTCTTTCTTTCTATTTATTTCTTTTTGTAAATGAAGACACAGGTTCAGCCATTTATTTTATATATCAGAATAAGTTCATTCAGTTGCTAGATAGGGTTGGGGTTTGATCCTCTGGTATAACTCCTTTATCCTTTTTGTGATAGTTAGTGGGAATAGCATCAAGCATCATGACAGGGAATATGTATTAACTGAGGACCTTTGAGGATATTGATGTGGTTTGTAACTGTGTTCTCTGCATTCATGTGCACTAATCAGCCTCTCACATGGTATGTAAGAGGAGCTACATGAAACACACCATTAGGGTGTGTGCTTCCTTCACTCTCTAGAAATTAAGATATTAGCTATCTTATCTATATTAACTATATAATTATCATAAACAGGTAATTCGGAAGAACATATAAAAATATAGAACGTGTTGATGCACTGGTAATCGGCAAAATGCAGTTTAAAATAAGAAAGTACTACACAACCCAATAGCAACAAAGAAAATTCTATAACTATCCTAATGAAATGTGTCTCATAGTTGGCTAGGGGATGTTTATGTTAAGACAGGTCCTTAGTGATCTCAAATACGTGAAAGGCAATGCCTCAGCAATAGCAGAAAAAAACAGAAATAACGTGCGACAAGGGATACACTATTTATATTGTTTTTGCTTATTAGAGTTAATAGTCACTCAAAGTCATGATAAGGTAACGGACTTAGAACAGAGGCAACTGAAAATGCAAAATTAAAATGTGCACAAATCTGCCACGTGATCAAGGTAAGAGACAGCAGATGCACGGTGGGTGGGTTAGAGGAAACTCAACCTCAGAACAGAGGTTGAGATCATGGGACTTCATGTTATTTTGCTATTTTCCAATAGGTCAGTGATGTTATTTATGTTGCCTTTATTCAAATCATCAATAAAAATATATCTAATTGAGTTGTCCTCCACAGCTGTGTTGAAGCTTGATGGTGAATTTGGGAGTGAGTGGGAGGGAAGGAGTAGGTGGACTTGTAGCCAGCAAACAGACAGTGCCACCAGCCATTGCAAGCCCCCCATGAAGCCACCCACCAGGAGGGACAGCCCTCTGAGGGAGAGAGTACTGGGTTAAAATCTTTGAGAAATGTTGGTTAGCAGAAATATTAACATAGTTTATCTTTATTAATCTGAAACAGAGAGAGAATATTTGTCTTGCTTCCCTGTTGTGGTGTCAGTAAAATTGAGGTAGTACATATTTAAACACACTGTGCACTAATATGCTATTCCCAGTTGGCCAGTAGTATTTGACTTAAAAGTCTTATTTATTTTGCCATCTTTAAGGTGCTGTGGATTGAATTTAGGGCTTTGCCAATGCTGTCTTATTTGAATCTTGGTTTCCTTATGTTAACAACACTAACCATGGTTTCAGTCCTGCCTACTTTACAGGATTAGAGTTAGAATGAAATGAAATAATGCATGTAAATGAGTTTTGTTGACCTAACTGTTACAGAAATGAAAACGGCTATTTTTGACTTTGCACCTGTTTCCCAAGATATTGCGGATTTCCCAGTGATGCTGAGGACTAACTAACTTTACAAAATGGTGCCCGTTTCAAGCCTCTGGGCCTTGCCGGGTGTTGGCGGCACATGCTGTTAATCCCAGCACTTGAGCGGCAGAGACAGGCTATGAGTTCGAGACCAATCTGGTCTACAGAGTTAGTTCTAGGACAGCCAGGGCTATACAAAGACCCTGTGTCGAAAAACTAAAAAATAAAAAAAAATTAAAAATAAACAAAAAAGCAAGCCTCTAAGTCTGTCCTCTGCTTTTTCTGTGGCAGAGAAAGACAATTTCTAAAGATTTTTCTTCGGTTTCCTGCTGGGCCAGGTGAAGGTGTGTTTGTCCATGAAGCAATTTATTGAAGCTGCTGCATTCTGAGCCATGAAAAGAGTGTTCAGTCAGGGCTACCTGTTCCCATACGAAGAACCCATCAGAGGACAAGGAGGATGATTGCCCAGGCTGATGAGGGAGCATGGGATAACTGCGGGCAGCAACTGACAGTGCACTTGAAGGAAGCCCGGAGAAGGCCTGCCGACCTTGGGAATCCAAGACACGATAAGACACTAGGGAATCAGAAATCTGAAATATTCAATAGGTTAAAAAAAGTCAGTTTTAAATAAATACCCTTCACATGAATCACTTCCTGCCAGTTTCTCTCCATGCATGAAACCTGATCTAGGAGAGAAACCTCTCAAAAGTCGTGTGACTCTCTGTGCAGTGGGATGGGAATAAAGCATGGGAAGGGGTCCAGAGTGATCTCTCAAGGCTCTGTCATTGCACGGTATTGTTGTCAAGCTGAAGTCTCCTGCCAGGAGTCATGCCTGCAGGAAAAATACATGAAAAGGCTATTGCTTAGCAGGGTAAAGTTTGTTCGTGGACTTGTCTCAGAGAAAATAGCAACTGGCAAGCAACCATTTGGATTCATTGCTTTCGTAGGATGGCATGGAATCTCTTCAGGGCTGCCGAAAGTGAGAGGAATGGAGGCAAGACTCTTGCCATTCCTGTAGAAGTGAAAACTACATCCACGAATGCTTTATTCCCGAGAGGTTACAGCGTGGCGTCATATCGCAGGTCTTAGCACCTGCTGAAGTGGACCTCATTGTCTTCCAGAGCAGGTGCTTATCAAGTATGATGTCCATTTCGATGAGGAAGCTTGTTGACACTCCAGTTTTATAAGATAATGTAACATAACAAAAACAAAACCAAAACAGTTTTCTGAGAAGCTGTTTAAAAAAAAAATCAAACCTAGTCACAGAGAACAATGAACAACAGCAGCAATAACAACTTAAAGTTGAGAGTTTTGGGTGTGAGAGGAGCAGAAAAAAATAGAACTAAAATCCAAATCATTTTTGCATGACAAAAATTTATTTTGAGAATTTCATACATGAGAATTTACCTGGTTTCTACTTTCCCCCCATTCTAACTCTTCCATGTCCTTTCAGTCAATCATCTGTTGGTTGCCCCAAAGCTATCAGTGCCAATATTGCTCACTGAGCCAGTCATTACTGTGGTTTGCAGACTTCATTGGTAGGAAGGACTGTTGTTGGCTTTCCTCTCTTGGCACCCTGCACAGCGCCTTTCAACACTATGAACTAGTCCTCAGGGACAGGATTCCAGATCAGTTCCAGCTAATTCCTCTAAGTTCTATGCCTCAAGTATGTGGGGGTCAGTGTTTTACCTTCAACTTCCAGGAGGTTGGACAGAGGCAATAGCTTATACTGCTTTGGGATTCTCTTAGGAATCCATGATAAACAGCTGGAAGGGAGGTTTCACTTGCTTAATACTGTGTTGTTTTTTTTTGACGGGGGGTTAGTCTGTGGCTCTTTCCTGGACAGGGGTTATGGTACAGCACCATAGCTCCAAGTGATGTAACTCCATTTACACATGTATATACACATGTATCTTTTTATATTATGTATGTATTTTAAATAAGTTCATAAATATTGTTTCTATATGGCTTTTCCAAACAACCTTAGTGCTATTTAACTCTCCTTCTCCCCTTGCCGGTAAGTTCCCCAGCCCTATCTTCATAACACCTATGTCCTACTAGCCCCTCTCCATCTCTTTCCACTTTCCTGGATTCTGCAGTCACTCTGGGCTAAAGACCCAAATCTTAAGATTCAAGTGAAGATCATAACCAAAAGGGAACATGCACCATTTGCCTTTCTCGGTCTGAGTTCCCTGACTCAATGTAAGATTATCCAGTTCCATCCACTTCCTTCCCTTTTCCTTTACAATGGAGTAGGTGTCCATCGTGTGTATGAGCACAGTCTCATTATCCATCCTTTAGCTGAGGAGCAGCTAGGCTGCTTCCAGTTCCTGGCTATTGGACGCAGCTGAGCAGGTGTTGGTAGAACAGGAATTCTGTATTTTACAGAGTGACTAACTATATATCTTTTTGTGATAAAATTGGGACTTATTGGATCAAAATTCTATAAAGCAAAAAAGTGCAAGTGCTCCTTTCAGAGAGACCGAGGTGGGCCTCAACACTGACCCAGCTCACTCCTGTGTGCTTAAGCAGAGGTCGCAGTTACAACTTTATGTTTCTTACTTCTACGTTCCAGTTTGCTGGAGATTAAGTTTTATATTCTCGGTAAATTTCCAGAATTCAGTGTGTTCCTTAGATGTTAGTCACGTGATTCATGCAGGCTATAGACCTTGTATTTGAACATTTTGGGGGCCCCAGAGTGGTGATATTCCTAAGCTATTTGTGAATTCACTATGAAAAGGTCTCTTTTTACAAAATCACTCTGTGGTACTAGTATTTACCTCTTGATAGACACTTGCAAGTCAGCAGTCCCTCTTGTAGAACACACCACATTTTTGTTAGGAACTAAAATTGTCATTTATGTTTATTGTGTGTGATAAGTTATGGCAGTGTTTTATAATTTATTTCATGAAAGGAGGCTGATGAGGCTTGGGGAGGTTAAATGGTGTGAGCTGGGCAGTAGCAGACTGCAACTTCAATTCTATTGAGTCAGTTTCTGTTGCTGACAGTGTCTTAAAAGTACAAGGCAACTCCCTGTCGCCCTTTCTAAGCCTTCCCCGTAAGTGCAGAGGAGAACTTTTGCTCTCTGAGACCTTCAGCATTGGCTTCACATAATTTCCCAGGAAAACTCCCTTTGAAATTTTCTGCACTAAGTGATCTAAAGTGATTTTTTTCCTCTTTAAAGAAAATCCCTGTAGAAAGAGGAAGTGTTTATGACAAAGGCAGCCAACTGAGTTCTGTGACTCAGTGCGTTCCATAAATTATAGATCTGAACTCGGTTGGAGTGAGCGCTGGCATTTCTAATAGCTTGCCATGACACCTGAGGGTATAAAATAGCTACAGAGGCAATTAGCTTTAGAAAACAGGATTATTAAGTGCATGAACCCTTAAGTTAAGTGCAAGCTCAGAAGTGTGTATTTAAAAGGGAATTGCCAAAGGGCCAATGGTACATTGAGAAATCCTTGCCCTGATCGGTGGTGAAAGTACGTGGTATATGTGAAAGATCAGAGCTTGCCAGCCTGCTCACCTTCTGTGACCTAGGCTTGTGAGCAAGGCGGAAGCGGTGTGGAATGGTTGGATGTAAGCCCTAACATGGAAGCACCTGCCTAATGTGCCCAAATCCTTTCTTTTCCTATTTTTCCTTAAGTTTCTAAAGGTCTTTGAGAAACCCTCACTTGAGTGGGTTCCCCCCCCTTTTCTGGGGTTCTCCCCTCCCCTTTTCTTGTTTGGTTTTCAGAGTCAGGGTTTCTCTGTGTAGCTCTGGCTGACCTGGAACTCACTCTGTAGACCAGGCTGGCCTTGAACTCACAGATATTTCCCTGCCTCTGCCTCCTGAGTGCTGGGATTAAAGGTGTGTGACACCACCTGACACAGGGATATTTTGAAAAATGAACACAAGGGTTCGACCCTTACGCTGCATCCTTATATTCAAATAAATGTCATTGATTGTGAAGACACTTGTGTGAGAGGTGGTGGATAAGCCCTGTGCAAACAGGGCTGGTACAGCGCAGACTCGCAAGTTCCCACAGATAGCAGTCCTACCTACACATTCTCATCTCACTCTGTTCTTCTTCCCTAAACTAGCCTTTTGGCCACGGTCAATGTGCTTATTGGAACAGCCCGTCAGCCCTCAGTCATTCATTCTGTGGCTGTGTTTTCGGAGAAGTCTGTCAGTCTCATTCTCTCCAGAAGTGATCAGTTTCCTGTGAATTTCTTTTGTTCATCCTGCTGTCATGGCTGACTGTACTCAGTTCTCTGAGACGCGGGCATGCCTTGATGATCGGTAGTGGTAGATTTCATTTCTGCCCAATTTACAGAACTTTCTCCTTTAGGTACTTTTTCTGCAGATGAGAAACAACGGTAATGTTGGCTCCATTCTTGACTCAACAGTCTTTGTAATTTATGGAACAGAGCCGTGTGTCTCAGTGCAAAAAGGAAGCGAGAACTTTCTAGGAAAAATACACTAGGGTTCCACCGAACTCCTACTTTATTTCAGATTGCATCTTTTGGTTCTTGTTTTATCCTTAGTTTTCCCATAATAGTTTCATTTGGAAATGCTAGCTTCTGTCTCACAGAAGTATTCAAGTGCCCTTACAAGTTGATACTTCTCATTTATCGCTTGTTACATGGACTCTGCGCAGAGAAAGGGGCACACTTGGATCGTGCTTTGTGGATAATTAGAGAATTATGGGACTATAAGAAGTGATTTTCTTTTCAATTAAAAGGAAATTTTTTTGTACATAAAAATTTCAAAGAATAAAAAGTCAAGTACTTTATACTCATCTGTGCACCTAGAGATTTACAGTAATAACTGCCATGGCAAGATGTGCACATTGTTGTAATAGTGGCATGCTATGGTCCTTCCAGATTAGGGTTAAGGCCCATTCTACTTGGTAGAACTGCTGCTTGGTACCATAAACTGGGGAAAAAAAAACCCATATATGGATTCTTAAGTCACAGGGACAGAAGCCTAGGACTACTAACTTATTAACAAACATAATGACAAACTGCACCCCGAGTTCTTACCCTTAGATCCATAATAGGTTATGGCATCATTCACCCCTCACCATGGGAACTTCCTTTTGCAGGAGGATAATTAATACAAAGACCATGCCTGGTCACCATGCAGAGAATAAAAGACTGGACAGCTCAGTTGTAAATGGAGCATCTGCATACACCACACTTCCTCCTCTCAAGGCTCAGGGATCATCATGAAAGAGGGTATATGAAGATTGTAAGAGCCAGAGGCAGTGGGCGTCTGTGGTGAGACAGTATTTTCTGGGCATGCCAGCAATGTCACAGCAGCTCTGACTACATACGGAACACCTTTCCGAGATCAAATCAGCCAAACTCCAACAGGGAAGTAGGAGCCCCATCCTTGATGAGGAGTTACTGGCAATTGATGTCTGCTGGTGGAGCAAGAGATGTGAGCTCAGAGAAGACACACATCCTCCAGTAGATATCCCACCCCCACACCTATACAGACAGCACTAAGTGACCTTAGCAACAAAGCACATGAAGTTGGGAGGGAAAAGTGGTGGGAAAATAGGGAAGGAACGGGAGAGAAGGGATTGGGGGTTAATTTGATCAAAACAGGTTATATGCACCTGTGGAGCTATCAAACAGTAAAAAGATGCAAAATGAAAAAAAAATGGCTAAAATTATGCCAACTTTTAATCTTTAAACAACCAGTTGGCATCCTCTTTCCACAAGCTTTACTTCCACAAAATAGCCTGTATGTAACAACCTTTGCCAAGCTTTGCACTCAGTGAAAGCTTTGGTTCTGTAGTCTGACCCCTCTCTTTTTATGTCCTCCTCTTTGACTGTCTTTGTCTTGACTTTGACTAATAGCAGAGATTGTTACGTGGTCACATTTCTCTTTGGGCAGTGTTGCTTTCTTGAATGTTGTGCTTGCTAAAAAGCTCACTGGTTCCTCAGTTTCCTCATCTGTGAACTGAGAGGATTCGTATCTAGCTCATTGGATTTCTGTGATGATCAAGTGCAGTTAATATATCCGTTGTGAACTGATGGGAGTTGTGGCTTTATGCTTGAGGGCCAACCCATGCTCACCAACCCCCATTCTTGCCAAAGAATCATTTAGAATAAAATTAAAATGAAATTAACAGTTTGGCAGAATTTGTAGCATCTTCAGCCCTGTAATTTGATGTAAACAACTTGATATTAAGTAACATTTCTGCTGATATTTATTTTATTTTGGGTGAAGAATGGCAATGATCCTTAGGAAAGTCTATAACTCGTAAGTGCACAGCATAATTAGGTTTTATATGTACATGCTTCTCCGTGGCATTGCTTCTCAGTCCATAGCTACCCCAGAGTTTTGTCTTTCACTTGCATTGGGGAGGAACATGAAGGATAAGGTTTAAGCTCTGGCCCTGGCAACTAGCCTCTTACCCTAAGTGAGTCCTGACTTTTGTTGTGTTGGCCAACTCATTACATCTGTCTGTGTGAATCCTTGAGTTTGAGGTAGGGTCTTTCTTTCTTTCTTTCTTTCTTTCTTTCTTTCTTTCTTTCTTTCTTTCTTTCTTTCTTTCTTTCTTTTTTAACAAGAGATGATATTTGATAAACTCAAGAGAAGTTTTGAAACTAGTTGCTTAGAACTAAGATGTTCACAATGCTGTCAGAAAGTCTGAAGTGTGCTGGGATTCTGGGAATGAATCCTAGGAAGCAGAGACTTCTGTAATCTGCTCTACCAACATAAATGCTTTGGTCAATTAGCTATTTGTTTGGTTAGTTTTTAATGACTTCATTAATCTTAGATAAAATGAAAGTCTCTACAATTGGAATAAGGCTTGAAAGGGTATTTTTTTTTTCTGAAGAAAAATCTGGGGATTTTTCTAGCTTCAGCACATTCCCTGCCAAGACAAGGTTTTTGCTTTGCAGACCATGCTGGCCTTGAAATCATAGGGATCCACTGTCTCTGCCTCCCCAGTGCTGGGATTAAACGTATGTACCACCACTGCCCAGCTCTTCTTGAATTCTTTATGAGTAGAAATCAGGACCTTTTAATTTTTAAAATGTCATCTTCCATTAGCTTTTACAACATTCTTTTTTTTTTTTAAAAAAAAACTGTTAGGCCTATTAGCTCAGGCTTATTATTAGCTAGTTCTTACAACTTAACCCATAATTCTTATCTATGTTTAGCTACATGGCTTGGTACCTTACTCAGTGAGACATTCTTTTCTTGCTTCCTCTGTATCTGGTTGGTTACTGCAGAATGAGTCTTTCTTCTTCCCAGAATAAAACATCCTTTTCTTTTAGTTTCTCTTGGCCTCTCTCTTTTTGGTCTTCTTTAAGAGAAAGACTTTGTGCTATGTCTCAACACTAATGAATTCTATACAGCACAAACTAAGGAATCAGCCTCAACCACTTTGCATCTCTGACACTCCATATCACAAAAAACAGTGTGTTCCAAATCTGTCTGATTCTTTCCACCTTTACTGTTCTAATTACATTTATGTCCTGGCTGGACAATCACAGTAGTGACTCTTTAACTGACTTCTCTTAGTCTTGCATAGACAGTTACCGTGATCTGTTACAATAATGAATGAAACCACCACCAGGGGTGCATCTTGTTCCCTCCTGCTTCCTCTTAGGCCACACTCACCCAGCTCTGTGCTCCTCCAGCCCAGCAGGCTGCTTCCAGCTCTTCAGAATGCCATTCTTCTGCTACTGTGCTTTTGCATTTATTTTTCTTTAATTGGACAATGCTTTTGTCCACTTTTAAAAATGTATTCTGCAGCTAGATTCGTTCAAATACAAGTTTTCCAATAAAGCACCCTCAACTCTCCCATCAATTTAATTTCCCAATGATATGTCCACATAGCAATAGCAACTTTTTCTTTCAAACTGCTTGATTTGTATCTTTATAATAGATGTTTGCTGGTGATTTTTTTTAAGCTGAAAGTTCATATCCTTTATTAGACTATAACACCATAGTATTGGTTAGGTGTTCACTGTAATAGAGCCATAGGATCCATTTTGACACTGACTTAAAACACTAGGACCCTGATAAACATGAAGCAAAATACAGTTAGCATCCCACAGAGAGCATAATTGAGGTCAGATATTACCATAAAGGTGGTAATGTCTTTCCCTATTCAGTTACCAAAGCTTACTCATATTTATTGCTACACTGGAGTCAAAGAGGCAATATTTCTCCCTAAGGATTTAAACACATACACTGAATGTTTCTAAAATCTTCATGGAAAAGTAGCAGTGGGGTGCATGTTGCTTTTTTCCTCTGGTACCATCTTCAGTTATGATGTCAATTCCTTAAATCAGATTTTTTTATTCATCAGGAACACTTAAAATAACAACAGATGCCTATGGCCCACCCCTACAATTTCTGATTCAGTAATTCAGAGTCTGAGGATTACACTTGTAGCCTGTTCTCTGATGATGCTGGTGCTACAGATGTAGAACCACACTTAACTGAAACACCGTTTTAATTAATTCTAGTCAAAATTCAGTCCCAGGGTCATTTCCCTCAATGAGTAGGGCTTATTTGCCAAATACCTGCATGTCTTGGTGATGCTACTATGTCTGGCGGCTAAAGAAATGTGGGTGGGCAGAGGTGAGCCCTGGTTCCACCATTACAAGTTTCTGGTTGAAGAAGTGTGGGTGAGCAGAGGTGAACCCCTGATTCCACCATTGCAAATTTGTGGTTGAAGAAGTGTGGGTGGGCAGAGGCGAGCCCCTGATTCCACCATTACAAGTTTCTAGATAACTTTCATGATTAGACAAATACTAATATTTTTGTCACATATTGTGAATAAGTCATCATGTTTTTGACTTTTGCATCTCCAGTCTTTCAAGAAATATAGTGCATTAAACTGGAGCCTAGTGGCGTCTTTTGGCAAGGGCAGGCCACTGTTGTTCAAAGGAAGGTACTGCATGCTGGCCTTAGGATGATGAAGCACAAGGAAAGGAGATGGGCTTAGGGGAAAGCAGCACCGTATGGATAAAATTGAATTTTAATTTAGATGTCAAGGTTTTTGAAAGAACATAGGCATGCTGGTGGCAGGGGTGTGTTATCCACCAGGCATTGAAAGTGCTTTGAGGAGGACATGGTTTTAGTTCTGTTTTGCTAATTCATTCAACATCTCCAGATTTAAATTCTATCACCCATAAAAATGAGATTAGTCTAGATAAGTTGTTCTCAACTTTTGGGTCTTGACCTTACAGGGGTCACAATCAGATATCCTGTATGAAGTAGCAATGAAATATTTTTATGGATGGGGGCACCACAACATGAGGAATGGTATTGAAGAGTTGCAACATTAGAAAAGTGGAGAACCGTTGGTCTTGATCAAGGGTCAGCAAATTTTCTCTACAAGGCCAGAGACAGTAAATATTTTAGGACTTTTGGGCCATTCTGGCTCTGAAGCATCTTCTGAACTAACCCTAGACACTATGTAAATGAATAGGTATGGGTATATCCTAGTAAAATCAGACTAAGTACTAGGTCATGAGTAATTAGTGTTTTATTTATTTTTTATTATTAGTGTTTTCGAATACTAGATATACTAGCCAAGACCTCTCCCATTACCTTTTGTTTTTGATCACATACTCCTAGAAGTAGTAACACCGAATGTTTTAGCACAATGGTTTGTTGGATATATACTAATTTATAAGTGGTATATCTACAAGACTCTGCTATATTAGATGCACTAGAAAACACTGCCCTAAAAACTAAATTTAAAACAACATGGCAAAATAAATAAAAGCAGACGATCTGTTTTCCCGGCACAGTGTTTTGGGTCTTGTAAATTCCTGTGAGACTTTGAGAGACTCATCTTGATCGTTTTGAGGGTTCTTTGGTGGTCATGTTATGTGTGTGGTACACCACTTAGGATGTAGAGCTGCCAGGTGATTTTTGGCTGAATCAACTAGAGAATTAGCTCTGGACCATCTGTATTAACAGGAAAAAGAAGTACATACAATTGAAAATGAAAGAAGCAAGCTAGCGGCCGGGAACACACTGAGCATTTGGTTGGTCTATAGTTGTAGTGGACTGAGCAGCAGGGCAAGGTTAGCAATGGATAACTGAGTAGTTTGTACTCTTCTTCTTTTATATGAGATTCTTGTGTCCAGAAAATTCTTAGTGATGTAACTAGTTGAACTTGGAACTCAAGATTTTAAACATTGTATTCCTTCAATGCTTTTCATTTTAGAAAAAGACTGAACAACTTCCAAATTATCATGTGTAAAATGGTCAAAATCATTCATCTCCATATGTAGGTAACTATTTACCTGACTCTGATCCTAAACCCATGAACATTCGTGGCACTGGAGAAGATATACATATTTTATGGTTTTCTTTACCAGTCTCTCCAACTTAAACTTGCTACCTTCTTTAGGCACATGGGACTTGAAGAAAAAAAATCAAACTCACTGAAGCAGCAGGGTGTTCCAAGAGTGTGCCAGGCAGCAACACACAGTAAACATGTTCATGAGGAATGAGTAACACACTTGTTATTTCCCATGTAACCTTTTACAAATGCTTTTATGAACTATCTTTCAAGGAAATGGCAACAGGGAGATATTACAATACATGTCGAATTCAATAGCAGTCTTTCAAGGTTACCTATCAAATGGGAGCTGCTTCATGAAATTTTAGAAATTACAAGTTGGAGATATAATCTGTCGTAGAGGGATTCGACTTCAGAATGGCTAGTTCTCCAAGTGGTCCTAGTTTCCATGGAGTTGATGGGGACTTTAATGTTGGAAGTATGATGGGTTACAAAGGAGGTAGTTAAGCATTCTGAGTTGGATGCTATTTGAGCTCATTGTGGACTCTGGCTCATGATGGCCAGGACAGATGTGCTTGGGATACTGCCCAGCCCCCTACTTAGTACCTAGTTCACCTTACACAGCCATCTAGTGTCCTGCTTCTGGTGGCATTTCTGCACAAATCCATTTGCCCTTTCCTCCATTTTGGATGTATTTCTGGGCATTTCCCTCTTAAAGTCTTCAGGATGGAAGTCCCCAAGGGTCTGTTCCCTTTCTCTAAGTCACTGTTTCCTTGGAAAGAAGTACACATACTTTATCTGTGGGTAGATGGCAGAAGAGTTACCTTTTTCTCTTTCCCTTCCTTGCCTTTCACCTGGGAACCACGGCAAGTGTTTTCAATCATCAAAGTCTTTGGCGCAAAAAGGCCGACTACACTTTCCGATTTAGCTGTTTGTCTTCTTGGTTCGTTCTTTTGTGATTTAATGTCAGTTGTCAATAGCCAGCTGTACAAGTGAAGAGAAGTATTAAAATTGTCCATCTCTTCCTCACTTTTAGATCTTCCCATCACTTATTTCTTTGGCTGGTTCCCCCCTCCCAATATCTTGTGGCTACTTTTGTTCTTAGGATATATTAGAGTATTTTTCTCCTCTGACTTCCACGTTCTATCACTCGGTTATAGATCAGAAATATTCAGAATTTGAACTTCATTGAAAAAGCAGTGGTTTTGGATACATGTCAAAGGAGAAGAAGCAGTAGATGTAGTCAGAATGCTTACTGGACGCAGCGTGAGAATCGGAGCACTTGGAGTCTGTCTTTACTCTCCCTTGGAAAAACTGAAGCATTGCAACGTTTCCAGCCTGTTTATTCCTTCTTGTTTCTTTTCTTCAGTGTCTACGCAAAAATTTCCTCTTGTTCTCATACTGGGAAATAGATTCATGCTATAGGAAAATAACAGCTGACAAAATTGTTTCCAAACAAGCAAAAACTCTGGTTGTCTGAAATTTTCCGCATGTAAGTTAAGGGGGAAGCACTCACTAAAATGCATCCCTGAGAGCCACTGACCTCTTTGAAGACTATGGTTTCATGTGTTCAGGGCTTGTAAGGTTCAAGAGATATGACCTGATGCTAAATGTCAGAGTTTATCATGCCCGTGTAGTCAATCAAAAGGGACTTGCTGGGATGGGAGGAGAGGGGGGATCTTCCAAGAAGAGTTTAGTGCAGAGCCGACCACATTCTCCAGTACAGAAAGTAAATAGGGGTTTTATGTTGGCCTCTCAATACAGAACTGGTAAAAGCCCCAAACAGAAAAACAAAAATCTCCCATAGATGGGTTCTAGTAAAAGACATCACATTATCTACCTCCGCCCAGAGAAAGACAAAGGACCCAATGAGAGTAAAGAGCATGTCCAGCTCCTCCTCTCCAAACGCTTCATTGCACACCTGAACTGGTTGATGGAGTTTCCTCCGTCGGTTTGAGAGTCATTGTTCCCATTGTCAGGGCATGACCTTAGACCCACAAGTAACTGGGTGGATTGTCTGCTCCTGAATGGAAGCCTTCCTGTCTGTAGAAGTTGTCACAAATCTAATCACAGGTGATATATGGGAGCACATTCCTTCTAAATGCACCTTTCATTTTAATGGAGTATTTGCACCTTTGGGTGGAAAAGAATGCAACTTTGTAACCTCTCTCTCAGGCTATTCTCTGTGGTTAAAAGAAAACTTTAGAATAGATTTATCAGGTCTTTAACTAGACTCCCGAGAGAGGGCTGTCACCTTTCTGTGGGTAGGTGAATTTTTGCCATGTTTATTTAAAGTGTTTATATGTAACAACATCTTTCAAATTCTTGTAACTTGAATATTTAATTCTTTTTTAAAAGTCAAAATACAAAAATTTGATTCCAATACTGTATATCCCAAATCTGAATCTGGTGAGTTCTGCGACACCGACACTGCAGTGCTGGATTGATTTTTCACAGATGCTCTGTGTGTTGCCAACAGTTTGCCCTGCACATGACAAAGAGGAGAGTTGTGTGCAGACCTGGAGTGGTTGGGGGTCAGATATGGGGTGATGAGACTTGTGCATCACTATTTACAGTGGATTGGAACCGTGGTCTTACATCGCAGGCCAACTTTCTAGAGTCAAAAATAACTTGTCTATGTTTATTGCTGCCCTGTGAAGACAACATGGGATACAAAAGAATTAAAAATAAAGATGGGCATCTCTGAGGCTAACCTGATGCCTACTGCAATCAAAGTATTAGAAATGCAAATGTTTTTCTTCAGGAAAGAGTCCTTCTTTACTGTGGAAAACTAAGGGTGTGACTGAAAGATCAATGTCCTCATTCATATTTTCCCATCTCAGGATTAGCATTGGTCTGATGGGATTGCTTCCTGTTTGGAAGGAATCTTCTCTTTGTAACATTAGGTGAGCTCCTGAGCGAGAGGTCCACTGTATTTCTCATGCTGTTCAATGTCCCTACCATTTTTGACAACCGAAGAATTCCATGTCTTTCTGAGTTCATTCGAATGTTCCTTGCTCTACCATCTTTAGGCGGACCCCTTTTATGATCCTAGTCTATAATTACTGATCGAGTCATCCTCATTTTTTTAAAAGCATTTTCAACCTCTTCTATTTAGCACCGAGCCCCTGGAACACCAGGGCCAAGGCTTTTCATCTTTTATTTTTCACTCCCACCTATACATCAGCAGAAAGAATAGCACTATATAATTAGTACTTCATTGCAGCTTCTATTTGTAAAACACCTTACATGTTACAAGGTGCCCCCAGATTTCCTTCTACTAAATTATCCGGGTGGAATTGAAATCAACTCAACTAACTGAATTGAGAAATCCTGGAAGGGAATAGAAGCCACGGTAGAAGGCAAGAAAGAAGTATCCAAAATAAATGCTATTAAAGTGCATAGACAGGCTGAGATGGCCACTCACAGCTCTCTGTCAGGACACAGGCTTGGACAGCCACTCACAGCTCTCTATGGGGACACAGGCTTCTTCGGATGGTTTGTTCTTGCTCTAAGACAATTCTCTTTCAGCTCCACATAAAGTTAGTCTTAAATTATGGGCACTGGATGTCTGCCCTACAATTGAAGAGTTGTATATGAAGACAATACTTTTTGTGTGTGCATGTGTGTATGTATGTGTGTGTGCATGTGTATGTTATAAGAAAGATGCTACCATATAATCTAATCATCTCACCTAAATGTAGAATATTGACAAAATAGACCAGGAAAGATGGTGGGGCAGAGCTGAGAAGGGCAAGGGTAGAAGAAGAGGGAGTTAGATATGATCTAAGCATGTTGTATGCATGTATGTATGACAATATCACATTGAATCCTATTGGTATGTACAATAAAGGTGTTAAATTTTGGAAGAAATAAAAAGAAAGATACAAGGAGGAAGGAGTCCTGTCATGGTCAAACCCAAAGCTTTGTTGTCGTTCTCTTTCTGCTGAGAATAGGTTTTAACTAAAACCACACAAAAAGAGAGAAATACATCATGGCTATGCAGGGGAAGCAGCAGAACGGAAACAGAAGGGCTGTGTTCCAGAAGCCCCTGAAGTCCAAAGGAATTAGAAAGATTTGACCAGGAAAGAAGAAAGAAAGAAGGGGACAAGGAGGAGGAAGAGAAGGAAGAAGAGAAAGACAAAGAAATAAGAAGTTGGAAAGAACTTTAATTTTTATGATTTATTTATTTTTACTTTTTATGTGCATTGGTGCCTGCATGTGCCTCTGCGTGAGGGTGGTAAATCACCTGGAACTGAAGTTACAGATATCTGTGTTCTGCTCAAGTCCTCTGGAAGAGCAGCCAGTGCTCTTAACTACTGAGCCGTCTCTCCAGCCCTGAAGAAACTTCCTTAACAAAGAAAAGCCGGGTGGTCATGACACATGCCTTTAAACCCACAACATGGGAGACAGAGGTAGGCAGATATCTGTGAGTTCAAAGCCAGCCTGGTCTACAGATTAGTTCCAGAACAGGCTCCGAAGCTACACATAGAAACCCTGTCTCAAGAAACTAAAAAAAAAAAAAAGAAAAAGAAAGAAAGAAAATCAAAGGAAGGAAAACCTTATTTAGGCTCTATAAAAATTACTCTCAAAAAGCAAGGTTATTTACTTATAATCTTTCAGAGGTCTTTGAAAGTCCACTCAAGCCTATATCTTGAGCCCCTGAATGAAAGGATACATTTCTTATTATTGTAAATATACTCTACAGTGGTATGGTTTGAATCTGAAAGGCCTTTCTTATCTCATACATCAAAGGCTTGTTGATGTTCGAGGTGGAAATGTTCTGAGGCGGGGCTTTCAGAAATGAGATCACGAGGGCCCTGGACTTTGCCAACAAGTGAACTTTCACTGCTCAACAATTTGATGGACTGCTGGGAGGTGGTGGCCAGTTAGGAGTAGAGAAGAGTTGAAGGGAGTAATTCTTGGGGTTGTACTCTTAGCTACTTCATACTAACCATAGAGCCTCCTCTCTCCGTCCTCTGGCTGCGATGATGTGAGCCGCTTGCTCTGCTGAAGTCTCCCCGCCATGATCTTCTCTCTTGCCACAGACTCACATAGGAGCAAATGACCATGGGCTGAAAGCTCTGAAGCTAAAAACCAAAGTGAACCTTTATTTTCTTAACGGTGATATTCTCAAATATTCTGTTACAGCGGTTTAAAGTGGACAGATGTAGATAGCCATAATGGAAAAGGGCAATTCGTCTTCTCTGGGCTTCTACAGTTGAAGAGAATTATATTGTTTGTCTGGCTTAGCACACAAAGACAAACGAATGCAAGGCAGTATTCCCAGAAGGAAGCACTCAGCTTTGATATATGGCTGTTCTTGTCTGAAGCAAACTCACTGAAGTAGTTGTCTCATCCCCCTCACCCAATGGCACTCCTTTGTACATGATTTACCTTATTATACATTTTAAGGCATTTAATATAAAAAGCATTGATTTTATCTGTTTAGATGTCTCTATCATTCTATTCTATCACTAGGGTCGGGGGCACTACAGAGACTTTTTAAAAGATAGTTGCAATGAGACTGATAAGCTGTCAACATTCTAGACCATTTCTTCAAGGTGACTGGGTGTCTATAAGCTAGCTGAGTATGCATTAGCTCTCTCCCCCATTCTAAGAGCAAGGCTCAGTCCTGGATTATGCAATGGTCAGGACAATTCTAGAACTCTCAAATTAAAATGGGAGCCAGTGGAACTGATAGAATAGGGTCTTGAAGACTCATTTTCTTTCATTTCTAAATTGTGGGGGAGGTCCTGTATTAGACTGGAAAAATGCATGGAGTCTGTTTTAGAATCATTAAGCAGTAGCAAATGAGAAATTGATGCAACCAGTCTGCCCTGACTATGTTTGTGCCCAAAGAACATCTGTAGTTGAACTCAGGACCACACAGTTAAATATTTACTAACTCTAAGGAACAGGTGTAACAGGAGGTCTAAAGATGAAAAAAAGAGTCTACCTTAGGACTCCATTCTAGCCAGTGTAGTGAGTTCTCTCTCTCTCTCTCTCTCTCTCTCTCTCTCTCTCTCTCTCTCTCTCTCTCTCTCTGTGTGTGTGTGTGTGTGTGTGTGCATGCGTGCCACCCTCTCTCTACAACTGCCCTCATCTTATCCTTCAGTTCCTTAGATTAGTCAGTTTTCTCATTATGTGATCAAATGCCCTAAAGAACAACTTGTGAGGAAGAACTGCACACAGGAGCAGAGGTGTTTGCCATCGTGGGAAGATAACATGTGGAACAGGCCAGTTTGCATGGTGATAGCCAGGAAACAGAAGAGACATTCTTGGCTTTCTTCTTCTTTTTTTTTCTTCTACCAGGCCTCCAGACTATGAGATGATGTCACCAAGAATTTAAGTTAATCCTGTCTAGAAACGCCCTCCCTGGAGGTATGCTTCAATCTCTTAGGTTCTTCTCAATGCAATCATACTGAAACATAGATTCACCATTCTAAGTCTGGTGATTTTCTACACAATCTCCACCAAATAAGGCTTGAATATATCAATGAGGAGACATATAGGATGCATATGAATATACATGCTTATTTCCAAGACGTCTGTGCTGATATAAGCTGTACATATATCTTGAGTAGCTATAAAGGTACCTGGTATTTCATAAGCAAATATTATTAAGCAAATGAATCAGTGGCTACATTTGATTTAGTAAAGGCATCAAAATATATTACCATAAATTCCATGGAAGACATATATATGATTTACACACACACACACACACACACACACACTACAAATATAAAATGTTGGCGTCAACCTTGTCCAGAGCCACCAGAAGTGAGTTATGACTGGGTTCACCATGGATGGTACTCCTGATGGAACTAATGGTGAGACTAGGAAAGACTGTGAGAGCTTTTCCTCAGCCACTAGATACAGGATGCTGCCAAAGTGCGGGTTGGTTAAAATATCAACTGACTCCATGACTCCCAGTGTCCACGGATAGAGAGTTGTGCCAGCAGTTCAGACTTCGGTGAACAATTTAAGTCATGGGAGGGCATGATGCTCTTCCATCTCAGAAGAGATTTCTTTTTGCTTTGCCCTGGAGAGAGAGAGAGAGAGAGAGAGAGAGAGAGAGAGAGAGAGAGAGAGAGAGAGAGGAGAGCAGTGTGCTCCTCCTTTCTTCTGTTTTTCTGCTTCCCTTAATTTATGTGACTCATTTCACCTCTCCTTCTCTACATGACAGAAATGACCTTTTGATGTCTCTTATTAACTTCATGGACCCCGGAGGTCTCAAAGGAAAAGAAATAAGGAACAGCCTGAAAAGGATGATAAAGTCCCTCTGGGCAGTTTTTGCAGACTCATCTTTCAAGGTTCATGAGTCTTGAAGAAAATCAGAAGGCAAAGGAATCTTGCTGGTGTCCCCTTGCCCCCCCCCTGTTCCTCACAAACCCCTTGCCAGTTCCTACCTCTCTTCCATGTCAGGTTCTCCAACCCCACACCCTTCCGTTCTGTGGCCCTGGAGGGAGGACATGAGTCAGCATTTTGGCTTGAAAGTGTGATCTGCCTCTGAGTCCTCAGAAGGTAATCATTTCAGAAGATCTAGGACATGCAACTGCAGAGAAAGTCACCCACCCCACCTCCTTCTGTCTGTGACCAGACCCTGACTCCCACTTTCTGAATTGTAACTTTAGCTGGAACTTAGCTGGAACATTAGAACAGCAGCAGTGTGCAGTGTGAGTGTGAGTATGTGTGCATGTGAGTGAGTGTATGCGTGTGTGTGGTACAAGTGTGTGTGTGTGTATGCATGTGTGTGGTATAAGTGTGTGTGTGTGTGCGTGTGTGGTATGAGTGAGTGTGTATGTACGTGTGTGTGTGAGTGTATGCGTGTGTGTGGTACAAGTGTGTGTGTGTATATGTGTATATGCGTGTGTGGTACAAGTGTGTGTGTGCGTATGTGTGGTATGAGTGAGTGTGTGTGTGCATGTGTGTGTGTGAGTGAGTGTATGCGTGTGTGTGGTACAAGTGTGTGTGTGTGCATGTGTGTGGTATGAGTGAGTGTGTGTGCGTGTGTGTGTGAGTGAGTGTATGCGTGTGTGTGGTACAAGTGTGTGTGTGTGCATGTGTGTGGTATATGTGAGTGTGTGTGTGCGTGTGTGTGGTGTGATGTGAATGCGTGTATGGTAGGAGTGTGTGTGAATATGTGAGTGTGTCTTGGGAAGAGGTTCTTAGAGGAACAGCAGTAACTATCACCCAAGTGCACGGACAGCTAGCTCTTTCAGAGAACTCCAACAACTTTTATCATCTGGTGCTTGGCAGTGTTGTCTGGAGAGGAGAGAAGAAGACAACAGAGACAGGAGAATGACAGGAATGACCTCCTTTGTTCTTCAGGAAGAGGAAGCACATTGCCATTGTCTCTTGGTAGCCTGTGAAAACTTAAAGGCATGCCTTTCAATTGGTTCCTTGGGGGAAAGGAATCAAGTTCGCTAAATTTTGTGGTTTAGTCGATATTCTTTCTGTCCTGTATTTAGGCTTTTCCTACTGGAAAAGTAACCAGTAGGGTGTTCGTTGCTAGCTCCCCCTGACAGTTTTTGCCTTGACTTTTAGGGGAAGGGCAAACAGGGTCAAGGTGGGGCCACTATAGCCCTCCCTATGGAGCAGGCAGTTTCCAAGAGGAAAGCTGTTTAGCTCCTGGTGAAGAGTGGGAGAAAGCCACACCCTCAGCAGCTCTACAGCTGGTCTGGGAAGACCTAATCTGGAAGCTATGCTCCTCTAGCCTACAAGGGAGCAAGAATGGCTGGGCTCTCACCCTTTCGTCTGTGAGTGTCTCTTGTGCTGGTTTCTGTCTTGCTTGACATGATGTCTCCTTCCCCTGATCAAAGCAGACTCAGGTTAGGAAGGGAGAACTGAATGCTGAAAAATCCAGAGACTGGATTCTTATTTCCAACTGCCTTGTGGCTAAAACAGACAGGAAGTACTCCCATCATGTTTTTATAAAAATATCAAATAAGAGTCTTTTCTATCAAATACTATAAAATTTGTGTTAGGAATAATGAAATCAATTTTTTTATTCCTTCCTTGCATACACACCTTGTAAGACTTTGATGCAAATATTTTAATTTCCCTCACCCTGGGAACTTTGTAGAAACTGTTTCTACAAAGGTCTGCTCCTCCAATCTAGGAAATTGATGGCCTAGAGCAGTGACACTTTCCCCCTTTCTTCATTTCCTGTGAACGTTGCTTTTGAGACCAGCATTGAAAAGACTGTGAGGTCATCAAACCACAGCCAATGGGGAAAAAACACAGTCGCCACCAGCGTTAGCAGACAATCCAAATTCACTTCCTGCCCATGTGTTCGCTTCCAAACACTCCCCCTTGACCTTCTCTTTCTTTGCAAGCCCAAACTTATTTCTCATATTCTTATTTAATAAAAATGATCTTGTTTGTAACTGACTCCTAGGTAAAGAGAAGACCAGATCTCCCTCTGGTTTGTTATTGTTCCTCTGGAACCTGGGAGAAAATCAATGGCAGCTTCCTCCTTGTGAGGAATTAGGGATGCATGGACCTTTGTAACCACTGAGGAAACTAAGAGACATCTACAGAGTAAGGCCCCGAAGGCAAGGCCATGCAGCTGCTTAACAGCAGGATAGGAGCCCTGCTATTACTTCCTGTCATCCTTCATTCTTAGTTGAGTGAAGCTATCTAAGTTGTGATTAATTAGTGAAAACAGAGCAATTTGATCCAATGCTTAAGAATAGTTACTAAGAGAATGGCAGTTCGTGTGTGTGTGTGTGTGTGTGTGTGTGTGTGTGTGTGTGCGTGTGTATCCTGAGCACTAAGAGGATCAAAGTATCCAAAATGTTAGAAACACGATCTAGGTGGTTCGAGACTTACACTGCGGAGAACAGCACCTATTATCTTTAAACTGTAGATGACCTACCACTCTCAGTATCAAGCTGACCTGTGAATGAGCTCAGTTCAGTGAGCTTAGAGACATTGCTCTTCTGCCTCCAAAACACTGTGACTAGACAATCAAAGATGAGTAAAACTCGGTCTCCACTCTTGTGAATGCCACAGCCTTTTTAGCTAAACTCAAGCAGCTCTGCCTGGGAGGACTGAACTGGGTCACGACTTATGCTGGCAACCTGGGTTTTCTCTGCATTTTTAGAACTAGAGGAGCTATCTTAAAGCCACCCAAGAGTCCTCGTAGGTCGGTTATTGAGTGGGCTTTTTATGAGTGCCTACACAGAAGGTAGAACCAAATAATGAGCGAGATAATAGGGGACTTGTGGCTCACCCATTCATCTTTCCCCTGAAGTTTTTGGTAGACTCTTGAGGAGTTACACACAGCTCATGTGATGATGGCTGGAGACTGAAGGCATTTCAGGGGCATTCCAGGCAACAAGCATCTATACCAACCTATTGTCAAAATGTTGGAGACATGTTTAGTCCTGACTGCAGATTTCTACATGCCAGTATCTTATTTCATTTATGTTTGTTTATATCTATACCTTATTTTACTCATACAAAATACGTCTATATGTACACAATTGTATGTATATTTGAATGAATCATCGAATGGATGCATGTTATCCCTCCAAAGTAATATGCTTGCAAGAGCATTAAAGTCAACTAAACTTTTTTCCTATAGAATCTATCTTTTTGTTGTTGAAGGCAGTCATGCTCATGAGATCACTGTGGCTAGAGTCAGTCAGTTGTGGTTGATGCTCTCCCGCCCCCTCTCCTTCTCCATTGCTTCCTCTGTTTCTTCCTCCCCACCCCTTAGTTCCCTCTCCCTTAATCCCTTCTTCTTCCATCCTTCCTAGCTGTAGTTTGTCTTTATTTTGGAAGACATGTAGAAGTGGAGCTGGAGGAATCCAGCACATCGATTTCGCTTTATGAAACGGAGTCAGGAAAAATCCCCTTCAATGTCAATGCAAAGTAAGTTTAAGACATTAGAAGAGGAAATTTTCATAATTGTAAATTTTTAAATGGGAGGTTCTCAGTATTAGTAATGTTCACTTAAGACTGAGACTGATCATGCTGTTGTTCCCTGTGCTGGGGTATCTGTAACCTTAAAACACACACACACACACATACACACACACACACACACACACTCACACAAGCCATCCAAAGGGGAAAAGCCAAACAACAAAAACCCAACACCTGTTGGTACCAAATTCTGGTGATGACATGGATCAGCTACAGCTCAAGAGCATAGTAAGTAGAAGTCTAACTCTGTGCCACACCCTGGAGGACTGTTCGCTACTTTCATATGAACAAGCTATGACCCAGCAGTTCCTCTCCTACATTCAAACCTAAGGGGAATGAAGACATGTGTGTCACTAATGCATACAAGAATGCTCCAAACAGCACTGTTTGCAATGCCCCAGTTGCATACCACTCAGATGGCTGTCATTGGAAGACTGGAAAAATGTGACAGTATAGTGACATGATGAAGAAATTATGGCAAGCTACATTATAAATGAATATAAAGCACATAAACAGAATACTGAACTGGACACCAAAAACTATTAAAATTTTATTTCTGCAAATCTTCCACCTGGCAAAATTAGGAGGCAGTGTTAGCAACCACAGTAATATTCCCTATGTAGGGCAGCAGTGTGGCTAAAAGGACATGAAAGGGGCTTTGTTTTTTTAAATTTTTATATTTTTGGGAATTCCATACACAAAATTCATTTATTCTTTATTTAGGTCATTTCTACTACTCCATCTCCCCCCCAACTTCCTTCTCCCTCTCAAACTCATGACTTCTTTTTCTTTATTGTTACATGTTGGTAACTTATCATGGAGCTCCTCTCTGGAGGGGAAGGGGGAGAAGTTGACGTTGATCTTCCCTCTTCCAGCAGCCATTGAAGCTCTTTATGCAGAGGTAAGACCTCGGGAGCTCTCCTCTGTCTATGTTGATGTATCAGCTGGAGTTATCACTGTGCAGGTCTTGTTTTGGTAGCCACTCCGTTAAGATTTTACAGTGCAGTTTCCCCTCCATGTCTAGAAGACTCTTGCAGGTGTGCACACCCACACATGGCGTATGCGTATTTTTAAGTAAGTGTACAGTACTGTTTCCCTATGACTTTTACAAACATCCTCACCATTGTTTCTTCTTCACCGCTTTCTGTATTATTCTCCTGCCACCTCCCAGTTAAAATCACTGCCCATTTTTTTCCCCTTTTCCCCCTTCAGAGCACCTGTTTCCTTCTGCCCTCTCTACAGAAGATCCTCCTCACCCCCGAGAACACCTTCTTCTGGCTTTCTCCAAAGTCCCTTTTAAGAGACTGTATGCTCTATTGCCTGAACTAGGTCCAGGGACATTGAATTCTTTGGGAAAAATTTTCTGCATTTCAAACTAGTATTTGTGTACTTTTCTATGTACAGATTATAATTTATAAGCAGTTTTTCTTTTTAACTTCTGAAAATATAATTATGTATGCAATTTTGTTTCTATGTCCCAAAACATTTGATTTTTGACTATTCTCAGGTTTAGGGGAAAAATTATTCTTTTCCAACCTAAACTTATAGAAGTTTGCCTTCTATATTCAAAACTAAGTTTATTTTAGATTCAAAAGATTTTATAAGTACTAAGCTTGAAATACCATTGCCCATATTTTAGGTTCAATATCACATTTCCTTAACCCTGGGAATGAATGGTGTAAACACAGACTGCGTGTTTTCCCAGCTTACCCAGTCTCAATCACACAGAAAGTGTATTAATTACAACACTTCTTGGCCAATGACTCAGGCATATTTCTAGCTAGCTGTTACATCTTGAATTAACTGTTTCTATTAATCTGTGTATCA
>JAQHUG010000424.1:800501-850807 GCA_028555095.1 Dicrostonyx torquatus | reverse complement strand
CGGGATGACAGGGGACAATGTGTGACACATGCCCACCTTGGTCAAGTGTTCTTGCTGTTTCTCTATAGGCTTAGAAGTTTGCTTTTTTGGATTTCATGGTTTTCTACAGGACTGTGTGGAAACCATCATAAGACTGACTATTCAAGAATTGTGGAATTAGTCATTTTCTTAAAAACTCCTAATATGGCTAGATTAGTTGACAAACGTTCACATTGAATGAGAAGTCCTATTTACAAAATAGGTGGATTGCAAAGTAGATCAGAAGGCTCAAAAACCAAAACAGAGCATTCTTGATGGGCCGGCAATCCCAGGTTGTCACTACCCAGTTGTTTTTTTTTTTTTTTTTTTTTGTGTGTGTGTGTGTGTGTGTGTTTGAGACAGGGTTTCTTTGTATCTTTGGAGCCTGTCCTGGAACTAGCTCTTGTAGACCAGGCTGTCCTCGAACTCACAGAGATCCGCCTGCTTCTGTCTCTTGAGTGCTGGGATTATAGGAGTGCACCACCACTGCCTGGTGCTACCCAGTTTTAATATTCTCAGAGGCACAAGTTTGAAGAAAGTGGCACCTGATTTGATCTCAAAGATGGAATTCTAAGGAATGTAAACTTTGGATCATGAGGAGAGTTTTGTGAACTTTTTAAAAGAGTGTGTGTGTATATACCTATGTTTATATAGTATACACATACTATGTGTGTGGATATGTGTCTGTATGTACATACTTGCTTGTATATAAAAAAGAACAAGAATATTAACCTCTGCTTCATGGGTAATAACAGTCCACCTGAGCTTCCTTTGGCCATGTCAGCAAAGAGATGTAGGAATTCAAGAACCCATTCAACAATATGACAAAATGTTTATAAAAAAAATTCCCAGTGCCTAAAAGCCATGTGTAGTAGTAGTACACATCTGTAATCAGTGTGCACATTTGTAAGCACAAGAGGTGATCAAGATGCTCACTGCAGGTTCAAGGCTAGCCGGGGATACATAGTGACTTCTAGACTAGCTAAGGCTACTTATCAAGACTCTGTCTCAAAAACCAACCAACAGCAGGAAAGTCCTCACAACCAGTACATGAAAACTTTTAACCTCTAGAGTCCTTTTACTTCTTTTTCTCTGGTTAATTTTTAAAACTATGGTTTATATCTTGTCTCTGTATCTTTTTTACTTAACCCCTCTTTAACTCCTTGCTACCTAATCCCCATCCCACTTCTTTATTCCGATTGGCTCCTGGAAATGCCCATTCACCGTTTGCACTCCAGTGTGCCTTCTTCCAATCTCTCCTCACTGTCCCTTCTCACTGTTTTCTTCCTGTTTTGACGATTTCTTGTTCCTGCCGCCCCGACATTGTTCTCTCTTTATTTTCCTGCTGACACTCCAATCACCCCAGAGTTTCCCAGCTGATTCATTCCTTCTTCAGCCCCCTCTTACCTGAGTTTTAATCCTAGACCCCCCCTTTTCTTACTGGGAACCCCAGTGCACAGATATTTTCCCGTTCTCATGGCTGCAAACACGCAGAGCTGGTGACTCACAGATTTACGGCTCATGTCCTATCCCTTGCTCAAGGTTTATTCCCATGTCTCTGACTGACCACTGGCCATTTTCACTTGAAACTCTTCCCAGTGTCTCAGATTCAACATTCTCTAGCTGAGCTTGCCCTCTCCCCCACAAAAGCCAGTTCCCTTTCCCAGTTCCTTCTTTCTGCCCTGCAGTCCTGTCTCAAAGCCATTCCCACTTCAAATGTTGAAATCATCTCCCAAGTGTCTCGCATGCTTAGGTTTGCTCACCTGGAGCTTTGATGCATCGTGTTGGATATATTAGTTCTGCTGATTTCTTTCTTCAAAGCTTCTCTTACCTTCTTGAGTTTCTATTTCCTTCCTTGTGTCTTCCTCATAGAGGAGTTTGGTCGCTTACCGTGCCTTCCAGCCAACTCTGGCTGCCTCTTCCCATTTGTCAGCCTAATCACATACTGCTACCCCACAGTTCCTTGAAATGATGTTTCCCCACCATTTCCCTACATCCAGCTTTCGACCCTTCCATATTGTTTATAGGTCATTCTTGATTGCAGATTTTAAAGCAAATTGTTCTTTGTGTCCCAATAGGTGCCAGATACCATGCTAAATTTTGCCTGATATATAGATACAATTGTTCCAAGAATCAAAGGAGAAAAAAATCTACCCCTGCTGTGTTGGAAAACTAGATCAAGGTCCAAATAAATGGGGATTAATGCCAAAATTATCCATGTGTGTGCTGGGTATGGAACAGCAAAACCGGAAAGCCAAGTCTTGGGTTTGTGTAATTCTGAGCTCAATGGTGGTGAGCTTCCTCTTCCTGGGAAGAGGGGGCCAGGAGAAAGAGATAAAGCAAGGTTGTTGTCAGTCAGGTTTCCCACCCAGCTCACCAGTGTCTGTGGAGGGGCTAGCTGGTATTCTGCTGTAAATTCTACAATGTTGGAATAATTGATGAGTTCCAGGGACTTTTTAGTGAATTCCTATTGGTTCATTTTTTTTTGTTTTGTTTTGAGGAGTTTTTAAAACTTATTGTTGACCTTGTGACTTATGTGACCCAGAAAAATCTCTAAGTCCAAGCTCAAGTGATCTCAAGGTAAATTTTTATGTGCAACGACAGTATCAGAGAAGGCGCTAGGCCTTGTTTCAGAGTGTACTTGGCCTGGCTCATACACGCACTTTCTTCAGAAAAAGGAACCAAGAAAGAATATTTCAATTCAGTTATACCAGATGTTGGGGACGAAGATGTTGGAAGAAGATAAAATAACTAAGCAAATTAACTTAAGAAGGAAAAGAGAGGCTGAACAAAGGTTTTGAGAATCTATTTTTATTTAAGAAGGGAGTTGGTGTGTGACTTTTTACTTTGTTCTGAAAATCACTTTTATTTTCCTAACCACACCAAATTGATAAAATCCAGATGAGTATTTAGCTGCATTAACTTTCTGGATGGCTTTGTCAAATGGTGTCCATTCAGAATAAGGCTATATTCATCCTGAGTCCTCACCATGGCCCACTGTCAACTACAGGTATGAGTAGGACATGCTAGGGCTTCCAAGCTCTGTTTTTACTACTATTCGACCCACCCACCTTGCTAATAGAAAAATATTCTTTTTTTCATGAGTGTCTAATGAAAAAGGGGTGTTTGTACTAACAGACTGCGCCACACATAGCAGCACTGCCATTACGTTCACAAATCTGTGTTCAGTGAGAGATCCCGCCTCAGCAAAATGAAGTGGAGAATAGGCAAGGAAGGTGCCCTCCATCTACTTCAGGGGTGAACGAGTAAGCCAAGAGTACAGAAAAGTGTTTGTAAGAAAAGAATGAGACACTGTCTAACGGACTCAGCAGCCTGAAAATCACCAGTATCAGTGTCAGTTGCTGGGGACAAAAGCCAGACAAGAGGGGATAGCAAAGAGAGTCAGGATGCGAGGCAAAGGAAGCGGAAATAGCAAACCCAGATGTCTCTCTGCATGGAGAAGTAAAGGGCTGAACTGGAAAGGAATGATAATTACAGGTGTGAAGGAGTGGCACGTTAGGTGGTTGATGATAGAGCATGTTTATAGGTTTACATGTATGATTCAGAAGCCACGGAGACTCCAGTGATATCAAAAAGAAGATAATGTACGGAGATATCAAAACGGAGACAATCTGAGTAGTCCCCTGAAATGAGAAAGAGGCAGATTCTAGAGCCCGCCAGAGGATTTGCCTTTTGATACAAGGGGAGCTTCGTTCACCATAATCAAGGATAGTATAAAAGTGGTTCTGGATCTGGGAATAATGAGATGTATAGCGCTGGGAAGAGAAAGACAATAGTTATAATCCTTTGGTTGTAAGCAATAGGTAATATCTATGGATAATTTAAGAAAGAAGAATAATGTGTTGGATGAATTATGGGGAGCTTAAAAACAAATAAAAATCCACTATTAACTCATGATGATCCTCCCAACACACAAGGGGACTTGACTCCATCCGAGTTCTTTGGACAGAGAAACAGGTAAGTAAATACAGTTTGTTTACCCAATGATCCAGCCCACCTTCCAGATCAGGGTAGCATAATGGGGTTAAGAATTTCCAGGTTCTTCCAGGTGCTTCTCACCTTTAAGAAGGTGAGAAGTCTCCATGAAGTGGGAGTCCCAGACCTCCTCCCACTCACTCGCTCTCCCCGCACTGGTCATTGTCCAAAGCTTCCCAGCAGCTGTATTCTAGCCTCTTCCTCAGGAAGTGGAACATCTGTCTCCAGGCACCTGGTCAGAAAGTGCCACATGGCAACAAGCCGCTTCATCATCTGGCTTTTGTAGCTTTGTCAGGCTGGGGTCTGAGCAGTAAATGGGATTGATGCCCCCCCTCCAGTTCCTGTGTGGTCTTTCAAGTGGTGTACAGAACAGAACAGCAAGGTTTTCAAAACAGTACCTGTACTCAAAGGAAACACTGGGTGTTGGCAGAGACAGATAGCACGGTGGATTCCTGTATCAAGGAGATGCATTTTTTTTAACACTCTTCCTTGCACAACAGCTTTCCTGATATTATTGTGTTAAGGAGCCCTTGAATCCATATACAACCCCCCCACACACACACTTTTTAACTAGTTATAGCTATTGGCAGTGTGTGGTACATCTTAAACCACTCAGGATGGCAATGCCAATTCTTGTTGTCTTTCAGACCTATTTGTCACTTTCCCCAAAGAGAGCTTTGAAAACAACATCAAGATGTCAAGATAAAGTAACTAATGTAAAACTACAAGAGCTCATCATGGCTTAGGTCTGCCCTGTAGCCTCATGACTTAAAATGCTTTACCAGTTCTCTGAAAATTTCCATTTTCTTGAATACATGTTTATCCAACTCCAAGAGACTTTTGATCTTGTTAAAAATAAAATCTTGCTTACTATTGTAAAAAAAAAAAAATTACTCCTAGGAGTCAGAATACGTGTCTCATCTGAGAAGCAACTCAAGAGCCTAGAAAAGGCTACATGATCCCTCCCCTCCTTCTGGGTCTGGAGAGTCATTGGGTGGAATAGCACTTCCCAGATGGAATCCCAAAGCTCATGCTGGATCTTTTAGAGGTTCCTGCTCCTACCTGGTGCTTTCCTTCTCCCTTCCTTATCTCACTCATTTTCTCGATTGGCTGTTGCTATCTGGTGACTTTTCTCCCCTTCACCACTCCTTTGAGTCAGGACAATATTGCATTCACACTTGCATTGACAAAGTCTTCCCAGAGGCCAGGGCATGTTTTGCATACGGTAGGTAGGTGTTCAGGACTTTTTGTTGTTGTTGTGTTACAACTAGAAGGTTTCTTGGAAAAGGATTTCCCATCTTAATCCTCAGGAGGCTGGGTGATCCATCCGGCAAGCAGCAGATTTACGCCCAAAAGCTTTCAGTTTGGTTCCTGAGTCTACCACTTGCTAGACCTATAACTTGGGGTTAAACACTCACTATCCCTCAAGCTTAGTTTCTTCATCTTCAGCATGAGCAATCCTGATCCAACGTGACTGTTGAGAGACCAACTGAGAGCAAGATTCCAATGTGTTTTAAAGCCTATATAAAAAGCAGAGTGTAGGCATGGCCACGGAGTCAGAGAGAGGGAGCAGAATGGTGTCATTAACACGGGACTGTAGGGTGACCTAATGACTGCCGTTATCACTGGCCTGCAGTCCATGTCTTTTCAGCACTATATCCTGTTTTCTTGGCAGGGGTGGATGTAAATGGTGTAGAATGTTTCATGTGAATGTGGGTCTTGATGAAGGATGGGGCATGGTCCTCTTGTTAGGGGTCTCTGGAGGGTGGGTCTGGAAGCTTCTGGGTACTGGCCTGGCAATAGCAGCTTGCATCATCAATGGAGCAGATAGTCCTGATGACATCTCTTTCACAGCTCAGCTACCGTGGCTCTGTTACTGGAACGTTAATGCCCAGATACTACCTAGAAATTTTCCACTGCCTGGACTGAGGCTCTGGGAGCCCTACCAAGAAGACTGGGTGGTTGGACAAGAGACAGAGAAGGGAGCCATTCCATCATTGCCCATAGATGGGGAGAGGGCTTTGGAGTGGCTGCAGATTTGGAATGCACAGAATTTTCTGATATACTCGTTAAGTTTTGCCAACTGAATAACCAATTTTATTTGTGTTTGCAAAGGTTTTTTCACTGAAAACATCTTTTTGATACTTGGAAGAGTAATTTCACCAAATCTTATTTATGTTGCCATTCGCTAACGAGTCACCTAATGAAAATGGATTCTTCTTAACTCTTCACAAAATGTACACTGTTTGAGTTTTATTACAGCCCTATTTCCTTCCTTTATGTACTCTTGAAATAAATGGCTGATCAGGAACAAATTCTTTCCCTCTGTTCTTCAGAAACTGACCAGTTTACCAAGGAGCAGGGTGTCTTTCTCACCCACCTGCTCTAGCGAAGTCACTGTCCTGAGGCCTGTGGACTTGTTCACTTTCAAACGCTGGCCCAGGCCTTGATTGGGAAAGTCTTTCTCAGCCTGGGTTTATAGGTCTGTTGGAAGCCTAGAGGGACTGTGTGTTGGTGAGATTGTTGTGATTGTCTTTCCTCAGCCAGCCTCCTGCTCAGCCGGAAGCTTGCTGTCCACATACCGCGAGCTTTCATCTTCCTGGGGCGGTGTCTTGGTGTTTTGGTTGCTTTGTGACTGCATAGTACTTCATCCTCCTGCTGAGCCTTTCTCAATAGTAAAATATGACCTCTGTGGGAGGATGTGGGACAATTGCAGCCTGGCTTGACAGAGTAACCTAGAACACTGGGAGTGAACACAAACAAGGCCATTGCAGCTTGAAGAAAAGACTTGACAAAAGCAACATGGATCTAAGTGCCTTGGCTTTCAACCAGAATAAGGAGTCCAATTACAGTGCTCTGTATATAGGTTGGTTGCTTTGTTAAGTGCTTTTGCTTCGCTTTAATCCCATAGAAATAAACGAGAGAATCAAAACCAGACTGAGAGTAAGCCTTTCACCCAGGACTTTTCCTTAGAGGCCATCAAGATGGAAACATCTTTTGGAGCTTGTAGAATGCAATAATTTGTAGAGAAGTGAATTAATGCTCACAACATGACTTACCTCCTCTGATACTCTAAAACCTAAGAGAACAAATTGAAACCCCATAGGACCAGAGCATCCTTGCCCTATATGTGTAGGACAGTTTATGTACTAGCTACCCTGATACAGGGACGGGCTGTTTCGATGACTTTGACATCTCTAGTTACAGTTACTCCTCTATAAGGGATGAGAGCATTTGCAGCAAAGCCTGAATAACACAGCAAATGCCGTCACAGCTTGGGGCTTGCATTTTTATCATTCTTTGCCTTTATCTGATATGTTACATTTCTACATCAATAAATATAATTTTAACCTTCAAGTCTCTGATTTGTAATCATCAAAGAGACACAACTATTTCAGATCTAGGAGCTTCAATCATAATGGTGGAAATACTTTCCCATCATTTATGAAGAACTTGCTTTTTTTTTTTTTTTTTTTTACTGTTATGGCTCTCTAGCGTTGTCCTTCTCCTATGATCTTTCCCTGGGGCTTTGCAATTAAATGAGTAATGATCTTGGATGGTTAAGTAGATAATATGATTGTGAAAACCTATTAAATCCAATTATTTTTTTTCCGTGACTATGAAACACAATCTCTAAAAACTAAAGTTGTGCAACTCTCTGGAAGGCTCATGGCTCAGCTCAGTGTTGCATCTAATGAAAACAAAACCAAAAATAAAGCACAAGTGATCCATGAGGCTGTCTCTTTGAGCCTCATTGCCTGTAATTGTAAACATCTGAACTTGGGGTTTTCAGGAAAAGCTCTTCCCTGCAATCCACACAGAAAGTTAAGAATAGCCCAGGCTAATGACTGTTTTTGTCTGACGATGCTCCAGACTGTTTGTCATGATTGTCTCAACACAGGTAAGTGAGGCATTGCTTTTCGGACACATAAGCTCCTCTCAGAGTGGAAGAGCCAGGAGCCATTGGAGCTCAGGTCATCTGCCGTTCCTCTCGCTCAGTTAGGACACTCAGCTGTAAGTTTCCACATGACATTTCTGGTCTGTTTTGGGAATGATCGTTCATCTTGAGGAGGTGACATGTTGACCCACGTTAGCACAGTTATCACCTGGGCATGGGCGTTGTTCTGGTGGCAGTGGCACCCGATAATAAGGAAAGGGTGACTTATGCCACTATCACCCGGCTTACTTCAAAGTGGGAGGAACTCCAGTTGCCTGGTTACCAGACTTAATGACCTTTATAGAGTGGAACACCCTCTGATGAGTTGCCTTTAGATTGTTAACCTTGGTTTCTCTTTGTCTTCTCAATAGGAATAATAAAGTCAGCTTCCTCTTCTAAAGACTTTTGGAGTTAAGTTAAGGTCTAGTTCACTCCATTCACAAAAATAACGGTTCACATTTAAAAGAAAAAGGGGGAGTGTTCTGTTCATTTGTAATACACATTGAGTTTTACTAAACATCTTTCCGTGGCTCCTTCCTCTCTCAGGCGAGCCTGGGAGCTAGGCACTGAAGGCGTGGCTTCCTTCCCTGTTCCCGTGAGCTGAGGACTGACAAGCTTCCCAGGCTGCATAAGAAATAAGCTTAAAATTTTAGCTTTTGTTTCAAATGTATTTGTCTCCCCTCCTCTGTCCTTCTCCCTCTCTTCTCCCTCCTTCCTTTCCTTCCCTTTCTCTGTTTTTTTTTTTCTCTTTACCAACACCTTGAGTATTTGGCTCTACAATTATTTGATGATGCTTTTAGGGCAAAAATGACTTGCTGGCTGGCAAGATGGTTCAGAGGTGGGAGACCTTGTCACCAAGCCTGACAACCTGAGTTTGAGCCCACAAGTGGAAGGAAAGAACTAAATCCTGTAAGTTGTCCTCTGACTTACCCATGCCCTATAGTACTAGTGCCCCCAATAAGCAAACATAAGGAAAGATTAAATGGCTTGATAATACTCCTGCTATGTAAACATTACAGAAGTCATCCATGAGAATGTCTCCAAGTCTTACGGTGTTTCTATTGATCTCAGTCACAGGGAAAGGGATTGTGAACAGTTTCCCGAGGAGCCAGATGCTGCTGCTTTATTAACCAGTCAAATACTCAAGGACCTGAATTCTCCTCTAGAGCGGACTCTACACCTCTTAATGGTTTCTGCCTCAGGGACACAGAATTCAGGTTCAGTTACTTTCAGAGGTATAAAGGATGCTCAGAGAGAGCATTCCTCCCTCTGCTTAAGTGTTCTCTGCTCATGAGGAAACTGAGGCATACAAAAATAAAATGTGATTTCCTCCAGGTTACAGGTGTGTCCATCAAAGGAGAAACCTTAGCATCACAAGCCATTTCCATCTAAGCAATAAAAGCATCATTTTCTCCAGTGAAGACTACACTGTCAATCTCAAACTCTGTGTTAGAGTCTGCCTAATGGAAACGATACAAAATGACTTCGGTTTAGTTTTTTTTTTTTTTTTTTTGAGATAGTTTTGCCTTGAAATGGCATATCCACTCTACAAACGATCGTTGCTAAAGTATTTCATTGTGTGCCTATTGTGTGTTGGGTGAATCCTAGCGGACTCCCTCGAAGGAAATGCTGAGCAAAGTGCAGAACCGGGCTTTGTCTATCAAGAAGTTGCATGCTCCATTGCAATGATGAAAGGCCCAGGGCAGCCAAGGGCATTTACAGTAAATGGGGCGTGGGCTCCAAATCCGAGGGGTTTTATGGCTCTGCACTGGTTTATTTGACCATCAGGCTGCATTTGCCTAAGTTGTTGATCATAAACACCACGGCAGAGACTATTTCCTGACTAAGAATCCCTTTGATATTCTAGCAATGACTCATGGAGTCACATATGCCCACAGAGTGGCCAGTGTCACCTTCTGAGGTTTTCACGTACGGCACGTACAACACGTAAAGCAGGAGTAATGAAGTTTCCGTATTAGCCTGAACTCCTGCCAGGCACTCTCTCCTGTCCCCTAATGAGGACCTTGGTAATTTGGGGGTCTACAGAACCCTTTGCTCCACACTACTTTCCCTGGTGCTGTACTTGTAAATACACCACTGTAAGAGTGCACAGCACGCTGTCTTCTCTGCTTGACCCATGCTCTCCTTCGCCGCACTGTCTTCTTCTCCGTGGTAGATCCTTGGTGGGCATTTCTGTTTGGTAGAGAGCATGTGTTATGTCCATGCTTACAGATGGATGGCTGACTCGGTGCATAGCTGACTTATTAGTGAGGGAAGATAAAATGTATGATTCCTACTCTCTATCCTTTCTCCCCCTCTCTCATATTCTTCCTCCTTCCCCTACCTCTCCTTTCTTCTCCCTCCCTCCCCACTTCTGGTCCCCAAACATATATTGTGACAAAACACAGGTACTCCACTTGCTTTGAGGAGAAGGAACTGAAGCAGGAATCCGTCAATGAGAAAGGGGAATAGACACTTTGTCTCAAATTACAGAAGAGTACTAATTGGAGATAGCCTGGACTCTTTTACCAGAACTAGGGAGAAAGGAGCGTATGTCTGAAGCAGTGGTGAGTGTTGAGTATATTCAAGCTCCAGCATGAGTGTTTTAGAGGCTACGAGGAAGTTGGTTAGGTCTACCTCTCCACAGGTACTTCATCTAAAACCAAGGGTGATGTTGAGGCTAACACGGGAAAACGCTTCTTAATGTTAAGCAAGTATTTTACTGTAGTTGATAGCCATATTTTTAATATCAATCCTACTTTGATTCTTGGGGTAAATCAAAAAAATTAAAATTTTTATTTTATAAACGTGAATTATTTTAGATTTGTTTCACTGCCCTCCTCAGAACAATCCTCTGTCACACACCACACTACCAGCACCCAGGGACTGTCTTTATCTCACCGGGAACTGGTTGCATATGTCCTTGTTACTCAAAATATCTCTGGGTTTTTGGTACTTCTCTTCTGAGTATGTGATACTGCTTGTTGGTACTTGAGTGTGTGATAATGGGACGTGGTCTGGGATGTGTGAGAGGCTAAAACCCACGGGTGCATTAGACAAGGGGTGCCCTGTAAGTACCCTGTTTACTGCAGTGAAGCAACATTTGCTAACTGACCCCAGGATGTGCCTGAATGAGCTAATTCAGTTTCTAGTTGGAGTCAATCTCAAGATGCTTTCCTGTGCAGAATACAGTCCTGTAACATCCACAAAACAAGGAGAGAACTTAAGAGTGATACTATTTAAGGTCAAAACCTACATTTTTGAAAGAGTAGAGGCTACCAACCCTTCCAAAACAACAGTAACAATAAAAATACCCAAATTAACAGATCACTCTCTTCCAGATCTAAGTCTTCCCTTCTGACATGTTAGGGGCCTCAATGGCTGGGGGAGAACAGGGTGGCTGAGTATAGCATCCTAGACATGAGGTCTCCAAATGACTCACCTTAGAAAGAGTCTGGAAAGGGTCCATGCCCTAATTACTCTGCAGTTGCGTCGGGGAGCCCAATCAATAGCCCTTTTGTTTTTCCTGGAGTAGCAGTGAGGTATCTATAAAGCCCTCCCAGTGAAATGTGATCCCAGTTCCGCAGGGCATGGCTGTGAGGCTGGTTTCTGTGGAGGACTGAACAGCACAGGCGCTTTCGCTGAGAGCCACTCTTGCCCGTGTTGCAAGATCATTTCCTATTACGTAAGAAGAGTGACTTCTTCCTTAGCTGTGGCCAAGCTGCCAGCCAGATCTCACAGACTGCCCTCTGAACTTTAGACCCTGCTTTCTCCCTGGAAGAGGCCAGCCTGGCTCTCTTGGAGGAAAGCCTGTTATGGCCTCAACTGGAGAGCTCCCATTTGCAATTTTCAGGCTCACCGGTTTCAAAGTGATTTCTAAGGTTATTAGACCAGATTCATCTGAGTCATGTTCTGAGTTTGTTCTGAAGTTACAAACAGCGGAGGCAAGGTTTCCAGAAATGTTTTGAGTAACAAGGACACATGCTACCAGTTTCCGGTGAAATGGAGACAGTCACTGGGTGCCGGTAGCATGGTGTGTGACAGAAGACTGTCTTGAGCATTGATAATGTCTCTTGACCCTCACAAATGCTAAGAACAGCTGACATGCAGTCTGTCCTCATAAGCAGGAGTGAGGAGGAGCACATATTAGTCCTGGACAGGAGGGAGTACAAGTGGTACTGAAGTTGTTGGCTTAGAAGACCCTCTGTACACTGATTTATTTTTTAATCTAAAAAATGGAAAGGCAGAACAAGATGATCTTAAAACTCTTTTAGGGTAAGCATGATACTCTGGTTCAAAGAGAGTCTTCTGAAATAACTGGAAATCTTAATAAACTCTTCCCATACTCAAAAGGCCAATGCCTCTCTCATCTGGGCACTGTGCTGTGTGCTGACTTCCTGCCCTCTGGTGTGCAGCCTTCTCCCTTCACCCAGAGACTCAACTATCAGAATGCCTAGGGGACGAGCTACAGAGCATCCTGTAGGCATGAGCTGAGCTGTGTCTTCTGTTCATAAGGGTATTTTAGCAATCTCAGCAAGATTAGCCAGAGAAGTAGACAAAGGGAGCCACAAGGACCCACTTTTCAGGCACCTTTCTTCCTCTGTGCCTTTGATCACCTTACAGTGTAGTCTGAATACTTGCCATAGACAAGAACCAAACAATGGACCGCGAGCAGCAGATTGGTCCTAAAGCATATGGGTCAGCTCTTGGCTATCCTCAAACATGGCCTGTTGGTATATGTTACTTTATCATTTTAGAATTGAAAACAAAGACCTTTTTTTTTAACTTAGAAGATAACTTTGATTTGCTTAATATTTATGAAGTTAAAATTCCAAATTAAAATCCCAGTCTCAAGTTTTCTCTTTTCTGAAAACTTCTGGCCGAGTTTGGATGTGTGTTTCTCTAACAAGCAGACTGAGCTCAGAGGCAACTGTCCCAGGTGGTGGTTTAGATACTTCCACAGTGAGAGACCCTGCCTGACCTCTTTTGCAAGTTACCTTGTTAGCCTGGCTCCTTTGGTCCCTTCTGGAATGATTCTTCAATGGAGTCACTTGTACTAGGCAAAAGAAACTGGGATCTAGAAGGAGCAATGTTACTGTGGAAAGCTCCTTGGGAGTGAGGTAGAGTCGAAGCAGGGCCTGGCAGTGAAGGGCTTCTCTCTTAGGCCCAGGGTAGTGCAGAGGTTCTAAGCTAGGGCAGTGAGCACGTAGGCGCCTGGTACTGAGCTCAGCAGGATGAAAGGGTGGTGCCCCCGGGTGGAGGACCTGCTTTCCTTCTCGTTTTCTTGGATCAGCCCTAAGGTGATCTTGCCGTGATCTCCTATTACCAGTAGAAATCTTTGTCAGTAAGGTGACATTTAGTCTTCTATTTCCAACTCTGGTCGTGTGTTGAAACGATCCTTAGACCCCTTAGCTGTTAGAACCACAAATGAAGCATAAGAGCTTATGGTATGTCAGATTTGCATGGTCCTTACATTTCACAACAAGGATCTTGGCTTGGCTAATATTTTCATGCCCTAATAACAGCAATCAGCGCTTGGGTTGGTCATATGGTAATAAATAAGCACCCATCTGGGACATGGCCTTGTAAAAGCAGGGCAGGAAATGCCACATCATATGGAAAGTTGTACTTTTAGTTTCATAACTCGACTTTTGCCTAACAAAGACACTTACTGAAACAGCCCTCGTAGCGTAAGGCATGCATTAAAATAGTTCATAAAACTTGTATCTTTGTACAAAATATTTTCCTCCAAATCTTGGGTTATCACTGTGACTCTGAAGTAGACACAGATATTGCTATAACTAATTTGTAACAAAAGGAAATGGGGGCTTAGGAAAATGAAGTAATTTTGCTCGTGTCTTCTAATTAGGGAAACAGAATCAAAATCAATTCCTGACATTAGTGCACTCGACATCTCTGCCTCTGTGTCCACATATCCAAAGACCAGGTGCTAGTACCATGGTGAGTGTATTTGTGTGGCTGTCCACACACCCAAACACTGGGTGCCAGTACAGAGAGGCAAAGGTTATTCTTTGTTCAACCTAAGAATTTTTAAAGTGCTTACTTAGGAAAATGGCAAATATCTTATAGAACACATACAACTCTTAAGAAAAATTAAAACATCCTGTGAACCTCACGTTAAGATTTTTCTTACGTTTAGGGGCCAGGAGTCACAATACAAATGAGCTTAGTTTCCATTATGGACCCATGGCCTCTTCAGAGTGTTTTGATGACTGGTTATAGAAACATCCATAATGTATGAATCCACACGGGAAATGTTTCCCCTAATTGTGACATACGTCCTGACTATGCTCTTTATCTAAAATGTGCTTTTGAAAACCCATAATTTCATGTTGTTATTATTCACCCGCCGATAGAAAATACTTATATATTCCCCAAACCTTTGTATGCCACCTGAGCTACTCCCCATCTCTTTATATGCCTTCTTACGTTGCTCTTCTTACGTTGTCAAAGGAAAACATGCAAAGCAGGTTCCTGGTTTGGTGTAGCCCAAGGGGCAGAGTGACATGCCCAGGCTTTGCCCCTTTCTGGGGCCCTGGTTTTCCTCTCTTTCCATAAGTCTACTATGTGGATCAGGTGCTGTCTTTCTTTACCTTCCGGCACTTTCATTGTGAGTGTTTGGTAGGCCTGGGCGCACTTAGGAACATACCCGTAGCTGTCCTGTGAATTGGAGAAACAGCTTTAAATTGTTTGAACTTTGTCAACAAGTGAAGACTTCTGTAAAACTTTCTGTGTTTTTGGAAACCATGGCATATTTCTTAGGAAAATATTATTCTTGTTTATAAAGAATATAAAAATTCCTTTGAGATCACTAAAGTACCTATTTAAAATACATATTTTTATAAAGTCATAATTGTTTTAAAGGCAATTAGATGCTGTGGGATCTAGTGACTTTTGAAAATTCAGTCTTATGAAGTAAAAATGAGTCTTTCAAAAGCCATGAGCATCTCACTATGTGGTAAGGCACATTCAGTAAAAGTGTTTCCTTTAACACAGGCCAGGGTGGGCTTGACCCATGGTGGTATGTGACTTCACCTTCCATGCTGAGTGATGGAAGCGAGCTGCAGAGCATCTTGTCACAAATCCTGAACTTTAGATGTTCATGCCTTTCTTTTGTTGGAAGAATTTTATTTATTATTTTACATGTAGGGATGGTGGCCTGTGTGTGTGTGTGTGTCCCTTCCTGGTATCCAAGGAGGCCAGAAGAGAGCATTGGACCTCTTGAAACTGGAGTAACAGATGGTTGTAAGGCACTGGTACTCAAACCTGTGTCTCTTGAAGAGCAGCCAGTACTTGTAATGTTGAACAATCTCTCCAGTACTGATATGTTAATTTCTCCAAATCAAATCTACAGAAAAAAATTTCCAGAATGTCTAGTCTCTTTTCATTTATATTCTTTTTTTCATTTTCTTATAAGTCTTATTACTGACCATTTTAGCATTAATCATCCTATTGCTTTTTGGGTGTTTCTTGAAGATCCCTAATTTTGTGCCTTTGATTATGTTATTCCATATTTAAATTAAGGTCAAGTCTACTTCTATTCGAGTAAGCTCAGACTTTTCAATGAACTTATATATTAATAGGGTTAATAACTTACATTTTATAAGCAATATTACAAAGTAAGAATATTCTATGAGAAATGGGAAAAATAGTAATGACTAAGAGGTAGTATCATATATATATATAATATTATTCATATATTTATAAGTCACTAGGGCAGTAGTACTTGACACATACCATTTGCCTAAATAGTATTTTTCTATGTGACTGATAAAGGGAAGGGAATCAGCAAAGGCATCATGGAAGAAACGTCCTTTTATTATGACCAAAAAGTCAACCATGAATGAATGAAGCAGGGCTAAGAGCTTTCTGGGCAAAGTAGCTCAGTCTAGATTAGCAAGACTCAAACTTAGGATTCTACATGGTCTTCAGTTGTACTGACAGCTCTAAAAGTTTCTGCTTATGTAGATTTTATTTATCTGTATGTATCCACACATCGGTATATAAATTACATATCAGTGTGTTTTAGAGATGAAAGTGAAAGGAGCTGAAGAGGTGCTGAGCAGTTAAGAGTCCTCGCTGTTCTTACATAGGATCATGGTGTGGTCGATAGCACCCACAGCAGGCAGTTCACAACCACCTGTCACTCTAGTTACGGAGGGTCTGATGGCCTCTTCAGGCCTCCGTGGGTACCTGTGTGTGGGGGGTATACACGCATACTCTCAGGCGCACACGCATACACACACACACAAATAAAAAAATAAATCTTAAAAGAACTTGAAGCTAAGAAATAAATTTTTTTCTAAGAAATAATTTTTTATTGATTTTTAAAAAATAACCATAAACTTATGACATGTTAGCATAGCTAACATTTTTATTGGAAAAACATATTACAAAAGGAACATATTTAGTGTGAAAAAATTTTTTACCAGTTTCTTTAATGTCTAGTTAAACAGAAGGAGGCAGAGTTTCTAATCTGCTTCTTCATTCAGTGTGCTACAGTAGCGCAGACCATTTACCTCTAGAAACTCTACTGTGTATTCGGGAAAATGAGAATGAGAAATACATAATAAACACGTCAGTATCTCAGTGGACACAGTTTCTCCTTGTTTAGACACCCAGGAGACGCTCAGGGTCCCCTGAGGTCTGTGAACCACACAGCAAGGACCTCCACATTCCGCTATATAAGGCCATTCATCTCTTGAGGACAATTTATTTTTTGAATGATGTGTATGTATCTGTGTGAATCTGTGTGTGTGATTGCAGGTACCCATGGAGGCCGGAGGTGCTGGATCCCTGGAGCTGGAGTTCCAGCTGACTGTGAGCCACCCGACATTGGTGCTGGGAGACATGCTTGGCTCCTCTGCATGAGCAGCAGCAGCCGTTAACTGCTGAGCTGCCTCTCCAACCATTTATTCATTTATTTGTATGAATATTCTTATTCACTTCCCCCTTTCTTTTATTAATTAATAAATTCCTTGAGAACAAAAGTTGTGATTGGTGCTCAATAAAATAATTGGCTGATGTCGATGACATTGGTTCCCATTAAAACTTTATATATGTACACACAGAGACATACACACACATATGCATACATCTATTTGTCATATCTCTCCATTTATCATCAGCATTTTAAGAAGTATGTATGTAAATATATAAATACTATAAGTGGATAGAGTCAACTATTAAATATTGGCCCGAAGGTGTTAACAGAAGTAATGAAATTACTCTTTCTACCATAGATATTGGTCAGAAAAAGGAAATGAATATGTATAGACAGGATGGTGATTTGCCAGCCTTACCTCTGCAAATCTTAAATCCTGGTACTTCTAGGATCATTATATTATATCCCTTCACTGTCTGCTGCCAGATGGCATCTGCATTTATGTTTATATGTCCATCAAGTATACGTGGAAATCCTAACCATGAGGTCTGCCATAGGAAGTGCACTTTTTTTCTGCTTTTTCTTTCTTTCTTTCTTCTTTTTTTTTTTTTTGCAAGAGGAGGGTTAGAGACAGGCTTTCCCTGTGTAATAGTCCTGACTGTCCTGCAACTAGCTCTTGTAGACCAGGCTGGCTTTGAATTTATAGATAACTGCCTTCCTCTACCTCCCGAGTGCTGGGATTAAAGATGTGCACCACCACTGCCTGGCTGGAAGTGCACATACTTTAGCCATTTCTCAAGGAAATTCCATCAGGAGGAGCTTAGCAGGCTGTGCAGAGATCACTGTTAATATACCACACTCAGGTCCTAAGTATTACCTGGCCACGAGTCCCTTCCCTGAAAGACATCATTCTTTGGCATGCCAGTAGAGGACCAGGTCTCCCAGCATCTTTCTCCAGTGCACGCCTGATCAGACTTGCTATGCTTCAGCTCAAACATCCAAGATGGAGTGTAGCCACAAGGAGCTTTACAGTATTGTGGCATCTACACCTCTAAAAACATATACAGTAGATCTTTTGGATAGTATGTTTTGTTTCCACTTTGTAAATGGAAAGAGCAGATTAGTACAAGTTGAGTTCAGATGTACTGAATAAATATACCCCAAACTTCTACCTATCTAAAGCCTGACGGTGGAATAAGACCATCTGATGAAGCCAATGCTGTCTTACAGTGAGGATGCTGGGGCCAGCAAAGGTAAGTAATTTATCTAGGAGCTGTGAACTTGAGTGGGCTGACAGTCCTTTGTGTCCATGCTGTGCCCCATCCCAGTGAGGGTCTGCATTGAGGCTCCCTGCCAGCTGAAGAAGCTTCATCATTAGGAGCTGCAGCACTTCCTGGCTGGAGGGTGTGTGCTCAGAGGAGCTTGTTTTCTGTAAGATGAGTTACTACAATTTTGAGTGAGACTTTGGGCAAGATGCTCAAAAGATCAAGCAAAACAGACAGCTAATTCTTAAACCGTCCTGTCCATTCCAACCAGCTGGGTTTAGGTCACATCTTGAGACTCCGGCCCCATTCTATCACAGAACAAGCTGATGCATGTGTGTGACTGTTGGATGCTTTTGCTCTACTCTGCTATCGATTGGTTGTTGCTTTTGGCTTCTTGCTTATTTCTTCCGCTAAGGACTAAACTAAGCTGCATCCTTATGCCCTCTACAAGAAACAGCACCCCTCATGGGCATTGCTTTGTTCAATGATTAAGTAGTGTTGCAGGGAGACTATATCATCAAGGAAAATGACTGTGTAACTATCTTTGCCTTTGTGAAGGGCAAGTAATTCTACAACATGTGGCTTCCTGCTTGTCTGTACACTCCCCACCACACCATATGTCTGGCCTTCCATGAGCAAAAAGTTTCACTCTTGAAATTAGTGGGTGACCTTTCTTGTTTTTCATATACCCGAAAGAGGAGATACTCTGTTATCAAGTAGTTTTACAACTCATTTCTGCAAGGTAGGAGACAGCCTCACAATGAAGCCTGAGCAGGACCTGGTGGATGAACGCTTGTCCAATGCTGACTCCAGAGCAAGCACTCACTTCCTGTCTTCAGCATCACAGGAGTGGCGAGGTCTAAGAGCATGTCCAAGTTCCATGTGCAGAGACAAGCATTTCTCTCTATTTCAAGGGTGTGCAATCCCGGGAAACAAGTAGAAGAGTGAACTGCAGTGACCAGAATGTCTGCCCCTTCCTGGAAGCTTGGGACTTAAGATTCATCATGGTGACATACTGCCTCTTTCCTCTCAGGAACAGCCTCGTGTTTCAGTGAGTGGGAGCTCAGAAAACAAACCTTCATCTAGAGAGACTTAGTTAATGTGAGAAAAGAGGACACGAAGACACGTGGAGCAGAAGGAACGTTAGGCTTAGCAGGAGGGAAGAATGCAGGAAGAGCTGCAGGCTGCAGGGAGCCAACCCTGGCCTTGCCCGACCTAGGCCTCTCATGCCCATTACCCCACCCTCACCACTCCCACCCTGCTTGAGCTTCCCTACAAATGTGAAGAAAGTTCCAAAACTCTTGGTCTAGAGAAAGTACTCCTTCAAACGGCCTGAGGCTGATCTTGTGTTTGAATCTTCCAGAGAAGATACACATTATTCAGATCCTCCTCTCTCAACACCCACCCACTTTAGGAAATTCACTCTCATAGAGCCAATGGGAAAATCATGTGATCAAAGTATTAATGTTATACATTCTATTTTAGGAAGTAGTTATCTTTATAAAGCAGAGAAACACAAATTAAAAAAAAATCCCCAAACAAAACACGTATGGTGCACCATAAAGACTTGTTTGTAAATATTTTTCTGTCAACAATTATTTTAGGCACTCAACTCAGATTTTATTTCTTGATATCCCAGAGAATAATTAATGCTTTTTAAAAGTAAGTCTTTGAGGATTACAGTTTTGTGCAATGTGTTTTGATTATAATTAGTTGCTCCTTCCCAGATCCACCCCCTCTTCTCTACCCACCCGATTTCATGGCCTTAAAAAAAAAAAAAGAAAGAAGAACAATTTGTGTTGCCTAAATATTGTTGGGTATGTGGTCTTACACTAGAGCTTAGTCAATTTATTAGGGGATACACTCTTAGATAAAACTCTCTCTCTGTATTCAATAGCTAGGACTTGAACTGTAAAAGCCCAGGACAGACTCTACTAAGAGAGAAAGGAAGCAGCTCATCATATCAAAATAATGTCACAAATTAACTCACCAGAAGCTTCTTCCAGGATAATGACTGTAGTTATGATGATTTTAGCACCAGGCCATGGAAATGGCTACTGTGATGCTAATACCCAGGACTGTGCCCAGCAGACCTGGGCATCAGTTTCAATGCTCACTTTCTAACCTGAAGAATGATGATAGTCATCTTGCCTTACAGGTTTCCTGTGAATTCTGATGCTGTGTGTGCAAAGGACACATCATTATTCCTGTCACATTTTAAGTATTGTTCAGGAGTTATCATTTTGTTTATAGATGTGATGGCTAGTCATGCTTACTTGTTTGTTTGTAAGGTTATAATTATAAAATCTGTTCAAACACAATTTTCATTATGTGTCCACTAATTGATGATTACTAGAATCAAAAAGTAAATGACATTATCATTAATGGATGTGATTTCTATAATCTCTGCTGAGTGTCTCTCTATAATGAAATACTTTCTCCCATGGAGAAATAGCACATTATAATTCTAAGAATAAAATTTTTATTTAAAAATTTCAACATCTTTTGGCCTAAATTTGAGTTTATTTTAATCACAAATAACAAGAAAATTAACTATCAGTACTGGAACCTTACCTATTACCATATATTTCTAATAAGATTACTAAAAACTTATATACTGTAAACCATGGTTACTCCCATAAAAACAGGAAGTGAACTGAGACTTTTGTTTCTAATGAACAAATGTTCAGGTGTCGTGTAGTTAAAAAATCACTATATAACTTGAACTTTCTCTGTATGCAAATCTTCTGAATATGTTTTAGGATACTTGTAAACAAGCTGAAAATTTAGATGATATTCCGATTACAGCATTCAATAGTAAGATTTTCAAGTGAGATGTCCCAAACAAACTGTTGTTTCTGTACTGAAGTTACTATTAATCATGTTTTCCCAAAAACAAGGTTTCTTTGAGTAGCCTTGGTTGTCCTGGAACTAACTTTAGCTCTGAAGATCAGGCCAGCTTTGAACTCACAGAGATCCGTCTGCCTCTGCCCCCCAAGTGCTGGGATTAAAGGCATGTGCCACAACCACCCACTGTTATAGGGAGAGCGGGTCCTTTTGTTTCATCCTGCCCAGCTAGCTTATACCCAAAATAACCACACGGAAATTGTATTAATTAAATTACTGCCTGGCCCATTACATCTAGCCTCTTCTTGGCCAACTCTCACATCCTGATCTAACCCATTTCTACCAATCTATGTAACATCATGAGGTCGTGGCTTACCGGGAAAGATTCTAAGCAGTGTCAGTCTCAGGCAGGAGCTTCATGACATCCACTACACTGCCTTCTTCCTCCCAGAATTCAGTTCTGTCCTCCCTGTATCTAAATTCTGCCCTATCAAAAGGCCAAGGCAGTTTCTTTATTCAACCAATGCAAGCAACACAAACATAAAAGGACCTCCTACACCAACCCAGCAATATTGAAGTTAGTCTTTGAAGACTAAAAGTTCTTCCTGTTTGGAGGAGTTGGAGATTATGTGTGCTACCAAGATTCTATTTTTCTTTTAAACAGGTTTTCCACAGAGAAGTGTTGCTAGTCTGCATATCCTGGTACAGGTTTCCTAATAGAATCTGCACGTTCAGAAAGCTATTCTGTATTTCTTGCACTTGGACCAGCTGCACACAGTGGAGTACTACACAGCAGAAAAAAATGACACTTTGAATTTTGCAGGCAAATGGATGGAGCTAGAAAACATTATTCTGAATGAGGTAACCCTGACTCAGAAAGACAATTATCACATGTACTCACTCATAAATTGTTTTTAAACATAAAACAAAGAAAACCAGCCCATAAATCACAATCCCACAGAACCGAGACAACAATGAGGACCGTAAGAGAGACATACATAGAATTAGTCTACATGGGAAGTAGAAAAAGACAAGATCTCCTGAGTAAATTTGGAGCATGGGGATCTTGGGAGAGGGTTGAAGGGGAGGGAAGAGGCAGGGAGGGGAGCAGAGAAAAATGTAGAGCTCAATAAAAATTAATAAAATTTAAAAAATTATTCAGCAGTGTCTTCCAGAGGTGCAGGACCAAGATAATGAGGATTACCACTCTCCAATGAATGGTTTTATTGTGGGATCTTTTGAATAAAAAAAATGACCATTATAGATCTGTAGCCTCTTTTCTCTCTAGGTTAAGGTGTGTTTTCACTTCCTCTTCTTTTCCTACTGGTAGTTTGTAACCAACACCCTGCACATTGCCCCCAGGATCTTCATTCAACAAGAGTCACGATTCTTTCAGGCTTGCCAGGAACCCCATGGTGATCAGTGCTGCCTTGCTTAAAGTGCTGGTTGTAGCTTGTCCAGGACGTCCACCTTCCAGATGAGAGACCCATGACCAAACATCCACATCTTTCTGGACCTCAGCGTCAGAGTCAGACTGCTACCAACATGAGTTTCTGCTTGGGAACCCAGGCTTGTTTTCTCAGACAGAATCAAGATAGCTAAGGAACATTGATTTTAGACAAAAGAGTGGATATTATAGACAAGTCTCTTAGCTGTTCTAGTGGATGATGTTGGGGTTCTAGCTGGTAAGAACATGGTGGGACTGTGAGGAGGCAAGCATGGTAGCTATACATGTAGCACAAATCCCTACAGCCTTTCTGAGAGCTCCCTGAAGCTAATGCCCCAATTAGGGGGACAGTAAGGAAGTGTGTAGGAATACAACCAGTATCTACATGGGGTGGACCAGAGAGGTGTGGCGGGATAAGAAAGTGACACTGAAAGGTGGGACAGTGGCAGGGTCTTCTGGTCCTTAACCTGATCACATGTCATTCGTGTGTAAGGGAGTGAGTGGTTAAGACAGAATTCAGTGAAGACGCTCCCTGATGTCATTCCCCGAAGAGTTCATAATAAGAGGCTCCGCAGGCCTCTACTCTAATGCTGTCCTTCCAAAGGAGCTGACCAGCTACAGGGAGTCTTGGAGGCAGCAGGCATGGGTCCTGACTCACCTACTACATTCCCCTTGCTCCAGGACCCGCACTGAGTCACCTTAGCCCTTATGAATTGCGGCCCCTCTATTACGCAATGAAAGCGTTGAACCAGAACATCCATTCTAAGCATCAGTGTCTCACGTTGCTCTTTCTTTCCCAATTTAGAGAAAAGATTTTTCCATTTTCTCCGCTGCCCAGTGGAGAATGCCAGCCTAGGCCGCCACCAGAAGCTCACTGAAGCTACTGTTTGGTTGTTCGGAGTGAGGACAAGGAGCATTCTTAGGATAGCGATGAGACAGGGTGACTCCTGACTTGGGTGCTGTCCTGGTGTTTCTGAGGGTAATAGCTCCGGTTAGAGTGGAGACAGCCAGACTCGGTATGGATCAGCTCAGGAGCTAAAGGAGAGCAGGGAATGCCTGCTTGCACCCAGCCACTTACTGACGAGGGAGAACCCTGGGACACTTCTGTGAGTCCCCAGTTTCAAGGAAGTGAGCTCTTGGATGCTCTTTCACAAGGCAAAGCACAATAGACAAAGAAAATAAAGCATTCCTTAATAAAATCAAATTTAGGCATCATCTATCTATCTACAGATACAGCCCTACAGAAGGTGCTAGAAGGTAAATGCTAACCTAAAGAGGTCACCTGAATCTAACCGCTTCTCAATCATTTGACTTTTCCTCTTTGGGGAATTTTGTTTACATCTGTACCCCATCTTTTAATTAGACTATTTGTTTTCTTGATATCTAATTGTTTTCTTTATGTATTTTTGATTTTAGCCTTTTATAGGATGTGAAGTAGGTAAAAATCTTTTCCCATTTCGTAGACTGCCACTTTGTTCAAATGGCGGTGTCCTTTGCCATATAAAAGCTTTTCAGTTTCATAAGGTCCCCTTTTTTTCAATTATTTATTTTGGCGCCTGTGCTAACTAATGGCGTTCTGTTTAGTAAGGCTTTTCCTTTGCCAGTGAGGTCAAGGCTCTTTCAAGACCACTTTCTCTTCCATCAGGTTCAGTGCATCTGGTTTTAGTTGAGGTCCTTGAGCCATGTAGAGTTTAGCTTTCTGTAAGGTGATAAGTATGTTTGTATTCTTCTACATGGAGACATCCAGTTTGACCTGCACCATTTGTTGAAGACGCTGTCTTTTGCCCCACTGTGTATTTCTGGCCTCTTTATCTAAAATCAGGTGTTCTTAGGTATGTGGAGTTATGTCTGGGTCTTCACTTTGATACTATTGGTTGGCATATCTGTCTTTGTGCCAATAATAGGCTGTCTTTATTGCTGTAGCTCTTACTGCAATTTGAGGTTGGGCATGGTGGTACCTCCAGAAGTTATTTGATTATTAAGGATTATTTTAGCTCTACTGTTTGTGTGTATGTGTGTGTTTCCATATTAAGCTGAAGATTGTCCTTTCAAGATCTGTGAAGAATTATTGAGATTCTGATGGAATTGCACTGAATTCTTAGATTGTTCTTGGCAGGATAGTTATCTCTACTATATTAATCCTACTGATCCATGAGCATGGGAGATTTTTATATTTTCTGGTGTGTTCTTCAATTTCTTCAATGTCTTAAAGTTTTTATGATACAGGTTTTTCATTTAATTGGTTAGAATTACCCCCAAGATATTTGATATTATTTGAGGTTATTGTAAAAGGTGCTGTTCCCTGTTTTCTTCCTCTGTCAGTTTATTATTTGTTTATAAGAAGGCTATTAATTTTTGCGAGTTAATTTAATATTGGTATCCAGCTACTTTCCTGAAAATGTTTTTAAACTATAAGAGCTTCCCAGTGGAATTTTTCAGGTTACTGATGTATACTACCATATTGTCTTCAAATCAAGATACTTTGACTTCCTTCCCAGGCTCTTGATCTTCTTCAGTTCCCTTATTGCTCTAACTACAGCATCAAGTACTATATTGAATAGGAGAGAATTGACAATTTTGTCTTATTCTTGACTTTAATGGAACTGCTTTGAATTTTTCTCCACTTTAACTTGATATAGATTGTGGACTTCCTGTAAACTACCTTTATTATGTTTAGCTATGTCCCCTGCATCCCTAATCTGTCCAGGACTTTATTTTTAAAATGGTGTTAGATTTTGTCAGTGACCTTTTCTGCATCTTAGATAACCATGTGATCTTTTTCCTTATACCTTGTTTATATGATGGGTTATATTTATTGGTTTTCATGTATTGAACCATCCCTGTATCTCTGAGATGAAGCCTACTTGATCATTTTGAATGATCTTTTTGATGTGATCTTGAATTCAGTTTGCAAGTGTTTTATTGAGTATTTTGGCATCTGTGTTCATGAGGAAAATTGGTCTATATTTCTCTTTCTTTGTTGAGTCTTTATGTGGTTTGGGTGTCAGGGTAACTGTGGCCTCATAAAATGAATTGGGCAGTGTTCCTCATGTTTCTGTTTTGTGGAATAATTTGAGGAGTATTGGCATTAATTCTTCTTTGAAAGTCTGGTATAATTCTGTACTAAAACCATTTAGCTTTAGGCTTTTTTGTGGTTGTTTGGAGACTTTTAATGGCTGATTCTATTTCAGAAGGGTTATAGATCTATTTAAGTTGTTTATTTGATCTTAATTGATTTTACTTTGGTAATTCACATCTATCAAAAAATGTATCCATTTATTTGAGGTTTGTCAATTTGGTAGAGTGCAGGTTTTTAAAGTACATCCTTAGAATTTTCTACATCTCCTCCATGCCTGCTTTTATGTCTCCCCTTTCATCTCTAACTTTGTTAATTTGGTTATTCTCTTTCTGCCTTTTAGTTAATTTGTCAAACATATTGATTTTCTCAAAGAACGAATGCATTGTTTGACTGATTCTGTCTACTTTTTGTTTCTATTTTATTGATTACAGCTCTGAGTTTGACTATTTCTTGTCATCTATTCCTCTGGATGTTATCTCCTCTTTTTGTTCTAGAGTTTCCACACTTGAAGTTAAGCTGCTACTATGGGAGCTCTCCAGGTTTTTTCTTCTCTCTCTCTCTCTCTCTCTCTCTCTCTCTCTCTCTCTCTCTCTCTCTCTCTCTCTTTCCCCTCAAAGCAGCATTTAGTGCTGTGAACTTGCTTCTAAGGACACTCTTCATTTTATCACATAAGTTTGCAGATGCTGTGTATTCATTTTTATTCAGTTCTAGAAAGTATTTCTTTATTTCTGTATTGACCCATTTTCATCAATAGAGAGCTGTTTGGTTCCCATGACTTTGTAGACTTTCTGCTGCTCTTGATATCCAGCTTTAATCTGTGGTAGTCTGATAGGATTCAGGGAGTTATTTAATTTTGTTGTATCTGTTGAGACTTGCTTTGTGTCTGAGTATGGGGTCAGTTTTGGAGAACGTTCCATGAGGTGCTAAGAAGAAGATACATTCTTCTCTGTTTGGCTGAAATGTTCTGTAGCTATCTGTTAGGTTCACATTTGGTTATACAGTATGGCCACTCCATCACGTCTCTGTATAGTTTAGTCTGGATGAGCTGTCTACTGGTGAGAGGAAACAGGTGCTGAAGTCTCCTGCTGTCAGCACGTGTGGATCCAATGTGGATTCAAGGTGCAGTAGTGCTTCTTTTATGAACTTGGGTACCCTTGTGTTTGGGGCATAAGTGTTGAGAACTGCAATGTCCTCTGATTATTTTCTTCCTTTAAAGTGTATGTAGTATTTCCCCTATCTCTTCTGATTAGATTTGGTTTGATGTCTGTCAGATGTTAAAATGGATACACCTGCTTGCTTCTTAGGTCCATTTGCTTGGACCATCTTTTTCCATCCTTTTACTTGAAGCAATGTCTATCTTTTATGCTAAGGTGTATTTCTCAAATACAGCAGGAGGATGTATCCCTTTTCACATCCACTCTGTTAGTCCTGTGTTTTTATAGGGGAATTGGGACCACTGATATTGAGAGATATTAATGGCCAGTGATTGTTGATTCCTGTTTCGATTGTTATGGTGGTGGTGGTGGTGGGTGGTGGTGTGTTTGTGCTTGCTTCCTCTCTATTGATTTGTTGTTTTGAGATTATTTATTCCCTGTATTTTCTTGGGTGTGATTAATTTCCTTGGGTTTTTCCTTCTAGTACCTTCTGTAGATTTATAGATAGGTATTGCTTAAGCTTGGTTTTATGCTGGAATATCTTATTTTCTCCGTCTATTGTGATTGTAAGTTTTGCTACAACCTGGGTTGTATGTGTGGTCTCTTATAGTCTGCAGCATATCTATCCAGGCCCTTCTGGCTTTCAGAGTCGCCATTGAGAAGTCAGGTGTAATTCTAATAGGTCTGCCTTTATATGTTACTTGGTTTTTTTCATCTTTTTCTCTTACAGCTGTTAATAGTCCTTCTTTGTTCCATACATTTCGTGCTTTGATTGTTTGCTGAGGGGAATTCCATTTTTGGTCTAGGCTATTTGGTATTCTTTATGCTTCTTATACCTTGAAAGGCATCTTCTTCTTTACACTAAGGATTTTTTTTTTTTACAATTAATGTCTTCTTTGACATAGATGTCCATTTCTTCCACAATGTCTTCAATGCCTGAGATTCTCTCTTCCATCTCTTGTGTTCTGTTGGTGAGGCTTGCATCTGAGGTTCCTGTTTGAGTTTCTAAAATTTTTCATTTCCAAATTTCCCCCCAGTTTTGGTTTTCTTTATTGGTGCTGTTTCTACTTTCAGATCTTGGACTGTTTTATTCACTTCCTTTCACTGTTTGTGTTTTCATAGATTTCTTTAAGGGATTTCTTCATTTCCTCTTTAAGGACTCTATTACATTTACAAAGGCTAGTTTCAGGTCTTTGTCTTGTGCTCAACAATGTTGCAGTTCTCAGGGTGTATAGTAGTAGGGCTGCCAGGCTCTAGAGGGTGTATTGTAGTAGGGCTGCCAGGCTCTAGAGGGTGTATTGTAGTAGGGCTGCCAGGCTCTACAGGGTGTATTGTAGTAAGGCTGCCAGGCTCTACAGGGTGTATTGTAGTAGGGCTGCCAGGCTCTACAGGGTGTATTGTAGTAGGGCTGCCAGGCTCTACAGGGTGTATTGTAGTAGGGCTGCCAGGCTCTNGGTGTATTGTAGTAGGGCTGCCAGGCTCTACAGGGTGTATTGTAGTAGGGCTGCCAGGCTCTACAGGGTGTATTGTAGTAGGGCTGCCAGGCTCTGCAAGGTGTATTGTAGTAGGGCTGCCAGGCTCTACAAGGTGTATTGTAGTAGGGCTGCCAGGCTCTACAAGGTGTATTGTGGTAGGGCTGCCAGGCTCTACAAGGTGTATTGTGGTAGGGCTACCAAGCTCTACAAGGTGTATTGTGGTAGGGCTGCCAGGCTCTACAGGGTGTATTGTGGTAGGGCTGCCAGGCTCTACAGGGTGTATTGTGGTAGGGCTGCCAGGCTCTACAGGGTATATTGTGGTAGGGCTGCCAGGCTCTACAGGGTGTATTGTGGTAGGGCTGCCAGGCTCTACAGGGTGTATTGTAGTAGGGCTGCCAGGCTCTAGTGGAGACATATTGTCCTGCATGTTTTTGATGCTATCTTCATACTGGCAGTAGGGATCCGGCTTGTAAGATTTTAATTCTTAATGCTAATATCTGGTTTTGTTGGGTGAGTGCTTTGTTCCTTGGCTGTTGTTGTCCTCTCTGATTTTTAGGAGAGTGTGGTGGCTGTGTGCTGCCTGTAGGAAATCTTTATGGGATCCTGCTAGCTGCAGCAACTGGTGGTTTCTAGTGAAATGTGTTTCTACATTATTGTGACTCTTAGAAATGAGGATGAGCTATGAGGTGATCTGTAAATGTCCAAAGGAGGGAGGAAAGATGAATGTTCCACCAGGATCTGCTTGTCTCCTGAAGATGGGGGTCAGAGAGTGAGGAGGGGCCACAACAGATGGTCTGCTACAGAGCTGGGTGTGAAACTGGGGAATTGGATTTGGAGGAGACAGAACGAATGAAGATTTACAGTTAGCCTACCTGCCTCCCTGGCTGGAGTGGCCTTCGGTTTCCACAGAATCCAGATTTAATTTCGAAATGATTAAAATCTGAAAAAGAATAAAAATCGTTAGAAGCAGAAGGAAGCCATTTCTCTGGCTGTAAGAGACTGGATCCTGTGCTGGGAAGGGCGGGTGCGGGGAAGCATTATCCTCCACTGTGATTACAGTTTTACAAAGGATCTGTTCATTAGAAAGGATTGAGGAAAGCTGAGACAATCACAACCTTAAAATTCAAGCCACTGACCCGATGATGCTTTCACACATGCTAAAAAAATATTTTTCACTGGTAGCACCAAGGCATCATATTTTTCCCCATCAAAGAACAAATAATTCCTGGTTTGCCCGTTTAAGCTTTGCAACATCATTTAGTCAGCCCAAAAGTCCCTTGACCAGGGGAAAGTCACCTAACCACACCCCACAACAGGAAAAATCAAGACTTATTGTGTAAGCCACTTTCCTTCAGCAGTGTGTCTGCTGATGAGCTCTTTCATTTATTCATCATGAGCTGGGGCAGTCACGGCGCCGTGTTTACAGGAAGTTCTTTCAGAAACAAGCTTTATAAGCTTAAGTGAACTTAACACCAAATCGCACCATTCAGAACCCCACCTACACCTCTTTCTTCTGTCCTTACCTGACCAGGTAAGGAGTGAGGTGTGACTAGCCCTCTTTCTAGCACTTTCAGACTACTCACTACTCAATCCTGAGCAATGTCACAAACAGACCTGGGCATTTTAGGCGAATGCTGTGGTCTCTGCTTATTATGTTTATTTCCAGTGCTCTAGGGAGCCTGTATTGCCTGTTCGTCTCTCAGGCTTGTCGACTGAACCCCTTGAAGCCTGGGACCATGTCTATTCAACATGTATATCCTCCATGTCTAGCACTGATTAGAGTATACCAAATTATGATACTCTTAATTTTCTGTATTCTGTATTATAGTGCCAAAAAATTTAACAGATATTTTTAAAATCACATATACTTTGATACCAAGACAGCAAACATCAGTCTGGGCACACCTTGACGACATGGCAGAGATGAGTAATGTGCCAGCTGGCAGTGGTCGTGGGTGGAGAGGGAGCATTTGTAGAGTCATGGGATGGTAGAAGCTTCCCCGGCAGGAGGGTTTACCCAAATTCCCTGTTACCCTTATTCATGTAATTCCCCTTCTGACTTAACACAAAGCCAGACAGTTGTCTGCCACCATCCTTGTCTGTTACACAACCAAGATACATTTTCGTGCAAGCTTTTAATTTCCCCGAGCGAACAGGTTTTGGCTTTCCATACCTTGAAGGAAAACAAACTACCAGTTTCATGGGAGGGAGGGCTGTAGGTTTGTGTATGGTAGTCGTCGTCAATGGGAGGGAGGGCTGTAGGTGTGTGTATGGTAGTCGTCGTCAAGGCCCAGTCCAGGCAGCCCCACCATCTGATGAATAAACAGGAGCCTGGAGGTGGTTGTGCTGACGCAGGTCAGACAAGGTGCCAGCCTTTCAGAGAACTGGCTCTGCCCATGTCTGCTTTACGACTTCCAGCCTGGTCCGTGGTACCTCATTGTTCTTTGGGGGAACTCTTTGCTATAGAACTGAAGAAGTAGGCTCCTCAGAAGAAACAATTCACTGTGAATCAATTTATTCCATCACTGTGGCCCACAGGGAGAATGCTGGGTGGGACCCCGCAGCTCCACGGTGGAGCCTCAGCGTCTTGTCCAACAAAGGACGGATTTAAGGATGGCCACAGGAGAACAATACTTCCTTTGTTGTGGAAAAGCTCCTCTAATTTTTCTCCTGGTTGTGGTTGCTGCTAAGGCTGTTTGTACATGCAAGTGTTTATAGCATGCCTTTGCACTTTGTCAGGGAAACTGGCCTTCCATCCTGCCATTTTGCAACAGGATTTCTTCCTGTATCTCATGAATCTAATAATAGGCATTGTGACAACCACCTGTGCTTAAGGTCATTGCTCCATGGGTATCATTCTAATGCCAGCCTTCCTGGTGTCACATGTACAGATTTGAATGGGCACACCCCTTCCTAACGACATGGAAATATGTCATTAAAAAAAAAAAACGAAAACAACTTAGTCCTCCATGAACACCTTGTGACTGACACTCTATGAGACACAATAGTAACAAACCTGTTGATCATCTTTCCAAACCAGGCGTTGGGTAGATGTCCGCTGTCTGAATCACCAGGAAGTCCGAGGAAAGTATTTTGTACCATTGCTAGGCTTCGGTGTGCAATGTTCAGGCAGTTTATCCTGATACCATACCAACAGATTCAGTTTCCTGGGCTGGAAGTCGACTGATTTGCCCTCTAGGTTACTGGTACATACTTGACTTGTAAAATACACTATAATCTCAAACAATGAAAATGAAGGTAGAGACTGCGCCAAGCAACACAGCACTAAGATGTCTACACAACTCTCACGTCAGCTTTTCTTGTCTTTGGTTAACTACATCAGCCTAGATGAGACTAGTTACTTAATCTTTTTTTTTTATTTTTTGTCGTTTTTTTTTTTTTTAGTTTACTTGGTTCATCTATAGATTGAAAACTAGTTACAACACACTGCCTTGATACTTAAGACAAATCTTTGACCTTGATACTTAAAGTTCCTTAAAAAAATCTCATTCTGGATTGCATTTCTATATTAACAGTATAGATTTTCCCTGTAGGGCTTTTGGGTGTTTCACTGACCCTGCGATTTAAGTGAAGTTGCCTATAGCCAACCTCCATCTTTGTTGCTGTGTATTCTTGCTTCTGTTTCACACCAGTTCAAGTGGATTTGAATAGTACCATGTCACAAAGGAATCATCCCTAGGGATGGTCTCACGCCATGACAAGGTTGCTAGGTTAAAATCTTTATCTGGTTGTAAAAGCCAGACATAAGCATTCAAGCTGACCGCAGCATGGCCCAAAGCATTAGTAGAGACATCCTCTTTGTGCCACCCTTCACCAAACAAGAGAGATCGATACACTGTGTCACCTCCCCTGCTTCTGCTCATCCAGAGTTAACAATTGCCCAAATGTAACTTGGTTGCAGCCCTGCTGGGTAAGCTGTTTAAAGAGATTTTGGAGATGAAACTTGGAAACAATAACAACTAAAAGAAATGACTGTTGGGGATTTATTTTAATGATCATCTGCAAATGGTTACTATATTGAACATGTCATTAATAAACTGAGTTGCCCAACAGTCCTTTTAGCTAGCTGGGCTGTGCTTCCTGCCCGTGCATCTCTTTTTATCACAGCCAGGCACGGTTTGTAAAACATATGGGTCCTAATAAAGAGACTTTGAGTACAGAGAATCTTATCTGAGGTAACACAACTTTCTCCCCAGTTTAACATTCTCCTTTCTCTCCCCAAATTGTGGAAGGACAGACTTAAAGCCAACCCCACATGCTATGTTTCCTACCCGAGAATATCTCCCCACAACCACAAACCGTTCTTTAGGTTTGTATGCTATGCCCACCGAAGATCTTCTCACCTCCTTTAGCTTTGTGTTTTTCCAAATTTTTTTTATTATAATCCAACACACATACTTTTATATTATATTTAACAACTATTTATAATACATAGTATACCCCAGAGACTGTTCTAAGTACCTTAAAGATATTAACCTGCTAAATCCTTATAATACTGTGGTGGAAACTATTATCCCCAGTTTACAGCTGAGGATACTGAGCAGACATATCCTTAAATAAACACCCCAAACTCACTGGTAGGAAATTGTAGACCTTATTTTGAACTCAGCCATGAGCCATATTCTGTTCTGTTTTGGATTTTGTCCTATTGCATCCTAACTCATCAGATTCTTAGATACAGTTTATATGTAAATGTTGCTAAGGACCTTAAGTTCCTTTAGAAATGTGAAAAACACTTAACATTGCTTTGTCTTTGCTGTCACTACAGTCTGATAGCGCAGGATACATCATGTGCCACTAGTTTGGCTTTTGGTGTTGTTGTTAGTAACACATTTGTGGATATGTAATACAGAGATCATGGTGAACTCTCTATAACTTGGATTTTCAGTAATACATGGTATCGGTTTCTGAGTCAGGGCCATTTCCATTCTTATTTTTTTTTCTCCCAAGACAGGATTTCTCTGTAGTTTTGTTGCCTGTCCTGGAACTACCTCTTGTAGACCAGGCTGGCCTCAAACTTACAGAGATCCAACTGCCTCTGCCTCCCGAGTGCTGGGATTAAAGGTGTACACCACCACCACCTGGCTGGGTCATTTCCATTCTTAAGAGTTCGATTACAACTTTGCGAAAGGAAGGGATAGTTAGTCGTAGAGGACACAGATGCTTCTTCCTTACGGAGAACTGGAGGTTCAGGAGAAAAGGGCCCTAGGCTGGTGTGGAGGTGTGAATAGTTCTTTCGGAGCTGAAGATGGGGTCGATATAGACCTTGAATATAGAATTTGAGCTGGGTCTTTGTGGTGGAGGGAAGGCGACCATAGGAAGTGGAACGAGGAAGCACATAGAGTCTCAGTGGTGCTGCTGGGCTTGTACTTCAGAAGAAAAGTGGTATGGTAGATAGCGGAGTCCTCTGTCCTGAACCTGGAGAAGCTCACAAGAGAACCATTGTGGTCCTCTCAACCCTGCAGAGAACCTGGAATGGATTGTGTTGGTATCCTTATTGGAAGGTTTGCAACATAAATGACTCTTCAGAGTGAAAGTTATTTTCATAGCACTGCAAAGACATTGTTTGATTGTGTGACCATTTTTGGTTTTATTTGTATAGAGTTCTTTGAGACAGATCTATTGCAAAAGATTGGCGTAAATAGGAGAACCTGAAATGTGAGACAATACCCCATCCCCACTGTTTACATTTTGGAAATACAGCTTCTATTAGCAGGGAAATATTGATGGGATGTTATTATTACCAACGTGTAATGACTTTTAAGTTATTTTAATTAGCTATTAAATATATACCATATTAAAATGTTTCAAATTTTAACTTCTAGTATTGCTAGATGCTACTCTTATAAATAGACAATGAATTGTCATTATTAATAGTTTCTAAGAGGAGGGTGTCTTAAGACCAAGTTTGATAACTGATATGCTAAGGACACTGTCTTTTGAGTAATTCTGTGTAGTTTAATGCTATGACTGGATTTAAAATGGAAAAGAGAAGGGAAATGAATTATTGGGTTCTACTTAGGATTTTCTATGTAGTTTCTTGGCTGCCAAAAAGCAAAGGGCCCTACAGGTATCCATACGAAGACACAAAAGCCTGGGAGCAAGCCCTTGTTAAGCTACTGCTACCAACATGGCAATTGCCAAGCTCACTGTGGGGGACATACACAAAGGTGTGATTACTAGCGGGTGTGCCTCTCCAGGTGCTAACAAAACTGTACCCAGCTCAATTACATTTAGAAAAAAGAACTATGATTTTATTTCTATTGCCGACTGTGATAGCCTGAGCTAAAAGGATAAGAAATAATTATCTATTGCATGATGCTATATATTCTATTATTTTTCATGACAAATTTGGCAGTTGAACAAAAGATTTTCTTAATGAACTATCAATCCCTTAATATGAAATATTATTAAAATAACAAGTTTAATCAATGAATTAATTTATCATGAATTGGCTACTTTTCTTTTAAGAAAAGTAATAATTAAGACAGTAGTAGGATTTCTGTCTTATACTTTCCCCCTAATTTTTTCCTTTGGGTATCAATTAGAATTTGAAGACACATCTAAGGTAAGTGCTGCAGAAAAAGAGACTGACAAAAGTCAAGACCTGAAGGATGACATCAGTACAGTATATTGGTGCTATACTGATGATTCAGGCATATCTGCAGAGTCCTACCACAGAAACTATAACATTCATCAGGCAAGGGTCAGGTGAGTAGCCTTTGTATTCTGTAGGAGGAGACTGGAAAATAAAAGCTATAAAAATATCAATTGCAATCTACATAATAGGATGACAACAATATGGCAACCATGATGCTTCATAAAATTGAGTCTAAAAAAAACCAGGCATTTTAGGGATCAGAAGATTGCTGAGTGGGAAAAGGTGCTTGCTGTCAAGCCGGACAACTCAAGTTTCATCATAGAAAAATTAAACTAGAACTGATTCTAAAACTTCTTCCCTGCTAGCTAGCTTTCATAATAAGAGATGGTGCTATGTTGGATTCTGGAGGATAGAAGCCATTAATGGTCTTCCCTAGAGATGGATCCTGTGTACTGCAATGCAGCTCTAGAAGACAGATGCTTAGTAGTGGCATTAAGGTTATGGGAGTAACCAGCCACGTTTGGATTAAATTTAAACCTCTTCCCTGGGAAAGAATTCATGCACAATAGTGTAAAGCTTATCAAATGCCCATGGCTAGGCATATCAGACGCTCTGGGGAGAAATCTACTACTGTTGTCTTGCTAACGTAGCAAGTCATGGACCTGTCATCAATATTTATGTTTATCCACATGGATTAGTGCTGCACTCAGTCTTGCTCAAGAGGCTTCTCTCTACAGTGGTCAGCATTTAATTCACAGACTCCTCTAACTGGTGAAATTACTGAGAATCAGTGACTATTGAGAGTTAATCCCTAAGTGGAATATTAGTATCAGTCTTTAAGGCTCAGGGACCATCTCAGTAGAGGGAAAAGAGGAGGGGACTGGAGAATAGGGAGACGGTATGTGAAATTCTGTCTTCTGAAGGTGACATGTCACTGAACTCATGAACTTAGTACAACTAGGTTACCTGCACATGAAAGGCACAAGATCAAGCTGAGGGGAGGAGTCAGCACTTCAAAAGACAGCAGTTTAGACTCAGTGGGTTCAAAAGAAGTGGGAGGGTGGAGAGGAGACATGAAGCGGGGAGGGGATGTATTCTGAGTACCTGGGGGAGTGGGAGGTGAGTAGGGAGTGGAGATCATCAAAATACATTATTCCCACGTCAACGCATAAATAAAAGATATTCTGGTTTTTTTTTAAAAGATAGTAATTATGTGGATGAATTCCAAGAAAGATTTAAATATTTTTAATCAGTATAGTGCCTGATATATGCTAAACCTTCAATAACTGTTTTCTATTATTATTAGTATTCTATAATTTTTGATAGATAGCCTTACTACTATTTAGCATAAAACCTTGTGATTTGATGTCATGGATTTTCTGTGGAAGTGTGTGTAGGTTAACATATTATAAAAATATTTTGGAATAGTACTTCATCTAGTCAAGGAATTGAAGTACAAATTTGAAAAGGAGCACAGAAGTGTTTGTTGCATGTTTCTCTTTAATAAACATTTGTTGGGAATGGCACCAGGAAACACTGAAAAGTGGTCAAAGATATTATTGGTACACTGAGTGGAAGAAGAAACAGCACTTTTCAGAGTAGGAGGAAAGGCTTGAGTCTCAATGTCTTGAGACATTTGTGTCTAGACTTGTGATTTCTTAGCTACAAAACTTTGAGTGCGCCCTTAGTAGCCACAGACTTCTCAGCTATTGGGGTCTCACAGTGGTTGAAGTGAAGACACAGAAGCTAGTAGTTGTGAAAGTACTTTATAAAGCATAGACTACGCGTAGTGAGTATTCTGGGGTGCTATGATAGAGTTTCAAGGCATACAACATATTTCAACCTTTCTTAGGAAGCACTAGAGTATCTATTGGACAGTACATGGTTTTTTGCTAAGAAATTGCTTGGCTGCAACTACAAAATAAACAACACTTCAGTACAGGGCCCTGTAAAAACAGCTACTAAGTCACGAAGGATATTGTGAGTTGGAGTGCTCCTTGGTAAAGACTCATTGCGTGGAAGCCATGTAAATACCCCTGTTGCTTTTACTTTTTAGAGATTTGTTAATTCCATAGTCTTTTATATGATGCTTTAAATGACATGAACCTGTAAACGACCTGCTGGACTTCCCTTCCTGCCTTCCACAAACATAGAGACTGAGCTTATCTGCTCAGTACACTGCATGTATCCGATTTGTCTGCCACGCTTCCTGGCCTAGTCTCCGCCACATCTCTAGAGACGCCATTTTAAGACCTGTGATAGATGAGCAAAGAGATGGAAAAGACAAAGATACTCAACCAGGAACGTACAGCGAAATGACTGGTGTTCAGCATCCATCCCTCGTGCACTCCCACCTACCTCTCCATGCTCTGGAAGCTGAAAGCTGCAAAAGAACTATGAGCCGTCGGCATGATGCTGTATACTTTAAATGGACACATTTTAAATGGTACTGTAATCCTTTTCAGTGATCTGAGGACAAAACTTCTGGATGGGTTAGATAGTGCTCAGCTACCAGCATCACTGCTTCCTTAGTTCTCCGAGTGTGTATTTCTGTAACAGGTGCTTGGCTGTACCAATCTTTGTGCTGTAGAACCAACAAAGTATTGGGAAAAAGTCTTTCTAAGTGCAAAATGTTACACGGGTAATGGTTTTTTTTTTTTTTTTTTTTTTTTTATTGAATAAGATGCCCTAAGAAAACTTCAACCTCCCCTTTTTAGAGAAAGATAATTAATTCATGGTGTGGTAATTGGCCTTCACTACCATGAGATGTATGGTTTCATAAGTACAATTGGTGAACAGTTGAAGGGATGTTTGTTCAAACGTTCAGCTCTAATGATGGCCCAATAACAAGGAGGCATGTAACATGAGGGGCCTGCTTGTTGGGGTTACTGTCCCGCCCAGTACCCCACAGCTGGCAAGCCCCAAAGAAAATCACACACAGAGTCTACATTAGGTTATACACTGATTGGCCCATTAGCTCAGTCTTCCTACCAGTTCCCATAACTTGTATTAACCCATTGTTCCCATCCATGCAATCCACATGGCCAGTACCTTTTCTTGGCGAGCAGCTTACATCCTGCTTCGTAGATGGACTGCGCGGGAATCCCAGGGAAGCTTCCTGCTTCCCAGACTTTCTCCTAACCCTGCCTCTACTTCCTGTCTGGTTGACCCGCCCACACTTCCTACCAGGCCAATCAGCATTTATTTAAAACATGATTGAACAGACAAGTCTCCTGCACCAGAGGCAGAATTTGCCAGAGCTCAACTCTTTCTGAAAGTTGTGGTATTAGTCAAGGAAGTTGACTGTGCCTATGTGCCCGCGGTGGCTCCTGCTTCCTGCTTTGTCACCTGCCACTCTCCCTCTCCTGGTATCCTGCCCTCCAGGCAGAATTAACCACCTGCAGCTCTTTCCACAAGCATTTGCTCACAGATCTCTGTGTTTTTGCTGGCTTGGTTTTACTATTGTTGTCAACAGTGTCCGGTAGGACTTTCTGTGACAATATATAAAACACTTACTTGTATGCTTCAGCAGGATAAACGCTAGTTACCTGTGAGTACTAAGCATTCACAGTGTGACTGAGAAACAATGGGGTAAGTTTTGTTGAATCTGAACTGATTTAGTTGTGTACAGGTAGCGCATAGCTAAAGTATTGGACAGTAAGTACAACTTGGTGTTTTTCCCTCCTTGTCTTAGCTTCTCACTTCTGGAATGGTACTATTGAGTTGCCCACTCATTCTTCAAGATTTCAGATGGCAACCCTTATCCAACCTTGCTGCATTTTCTCCATTTACCACCACATGTAGAACTCTCTAAAGACTTATCAAGGAACCCAACAGTCCTTTCTTTGTTTGCTGTTACAGTCATGATTGAACTTTTGTATATCTAAAAGCAAATGTTCCATGAAGCAACAAGCCCATAGCACAGATTATGGGGAATAAAGGACATCATAGTGATTTATTGCCTTAGAAAATGTACCTGGGGCTGGGCTATGGTGGCACAGGCCTTTAATCTCAACATTTGGGAGGCAGAGGCAGGTAGATTTCTGTGAGTTTGAGGTCAGTCTGGTCTATAAAGTGAGTTCCAGGACAGCCAGGGCCATTAGAGAAAGTCTATCTTGAAAAAAAAACACCAGGAAAAACAAAAGAAAGAAGGAAATTAAGAAAGAAAGAAAGAAAGAAAGAAAGAAAGAAAGAAAGAAAGAAAGAAAGAGAGAACGTAAATGTACCTGGGTGTCTCAAGTTCTTCACGTCCTCCCAGGCTCTGGGAAGGAGAAGTCAATGAACTGGATGCCTTCCCTGGCAAACCTTAAACTGAAAGTTTATTTATAATAAACAACAAGTCATTCTTCTCTTAAAGCCAGGTGTGCCTTTTGTTCTTAAGTTCATGAAGATTTTACTTCTGTTTCCCTGAGGATATTTGGAAATACTGAATCATTGTCCCCTTTATATAAAAAAATCCTTTTGTTTCACCATTTAACACCAATGTATATTTCCAAATCCTTTGTAAAGACAGTGACATTTTATCAATGAAATATGAAAACTAAGATATGTTCTCAAAAATACAAAAAAATGGCAATACGGAATAATTAAAAGCTCTTGCCTGCTTTATCATATTGGCATCTTCCTCATCTCATGCAGTGCAAGGAGGGGAGGAAATTTTCATGCCTTGTAAGTTTACCATATGGCCCATTAATACGTGAGGCACAAATTCAAACAGCATGCCATCATACTTAGCATTTGGAAAGATGCTTTTATACTAAAATAATAGATTTGGACTACTGACACCCAATTAAAATCATGTATATTTAGTTTATGATTAACAAGTCTTAAGTTGCCTTTTTTCCTGAAAAAATATTATATCCAGACATTTGAAAGTCTCTTCAAGTGGTTTTATTTAGTATCAAAGAGTTTTCACTTAAAAATGCTAACATTCAAATTAGTCACAGCACAAGCGCTTGGAAAAGATACAGCAGGAATCTTGTTCAGGGAATGAGCAGTTTCCAGATCATCAAGTTGAGCAAGATGCACTTGAACAGAGTTGAGAGCTGATTATGGACTTCCAGGTGGAGTTCCTAGGACATAAAACTGACATTGTCATTGGCACCATGAGTCATTCAGGGTGCACCAGAGCAAAACTGGCTCAGTGGCATGTCCCTGTGACTCAGACCAGTGGTAGGCTTTAGTCAACAAAGGCAGTGATTTTTCAGCTGGAAATGATAGTGATGGAAAAACCAGCTACTAATCGCATCAAGAGGACAATTAATTAATTAAAATAATTTAAAAAATTATTTTCACTCAGACTCTCAAAGTCTGACCTACTTCTTTAAATTAAAATTTTCAGTTGCACACCACTAATTATGTATTGGATAAAAGACCAGCTCATTCATATTTACCATTGACTAGAGGTTTCTTTCAGGCCTTATATTCATACAGTGATTACTACTGAACATTTGTTTTCATGGGGCTCATATTTTGATGGGGAACCTAGACAATACATAGTTTTTTATTTTTTATAGTTACTTCATATAATGTTTAATATAGAACTGTGCTAATGACAACAGTAATTATGGGGTAGAAGATGGGCTTAAAGTGTTTGAGGAAGCGAAGACACCAGTGAAATTAGAGCGGGATGGTGGACAAGGAGGGTAAGCCAACAGCAGACACACAGGAAGTCATTGAAATGGAAATGATAGAGCAAGGAAGGCAGCAGCAGGAGGGTGATTTCAAACAGGTGGCCAGCATCAGATCCTTCTCTCCAGGTGAAGTGGAGCTGTCTCTAAAGAGTTTTGTATGAAAGAACATTTTGCTCCGGCTACTGTGAGGGAAGAGAAGCCAGGAGTTTGATGCACTAACCTAGGCTCTAGGTCCTGAAGGCTGTGGATTTGGATAAGGATTATGTGGGAAGAGGTGAAAAGCAGCTGTTCTGTGTGTTTACTGTAGCCATAGAACCTTCAGGATTTGCTGAAGAGTCAAGCCAGGCTTGGAAGGTTAAAGTCAAGGACCACTTGACTCCGGCATTGGCCTGAGCAACTAAAAAGGTAGTATTGACAGTAATACTATTTACTAAGATAAACGAGTCGAGAGAAAGTGGACAAGTACACATTTAGTCAGGTACAGTTTGAATTTAGAGCCTTTTATCGAGTCGTTGGATAGAATATACATCTGTATTGTTGGGAGGGTCAGTGTTGGAACCTTGAGTTATAGACAAGATATAAAGCTATGAGAGTAGAAGAGATCACTGAAGACATGAGTATGGATGCATTATAAGGAGTCTGAGGGATGAAATAGAGGAAGGACATTAGAAGGACTGACCAATGGAATGAAAGGAAACCAAGAAAGAAGTTGTCCTTAGCAAGGCGAGGAAGACAATGAAGGAAGGGACCGAGCATGCTCAAGACTGCTGAGATGGCAAGACAGAGGCAAGGAGACTGGGATCTAGGGTGGGAGTCGCTGTTGACTATGACCGTGTTTTGTTAGAGGGAACAGATGAGAAGCTAATAGGGAGGAGCTGAAGGGGTGTGTGGAGGAGGAGGGATGGAAACAATGAGCACAGAAGATTGTTTTTGAGAAGTTTTCCTGTAAAGGAGAGCAAAGAGGTGAAGCAACAGGCTGCGGAGGTAGCTATGTGACAGTCAGGGCAAAAGTCTTCTAGAATGACGTGGTTACTACTTTCGCTTTGCTATTTTTCACCTGAGCAGTACTAAGCCATTATTTGCTCTGCCTTTGTAGTGCAACATCAGATCCGCTTGAGAAACGCTTACTATGCACACGAAAGGTTTAGCTGTCTTAATTCTTCCAATAACTGTACGGATGGAGTGCTTATTATGTCCCTAAGCCATAGAAAAGGAAACTGGGCTTCCAAGAGGCTTTTGTTTATATCCAGAATCACGATGGAGATTTATGTTCAGACATTTCTGTCACAAATTATGAACTTTTGACCACTACTGCTCTTTGTAACTGCTTTCAGATGTAACTTGGCCTTCACATATTACTTATATACTATTTCTTCACATTTTTCTGAGCATTTGGTAGTTTCCTGACCCTAAAGCTGTCTCTTTGTCCTGGTGGCTTGCTCTCATGGGAATGCATGGCTGTCTTAAGGAAGAAGTGGAACAAACCAACAGCAATGCCAACGCTCTTGGAAAGCTCTCATAACCCAACAGGTGCTGATATTCCAAAGCACCATTACAGAACTAAAAGAATATATTGGGCCAATGCTTTGTGCTTGTAAAATAGCAAGCAGAGACAAGAATACACTAACTGATCTCTGTTCACCAATGAGATAAGGTATTGAAAGTAGATAAAGATATACCAGGACGTAGGCAACAGTAACTTGTAAAACAATAAATATCTTAGTGTTTAAAATGTTCTGCCCATAGAAAAAGGAAACACTCCTTAGTCTACTTAGTAGGTAACATTTATCCACGTTTAGAGACAATTTAGAGGTATAATAACATAATGAAATGGGTTAATGTTGAATTCAGGTGTGCTTGTAGGCCCAACAAAAACAAATATAATCTCACTTGATCTCAACGGCTGCTGTAAATTCTACAAATCACAGGCTAGTTGGCTCTTTACATTTCTTTAGCTAGGTCCGTCTTAAAGCTGTGCTTGAAATGAAGACTCATCTGTCTACATTTCATTGATAAAGGGGATAAGAGTAGGAAAAAAATGAGGGTGTATATATAGCCTTGATTTTGTTTGCTGTGCTCTCACTCAGAAGATTAAGAAAAGCTAAGGAAACACTTTAGTCTAAATATCTCCAAATTGCTGAAGACAATCAGTTTGAGCCTTTGGATTGAACAGTAGCAGACCAGGGTGTAATGACTGAAAACACATTTAAAGAGAAAATGTGATTCTACTGTCATCTTACATATTCCAGGATGAAGCTGCTGAGCTGTTTCTTATATACCTACAAGGAATAACTGAATTCAAAGCCCTGACTTTGACGCAGAGATTATTTTAGAACCTGTTTTAACTAGGTCTTGTCTTTTCTTCCTTCCCTCCTTCCTTCCTTCTTTCTGTCATTCCTACCTTCCTTTCTTTTTTTTTCATTCTTTCTTTTCTTCTAGTTGAGACTCAGCAGCTGCTAACCTGTTGATTCTAAAGCAAGTGAATCTCCAGTGGTCTCTCGTCTTCATTGGAAAGGATAACACAAAGCACCTGAAAGCTCTTGCCCTTCCTGTTATCCCCTCACCTTGGCCTGGCACAGCCACTATTAGCATGTCCTCTGTCTTTATAGTTGAGGCTGCCCTGCAACAAGGGTTTTTATTTGGTGGAAGCAGTAAAGGAAGAACCTTGGTGATGGTGTGCATAAAACCACCCTCCTAAATCCCGTGGCCCTCCATGACTAAAGGAATGGTCTAGCTATGGCAACTGGGACAGTACTTTGCTGGTGACGTTAGAGTCACACACGCTAGATTAATTATTGTCTTTGGTATTGCTGTTTAAAGTAAATGCAGAAGTAAAAATGTGAAGAAATGTGAAGTGTGACCTTTGCCACAGGGAGACAGCTGTGAGTTTATGCGACCGAACGTGCAAGTGGGCACTAAGAGGATGGGCCCTCCTGAACACATTTCTGATCGATGGTCCAAATATGTAAGTCCAGTCATCAGTCTGACCATGTGTTTGCAATTGTTTTTCTGGAGGAAATAATTTTTGAAATAGTTTTACATGACTAGAAACTCTGCGTTCTGGTAAGAATCGTGTCAGGAGTGAGTGAACTTTGCACGTGACGGAAGGATGCTTGAACTTGGCTTTTCACGTGGTCGTGAAAAATCTGTGATGTGGATGAAGAAGTCCTTTGTAGATGGACTTAAAATCAAGCGTTGTGTGTAAGGGAACAGAAAGGCAGCAACCACGATGATGATGCTTTGGAGAGAACCATTCTATGTCAGCTGAACCCTAAATTCAGGGCGGCATTGTGCTTCCACTACCCAGATTAGCTTTGCTAAATTTCCATGCCCTTTTCCAAGCAGTGAGTTCAAATGGGACTTCCCGAGAAGCTCATATGTCCTGTCTTTCTGAACCAAGATGACTTTCAGCTTCAGGAATTTGGAACTGAAATCCAGAGAATGTCCTAAGTCTATGATGGGTTATGTCAGGGCAACCGGGTAGCGATATCTGAGTTAAGTTGTGTGTATGTGGGGATGTGGACACAAAAGGAGAGTTGGGGTTGAGGGTAGGAGAGAGGGGAGAGAGAGAGCATAAAGGACTAGAAATGAGAAATAAAAAACCTGAGCCAGTTGAGGAAGAGGTATTCCTATTGGTAATAAAATACAGTGGGTCAAGTGACCTGTCAAATGCTATCTACCATCTTTTCCTTCACTAAAATGAACGCATGAGCAATTTCATGAGTCCAGAGCTGTCTTTGAGGAGGGCCATGTATGGGTGCATCACACACACAGTCTTTCAAAGACTTAGGACATGCCTGCAAGTTTTCCCTTTGTCTCATTGGAAGTGAGGCTGTGTTTCATCTACTGGCACCAGGGCATGCTTGTAACAGCTGTAGCTGTCACAGCATCACGGGAGTAAGGATTTCTGAAGCATCGTTGTTAAATGTCCTCCTCCTCATACTCCTCTTCTTCCTCCTTCTCCATCTTTCTTTCCCTCTTTACCTTGAGATAGCATCTCACTATGTAGCCCAGGCTACCCTTGAAGTCATAGCAACCCTTTGGTCTTAGCATCCCAAATGCTGAGATTACTGGTCTGGGCCACCATGTCCAGTTAAGGCCCAGAATCTTCTGCTTGGTTCTTCTGGAATGCTCCCTCTAGGAAAGACAGATTCCATGAAAGGAATCTTAACTGTTTGGGAAACATCATGCTGGAGAGACAATGTGTATGTACTGGAATCAGAGCTCCAAAAGAATTCCCAGTCTAAATCCATTACAGCTTCAGCCAAAGGAATGAGCCATCTGAATGTCTAGTCTTCAGATAATTGCATCTCTAGACAACATCTTCCTGTAACCACATAGGAAATAACCAATCAGGAGCTTTTAACTTACCCTTTTAAATTTCTCACCTAGAAAACCATGAACAAGAGAAAAGGATTGTTACTGATCATGCAACCAACAGTACCTGGCACAGTAACTTAACCAGAGGTAGTATCTTGCTGTCAGCAAAGATGGTCTAGTGGGCAAGTTCCTTTCCATTCTTTGTGCTGGGGACCACTCAGTTAGGGTGCTTTGAGACTGGCTAAGAAGGACAAGACTAAATTTTGGACTTACGTGTATGAAGCAGCTGAGACCTCTCGCTTTCACGACGTCAATTAACTCTGAATGCCCATCTGTCCTTTCACAAGCTTATATATAGTAGGAATTGAAATCTTTGACTGGTGGGGAGGGGTGGCCAGGGTGAGAGTTCCTGTGAGAACACACATGGACCAGTGAAAAGTCATTACCACTGCTGGGAAAATTCAAGGCAAATGCCTCACGACAGTGCTGGGAACCATCAGGATAGAGAGGTCTGGGTCAGGAAGAAAAGGAACACGGGCGGTGCTGCCTTGACTGTGTGCCAGCCACCGTGGTCTTCAGAGGAAGTGGGAATTCCAAATCCCCTGAAGCTGCAACACATGACTTCTCCAAGACAATTGCTTCCCCAGTGCCCAGCTGTATCAGATCGCAGCTGAGTCTGCTATTTCATGACCTGCTTTCTGATTCATGGAATCAATTATCCAGCCTTTTAATGTACCATCTGAGAGCCCAACGCTAAGTTGACTGCTATCAAGATTTAGTACAAATGAAACAATTTATGTTCAAAAGGAATCCTGCCGGGTGTGGCGGCAGAGGCCTGTAATCCTCGCACTTGGGAGGTGAAGACGGAAGATCATGAGTTCAAGTTTACCCTGGAGTTTGACTCCAGTTCGGGTACATGAGGCTCTGTCTCAAAGTTCAAAATGAAAAAGAAAACAACAAAAATAATCCCTAAGGGATGTTTTCTGTTCACTTTTCTATATCTAGGTCCCCACAAGCAAAAGGCACCAGGAACCAGGCTACACAACAATGGATGGTGCCCATCCCATGTCCGGGATATACAAATGGCCTTCCCCGTGGCCATCTGGTGACTGCTAAAACTGGCTTCAAATCTCTAAGTATTATTATAGCAGTACTTAAAACAATACAAAGTCTAAAAGCTACATCTGTATGCAGCGTCTATGCTTTTAAAAATATTGACAATGAATTTAAAAACTGTATGTCTGTATGTATATGCCTGTGTGTCTCTCTGTGTGTGTGTTGGTTTTCCCACCCTGTTGGTCCTAAAGATTGAACTGAGATAGGTCATCAGACTCGGTCATAAGCACTCTACCTGCTGAGCCATCTTGCTGGCACAGAATTTAAATTTTTAATAAAATACCCTCTGTTTTGTTTTATTTTGTTTCATTTTGTTGAGTCCAAAATTGCATTAGTGGAGTTACTTTTCAGCCACCTTTCTGGATTAAAAATTTCAGATTTCTTTAAGCTTTATTCTACTGGGTGAGGTTCCCACAAAGCAATGTCTGAAGACTATATTATTGTGCTTCTTACAGAAATATCACTAAGCTCTGTTTTAATTTGATGTCTTTGATTCCTATCAAGGATCCATATTCATTTTGCTGTGCAATATTTCTTATGTAGAAATATACATGGGGAATTTCAACTGGAAGTTTGTAGAAGTCATCTGTTTTTCCAGACAAGCTTGTGTGTTTCCTCTTGTCAGCTAATTAGAAGCGGAACTTATTTCCTCATTTGCCTTGAGTTCTAAGGCTTGGGTTAGATGCAGTCTTCAAATAAAAAGTCCCACGTTTCTGGTGCTGTAGACTTTTACTTTTCCTAACCTCAACGTTCTCTAAGTTTCCTTAGCTATAAATTTCTCTGCTTCTGGTGTATCATGTGTCAAATCTTCTGGGGACATGTGTGACTTGAGCATAAGTGTATACAAAACAGTTAGCAAATAACAGATAGTTTGTATGGCATAGATTTGTGAGCCCAATACTCTTTTCTTGTAATTTGTTACATTTTTGTTTCGGGCAACAGGATCTCACTTTGCTTCCCCATCAAGGGGAGCTGAATACTGCTTCATGAGAAACCACCCATTTGCCATCAATTCAGTTTTCCAACTGGGACTTTCCTGGTGGGGCTTTCTTCAGTCTTACTCATTCCTTTCTTTCCTGACTACACCGCCCCCTTCGTCTAATAATTTAGAGTTCTCTTTCCAGAAATATCAACCAGGCGGGTACGTTTTTTTAGGGCTTCCTATTCTAGTGACGTAAAACACCCACAAAAATTTTCTGCTAATCCTGAGTAAAACAAACAACAATATGTCAGCAGCGCTCTTAAGGCCACATCATGCGAGTGAAATCCACACATGCCGGTAACATGACTGTCATTGTGTGCATGTTCTTAAGGGGCGACAAGTGAGCCTGTGCTTTCCGTTTAATGGACTCAAGCCCATAAATGTCATTATTTGGAAATATCAAAGATACTTGTTTTGGTTTTGGAGTCTAGAATTTATATCTCAAAACAGCCCCAGTTTTCTCAGAATTTATCATTACCAAAAGAAGTAAGATTCTTTCAGTTTTCTTTCCTCTTCGTTTTTATGTTTTTTAGGTCCTTATGTTGTGTTTACATGAAGTATTTCCTTTGAAATACCATGTCCTGATGTAAATAAGAAAAGAAAGGCACATTTGTATCTCATTGCTATCTGCTTAGCTGTGAAAGAGACGGGAAGGGGCACAGTGTGTCATGGCTGGCCTTCAGGCATGGGGAAGAGCTCTGGGCAAGCAATGGGCTAGTCCTCACAAGTCTCTGGAGGTCTGTGAAGGATTATACTGTACTGATTCTGTGTCCTGAAAACGACCTGAACTGTGCAAGAGAGTAAGCTGGATAGAATCCAGCTTCCCCCCTTGGTTCCACTTTAGACACACCCATCTTTCTAGAGCTGGTGGACACATTCTAGCCACTTGACCTAGAATTCAATAGAGAAAGGAAGAAGCCATCAAGGCTCTGTAAAGGACAGTTAGGGTCCCTGAACCCACCCAAAATTATAGACTACTTATGATGTTGGATGAGCTACCAAAAGCTATGGCCAGGAGTGGTAAACCAGGTGAGACACCAGTGAGTATGTTTAGAAGTTTTTGATTGAATCTCTCATGCTGAGGTTTCTTTTCTTCTGTTTTAGACATGAAGAGTTTCCCAAAGACTATGTGTCCAAAGCTTGGCTCCCGGCTAGTCATGCTGTTCAAAGGCAGTGGAAACTCCAGGATGCTAGATCTAAGGAGGAAGAAGGATAGATGCTAAGGGTGTGTCTTTTGTTATTTAAAACTTATCATTATTTTGCATTAAATATTTAATGCTTCTTAGTATTTAACAATTTTATACATATATAATCTATTTGGATTATACTTCCATTACCCTCTCTTGTCACCCCCCTTCTCCTTCTCAACCCCTCTTTTCCCACATCTAGACACTTGTCTATGCAAGGTGTTTTGTTCTCCCTCTCCCCTACCATGCAATGAGCAGGCTTGTCTGGCCAAAGTCCCCATCGCCATCCTACTCCATCTCAGATCAGGTACAAAGCACAAAGCAACGGGACCAACTTGCCTTGCACTAAATGAACTCTCTGGAATTACACACTGAAAACCAATCTTTCTTCCTTTAAATTGATTTCCCTCAAGCATTTTGTCACATTGTCACAAGGCTGACTACTAATCCTTTTTTTTCCTTTTCTGTAAATTGGGCATCTGCTGATCTGGACTCTTGGTTGAATGTGAGCAAAGCAAAAGACAAAACAAACATTCAAATGAGTATAATCAACCAAAGCGTTTGTTAACTGAACAGTACTAGGCTAGGACTAATTTCTTTTTTGTTTTTTTTTTGTTTCCAACTCAGGGTCTTACTTCGTATCTCTGACTGTTCTGGAACTCACTCTGTAGAGCAGGCTGGTCTCAAACTCACAGGGATCTGTGTTTGTCTGCCTCCTGAGCATGGAGGTTAAAGGTGTACGGCACAGCCTGGCTGACTCATTTGTGATATTGCTGCAGCCGGAGGCTTTACTGTGATTTGTTATTTCCTATCTCTTTGGAAATTGAGTGATGGCCAGAGGATGCCAGCCTTCATGCTTTAAAGTCTTAGAAGGCAGAAAACACCTTTCTTCAGGAATGAAGGCCAGTTAATGAGGCAAGATGTGCTCAGTTTGTATCGTCTAATTATCCCTTAACACAATGGAGGTCTGCATCCTAGACAACATGGCCACTTCTAAGTAGGGAATTGGAACCACTCCCAAAGTATAGAGAGGTCCTTTGTCAGAAAGAAGACTTTGTTCCTAGAAGATACAAGGCCATTACAGCTCATTGTCTGAAGACCTGTTCCCACTCTGCCTTCATTTTGCTGTTACTTTGTGTAAGACAGTTCTCTGTGACCCAGACACCTTAGCTTTTCAATAAAAACAAGCTTATGCAGCAGGCATTTCACCGAGGCCATGGTGTGAAGAATGTAGAAACAACAAAAATGTAGGGTTTGCTTTTCTCATCTCTGCTGCCGAGACCTGGTTAGTGCCAGGCCATCTGTTTACTTATGTGTAGAACAGAATTTAATTTGCAGGGTTCTAAAAGGGAAGGTGATTACTCAATGCTCAAGCTGTAGAGTGGCTGCCAACGCTCCCAGGTGTTCGGGACATCCGCCTGTTTCCCACATGCTTCGCCAGAGAGAGACAAAGGAGCCTGTGCTGGTCTCAGCTTCTGAGTCACGTCAGCTCCCTCTCTCTGACACAGACCTCAGTGTTGAGTGTCTATTCATGGACGCCTGGCAATGGAGGCTTTCAAAAGCCAAGGCATTTGAAACATTCATCCTTTTATCCCTAAAAACGGACAGGAGGACTGATAAGGCTGGCAAGACACCGGCCACACCTGCTGCTGATCCCGCGTCACGTGGGGATGACTCTCCTGGAGTTCATGGCATTTCCTTTGACACATCAAAGTGAAACTCCCAGAAGACAAAAACAACGTGTCTGTTGTTAGATGAAGGGCGCCTCCATTTCAAGGCAAAAGCTCTAAAACAAGGTGGAGGACTTTTTGAAGTCCTAATACCTAGTTGTCTAAATTTGGGGGTTAAGGGGAGCTGAGTGGATACTGGTGAAAGTTCAAGCTGTCATTCTGGTAAAGCCATCCCTTTTAAAAAGGACAATATGACAGAACTGGCCAAAGAAGTTAAAAGAGCAACTGAAGCCAGAAAGGCATTTCCCCCAGAGGAAAACGTTCCCCACAGATCCAACTGGTCATGAGGGGCTGTCTCTGAACTCCGGGCTTTCTACTAATGCACTCCTTTCGCTCTTTCTCCCTTAAAGCCTAGTTCTGGCAGCTATGTCTCCCAAAAGAATATTCTCCCCCAACTACTTTCAGTGGTTTTTTTTTTCTAATCTGCCTTTTCTCCAGCAATCCTTCCATACAAAAACATCTCTCTGAAGCCTTATGGTACAACATATCCTTGGGACCATTCACTAGCCCCACCTTGCCTTAGCTTTCTTAGCTGTTACTTAGTTCACAGCGTTATGTGAGGATTGAGTCCATCGATATATTTATATGTGAAA